>CM033631.1:26286227-26545443 GCA_019453435.1 Rhinogobius similis
TGACACTCTGCTGGGACTGCCCCATCGTCTGCCTGCTATAGATTTTCTCTCTACCTCCTTCTCATCTGCCAGCTGCCAGCTTTGTGCAAACAATACAAAAAGCAAAGAATAAAATCTGCAATTCCATTTGTATATAATTAAAATACAGTATGTTTATGCATTTTGACAACTACTGAATGCCGACCTTCTGTTTTCATTTCTTACAAGTATATGAATAAATTACTCAAACTTTTACATGAAGCATAACTTTTCATTGCGGAATCTGCTGAGATCAAGTCTTGTAGAATCATTTGACATTGTTTTGTTGTTTGTAAGACAACATTGCCCCTGATGGAATTAATAAAGTCGTCTGAATCTTGAGGTTTAACTGTTCACTAACTGAGGGGCAAATCAAACGAGGCACTAACAGCATCAACCACGACGACAGAACCTTCCATACACATGGGACACCATCGGGCAACAGGAGGCGTTCAGCGACCTGCCCGGTCCATCAGGCTGACCACGCCTCAGGAAGAAACAGCAGCTGATCAGTCACCACCACGACCAGAGACAGTCCTGAAGATGGCTCGCAGATAACAGTGGAAACATATCAACAAGGTAAAAATACATCTCAAAATCCACCGTCTTTGTGGATTAAACAAAAGACAAAATTAACCTAGTTGGAGCAAATTGATGTTGTTGTGTTTTGAAACAAGACACTTCAACATTACTCACTTTAGTCAGAATAGACCTAACCTGGCTGATCACAACTGGAAGGGTTTTCTGCTATTAAAACACCAAAACTATGCAATTCCAATCAGGAGGCAGCTTAAACATTTACATAGTATATAAAGAAGAGAAAATCAAAGAGGTTATTATCTTAATTTAATTTCTTATTTTATTTGGAGGACAGTGCATATTAATAAACATTTCTGTCAATGCTCCACTAAACTGTTAGTTTTCAACTAGTCCTATCAAAAACATTAAAAAATGTACAATTAGAAAGTAGTCATAAAAGAGAGAAGGCTGTTGAAGTTATTGATGTAACTGACTGTAGATGGCTACGCTGTAACTTTGACCATTTACAGTCACCCCAAAAGGTGTATGGTGTAAAGTAAACCTGATGAATCATGGTAAACTGTACGTGAATAAACAGACATTTACAAAAGTACAAGATCGGTGCACTGAGGTTTAAAGAATTAAACTCGACAATGGACTTCTGTTTGTCCAAACCACTATCCTGTAACATAGTTACAGCCTGGAAGCCAATCGGTCTCCACGGGAATGTGTGGGAGGAGACCGCGGGTGAAAAACAAGATATGTAAAAATGTTGTGATGTAGCATGCTATGGACTTGAACAAGGGTCAGTAATAACCGATTAAAATAAGCAAAACACTGAAATGACTGTCACATTAGCTGAAGTCTTGGACAGTTTGGGACATGTTACACTCAAAAGTTGGATTTGTAACTGGAAAAGATCCATCTATGGCGTGAAATCTGCACGACAATACACATTATGACAAAACATTCAAATGTTTTTAGATTTAGTTTTCAACAGATGTCCAATTTATGTTGACTTGGCCATTGTTGGGGCTTTTACACAGAAAAAACAAACTCTCAGTTATTTTAAAAAATCATCGGTGTTTAGACGAATGGCTCAAAAGATGCTCAGCAGAAATGTTTAGAAAAAGGCTCTTTTGTTACAAGGACCACAAACCCTGTTATCATAAAGCACTTGTTTCCTTGCCTCTGTATCCTCCTCCTTACTCCAATTGCCTCCACATTACGTAAACTCCTTGGCTCTTTGCTTTGGTGTATTTTTAAATCGTGGCTGGCTGTGTTCTGGTTACAAAATCAACCATAGATACCCTTTTAGATGGTTGTATTGCGGCTTTGCACGCAGAAACATCCGAGATTCCCAGTGAACTAACGGGGGGCGTGGCTCGGGTCCGCTTTAATGAGGAGCGCAGTGAGACGCCGCTGTAGGTGGGAACGGAAACGCCATCATCCTTTGAACTCTGCTCGCCGGGATGTTTGCAGACCATTTAAATCCTACCACTCGTTACTGCATTTTTTTTTCCATCCCCCAAAAATTGCAGGTATATAAAAAAATAAAATCTGAAGAAGCGAGCCGGTTGCAATTAGTGTCAGTCTTTGCATACAACTTCTTTGATCACTCTTTTTGGGTGTAATTTCGAGTGCAAATTCCTCGAAGTTAAAAAGAAGCACAGCACCACGGAGCAGAGCAGTGATTGAGAACCACGTTGGGACGTTATAAAATCTTATTACGGCTCATTAGCAGACACAGGTGCAGAAGAGCTCATTAGTTAGCATGATTGTTCTATTCATTTTTAATACGCGCTGAGATGTCTTCATAGGAGAAGGCACAAAGGATCCAATCCAAGGCCTTATTCCAGCAATGGGAATCCGAGCGTCCAGGATGTACAGTGACACCTAGTGGAATCCACCTGCAAATGCAAATTAGGTTAGAAAAAAAAACGGGAAAAAAATACAGTCTTTGTAATATGGAGTGAAGTATATACTATTACAGTTTATAAGAAGGATAAAGGCAATTTCTGGTTTATTTTCTATGATTTGATAATCACATAGATTGAAGTATAATACGGTTTTAAAATATATTAGGTTATGAAGTTATTAAAATGCAATAAACATAGAGTATAATTTGAAGATATTGTACTTCCTTTCCTTTCGAATAGAGGAAATAATCCATAAATGAGGTGAGCTGCACAGGTCATCCACATGATGGCAGTACAGAGCTGTAAGAGTAAAGGGCTCTCACCCAATCAGCAGGAAATCCTCTGAGATTGTAATCTGAGAATACTAAAACCTCTGCTTTTGGAGAGACGTTTTATCCAATTGAACATAGATCGTTTTTATTTCTTGGACCTATATATTAATATAAAAACTGCTATGACACCTACCTCATTTGATATTGTCTATTGATATCTTCCTTTGATCATAAACAGAATTACCTTTATTGATGGTCAAGGGAAATTATTTTCATTAAACACGCAATTTCATGGACACCAAAGAGGCACTGTTTGCTAGTCTTAAGTGCTGGTTTGAGTCAGATCACAAATAACATTCTACAGCCAACTGTGTTGGCCATTGACCCATTAACCACTGTAAAATCTATCTTGAATTTATTGGAATACATGTTTTATTCACAAAGAACAGCCATTTCTGCGTGCTGGCTCGCCTCTCCACTGATTTGACCTGTAACTTGGCCTGGTGTCGTCACTTGCTGGTCTCCATGGAGATACATTCAATGCCATACTGTAGAACATTCCTGTCAAAGCAATAACACTGTAATCAACATTTCAGAAAAGTTACAAAGTGCAAAGGGAAAAAATATAAAATTTTCAGTTAGTCTTCTGTTGCTCTCAAAATGTTCCTTGTTTCTGTGGGGCACCTACTATAGGCTTTCCCCATCAACCCAAAGATTGACAGTTGTCAGTTGTCCAGTGCAAATGTCTCAGACTTTTTGGTTTGAGAAAATTCCATGGCGCATCGTCTATTAAAATATATCCAAATCACACCTTTTAGGAAAAAAAGTGTAACATAATTTAGCAAATACTGTCCATGCCACTGTGTCCGGTTCTTTACATTTGGTATTTTAGTCATTGTTTGCTTTGATAAATAAGTATTGTCCAAAATGATAAATCATTCAATTTAATACATGTAAGAATCTGTTAAAATTTGTCCAATACCAGACAATATTTTAAGGCACATTACTGCTCTCCGGCACACTGGCTGAAAATCAAGGGGCTAAACCCACTGACCAAGATCCTGACTGAAGATCTGAGAAGGGTTCCCAGGACTGCACCTTTAAAAAACTGTAACACATTTTTATCTATTCCAGTGATCTGTGAATATTTTCATATGGCTTATTCTTTTGTACTTGACAAAATAAAAGACAAAAATACCAGCACACATTTTGACAAAATAAACAGCTCTGCGACACCTCTCTTTTCTTATTGCAGAATCCATTTATTGTTTTCATCACACATTTTTGTACAAAACAGAGGGATTTTGCTTGGTGCGGATCAAAGGAATCGTGTCTCCTCAGAGTGGAGATCTGAGGGAAAGCGCTGCTTTGTATTCTCGCGTCAGTCAGCCGCAGTGCGTTTGTTCTCCAGTTAAAACGGGACTTTACAGGGAATAACACGACGGAGGTGCTGCTAGTACCACCGAGTGTACCCTGACCTCATCAGTCCCCTCTGCTGCTGCTCTGTACCGGTTTTTAGCCCATTAACACCGGAGTCATACTGTGAACAATGCGACGAAGAAACAACGCAGAACTGGTGGAATATTTCTTGGCACTTCTGCTGCTTTGAATAAAAAAGATCAATTCTTTGTTAGACAATGATAGCCTACATAACATTTGGGATAAATGTAATTGATTTGAATCAATAAAGAAGTGACAGGTTTTATACTGCATAAGAATGTCATATCTTTGGGAAGGTTGAGGGAAGGCCAGACAGTACACATCCGTCTAACTCATTTGGAAATTGTTAACTTAATTACATAACTTAACACTTTTAAGTCAAATAAAAAGTTAATGGAATAGTTGTCACTCAATCAACGTAAACCTTGCTTTCTCAAGACATTAAAGATAATGCAAACATGTAGCCATATGGCCTTCGGTGTATTAAAAATGATTGATTTTTTTCTGAGAGGGCCCTTTTTGTGTTTAAGGCCAAAACACAAAACAACTAAGCACCAACGGAGATGAAGTGCCAGTGTTATCAATGACTAGTGCTATGGCTAATGTAGCACAGGCATATCAAGTGGACATTTGAACCCAAGATATGATCAACCTCCATAGATCGCAGTTGTTACAAGCAACGCAGTGATGAATACATAGCTTTACCATATAGTATTTTACGTTAACTGAAGAGCTGAACAAAGCACAGAGTGAGATGTCTGGACTTTAAAGCCCTTAATTTGGCAAGTTAACTCACAGTTCTCAAGCAAACGTCAAATGTCAATGCTAATCATTTGTGCCTTTGTAAAAAAAACAAAAAAACAAAACAAAACAAAAACACCAATCAATACAAAAATGATTTACAGTATTTTGCTATGTACATACACAGGTAAAATATAGGATAAAGGGTGTAAGAGAAGTGATTGTGCATGTGTGCTTTAATTCATTTAAAATACATGTGCTCTTATAGTCCCTGTATATGAGTGTGTTAAGCTAACTTTGAGCACAGTGGTGTTAGCGCCACAGAGAACAGAACACTTAGTTTAACAGATCAGGTAGAGAAGTGAGTCAGGAGACAAGGGAGTGTGCAAATCAAAATCAGCAAAACTGTCACGCCACATCGAGCGCTCCTGGCATTCACACCATATGTACAGGTCCATAAACAAACAGGCGTCATTCATGTTCTGGAGAGTTTGAGCCTGGATCAAGCTGAAGAACTGTGTGAAACTGAATGAGTCAGCAGTAGTGACTAATAATAAAAATGCTCATATTGTTTTGAAATGTGTATCCTTTGCTAAATTGCTCTAGAGGCCCCCAAATTTAGAAATACTGTGTCTTTTACTGCTGGAGAAGACGTCGATGTAAACCCTCATTCGTCCAGGTGTGGTCCATCGTAGAAAGGGGTTCAGAGGTTGTCATCCGGACGCCGTTTAAAGATCGAGACGTTTCGACTTTTATCCAAAAGTCATTGTCAATCAGAGAGCTGAGTAAACCTGGGCCTTATATGCTACTCTAAGTAGTGGAGTCCAGCCCCCCCAGGGAGGAGTCACTGCACTCCTGTCTTTGTTATAAGATTGTTTGTTTGTCACCTGGGATTTAATTAATTGGTCTATCTTGTTGATTAATGGTTGGCCTCACCTAGTTTCACCTGTGTCTAAAGGTCTATTGTTATCTTGATAGCTGGCTGTTGCTCCCTCCTCACTACTGATTGCCTCATTAGCATTTGACTGGTCTATTGATCTGGACCAAGGTGTGAGAATGCTGTCATAAATTTTGGCTAAATTAAATCTTAAGCCCCCATTCCTGTTCAGGGAAGGATTTTCTCTTTTACAAAAAATGGCCTCCTTTACTCCTCTTTCAAAACCAGTTCTTCTCTCTGCTCAAAATCTTCACCTCACTGTCCTCAAACGAGTGATTTGGCAGCTTTTAGGTGCAGATGGACTGCACTCTGCGGTCCGGTGGAGGAACATCTTCTGTGTTGGTACAGCCTTTTTGTGCAATGGCTGTTTTGTTTCTCCTATGTAACGCTTCTTTACAACTGTCCTCACTGCACTCTATCGAATAAACTACATTGCTCTGTTTCTGTCGGCCTCTTGTCTTTCGGGTGGACCAGTTTCTGTTTAAGCGCAGTTGCCAGGTTTGTGGCCAGAGCATAGGGATGTCGTGTTGTCTAAAAATCCTTTGAAACTTCTCAGACAGGCCCGAGACATAAGGGATAGAGACACCCCTCCTGCTGGGGTCTTTATCCTTTCTGTCCTGTTTCTTGGCTCTTCTGACTTTGTTAAAGGCCCAGTTAGGGTATCCACAAGCTATGAGAGGGCACGTTGGACGTGTTCTTCCTCCTTCTTTCTCCCCTCAGAGCTGGTGGGTACTTCATGGGCTCTGTGTTGCAAGGTCCTAATCACTCCCAGCCCATGCTAAGGACAACCGGTTGGCGTTTCTTGATTGCTCCACAATCAGAGAGGAGGAAGGCAGCCTTCAGACAGAAGTATACAGGAAACCCACCCACACAGACCAGTACTTACTGTTCGATTCCAACCACCCACTGCAGCACAAGCTGGGAGTGATTAGGACCTTGCAACACAGAGCCCATGAAGTACCCACCAGCTCTGAGGGGGAGAAAAGAAGGAGGAAGAACACGTCCAACGTGCCCTCTCAGCTTGTGGATACCCTAACTGGGCCTTTTAACAAAGTCAGAAGAGCCAAGAAACAGGACAGAAAGGATAAAGACCCCAGCAGGAGGGGTGTCTCCCTATCCCTTATGTCTCGGGCCTGTCTGAGAAGTTTCAAAGGATTTTTAGACAACACGACATCTCTGTCTATTACAAACCTGGCAACACGCTTTAAAGCAGAAACTGGTCCACCCGAAAGACAAGAGGCCGACAGAGAAACAGAGCAATGTAGTTTATTCGATAGAGTGCAGTGAGGACAGTTGTAAAGAACGTTACATAGGAGAAACAAAACAGCCATTGCAATAAAAGGCTGTACTAACACAGAAGATGTTCCTCCACCGGACGCAGAGTGCAGTCCATCTGCACCTAAAAGCTACAAATCACTCGTTTGAGGACAGTGAGGTGAAGATTTTGAGCAGAGAGAAGAACTGGTTTGAAGAGGAGTAAAGGAGGCCATTTTTGTAAAAGAGAAAATCCTTCCTGAACAGGAATGGGGGCTTAAGATTTAATTTAGCCAAAATTTATGACAGCATTCTCACACCTTGGTCCAGATCAATAGACCAGTCAAATGCTAATGAGGCAATCAGTAGTGAGGAGGGAGCAACAGCCAGCTATCAAGATAACAATAGACCTTTAGCCACAGGTGAAACTAGGTGAGGCCAACCATTAATCAACAAGATAGACCAATTAATTAAATCCCAGGTGACAAACAAACAATCTTATAACAAAGACAGGAGTGCAGTGACTCCTCCCTGGGGGCTGGACTCCCACTACTTAGAGTAGCATATAAGGCCCAGGTTCCCATACCAGCTCTCTGATTGACAATGACTTTTGGATAAAAGTCGAAACGTCTCGATCTTTAAACGGCGTCCGGATGACAACCTCTGAACCCCTTTCTACTGCTGGAGAAGAGTTAGATGGGCAACAAAGCAAAAAAACACCTCCATCTTTTAAGTCTCAGGTATGTTGCTTGATTGTCTGCCCTGCATTTCTTAAACAAAGTGTCTTGTGTGTGTCGATATTGGACATGGATAAAACATTGCAAATGATAATCAATGAGTTTTATTAACATAGAGTGGCTTAGGTTTTGAGTAAAGGTTAGGCTTTATGTTATGGTTTAGGTTAGGGTGAAGTGACATAGTAAATGAATAAAAGAAAACTTTGACTAAAATAAGAATAAAGAGAAGAGTTTGGGTGTGTTTCATCTTGCAACAAACATTTGTAACCTTTCCATACTGGACATTTTACACTCAACAACCAGAGGGGACGGCAAAATAGCAAAGAAAGTTGGTCGCTGTCAGACGGTTCTATAGACACTGCCTTTCTGTTTACATCTACATAATAATCCATTTACTGGTACATCTATTCAGACCGAACTAAACATATCTTTAAACGCTGTGTTTTATGTGCTTTTATTACATGATATCCAACACAGATATCTCACTAATGAGTTTAGCTTGACGGCATACTTAGACTTAAAGCTAATTTGGAATCAGTTCCAACAGTCACCAGCAGCAGGTTTTAACCGTGAGTCTGAGTATGTTGTGCCCTTTGTCTCTTGCATGGAGGTGGACCATGCTTTCAATGCATGGAGGTGTGAAAGCTTGTTAATTGATAGCAGCTTGTTAGTTTGAATAGTGTGCTTCTAATTGCAAGAAGAAAAATAAATAAATAACATGGCATGGCAACGTGACACGGGCTTTTGACCGAATGATATGTCAGACAGTGAAATCACACACAGGTTTGTTGCCCCGGCAGCAGTCTGGCCTTTTTGGTCCCTGTGCCACAGAAACTCTTAGTCCAGAATTGTACTTTGTAATCCATAATGAGTCCTCTCTCCATGTGCTCTTCCAAACCGCTCTTTCACTCAGTTGCACGATACAAATATTTGTCCAGTGATTAAGTTCATATAAAAAATAACTTATAAAGAAAAAATTGCATGTTCATAGTGTGTTCCTTTACTGACATCCAGTAAAGAGAGTCTATAGTTATCCTATCGGTTCCCCGGGCGAGTGGCTCTAGACCTGAGTGGAGTAGGAGCGATGCAGCGTGGGGTGTGCCCCGTTTGCCGGCTGGTCTAGGCTGCGCTGGAGGTGGAGCGAGCCTGTGTGCGGACACCGAGGCTGCCGGGGAACCGATAGGGCTGATGGTCATGTGATCTCGCTGAACTCAGAGCCCCGCGGAGTCTGCATGGAGAGACAGGAAGTGGCGGGGGAGAGAGGAGAGAAGTAAAGAAAAGAAGAATAATCAAGAGCAATGCACTGGAATGGGGCGGAAACAGAGAGAAAAAAAAACAAACAAACAGGACTGAACGGAAATAACTTAAGGCAACAAAGGACAAAGAGGTGAGGGTGAGAAAGGTGAGGGCCAGAGGGGTGAGGGTCAGACAGGTTAGAATGGTTGGACGTAGGTGTTGTAAGCGGGGGACGAAGTGGACAGGGCGGGATGCTGTAGAAAGGAGAGAGGGAGCGGGACAGAGGAAAAGAGGCCATCAGGAGAGGGTTAGCGACAGACACAGCACAGGACACTGACACACCGGCTGAGTAGATGCTAAAAGTCATGTACTACGTGTATGTAGCTACAAATATATAAACATTGAAAAAACAAAGTTGTACTGAAGAACATCTTTGCCAGTTTCATTTTAAGAAAAAAAAACTAAACAACAATAAGATAACTCAATACATTACGCACAAATTCATAAATGATGAGAGCAAAACAATATTATCTTCTTACCGTATTTTGCTATGCCACATTTTATCATTTCAAACGAAAGCAATATGCTATGAATAATTGTATAACTGAGGGGTATGAAAATTGACAGCAATTATTAACATAGCCAGAAGTATTAGTATTAAAAAAAAAAAAAAAAAAAAAAACAGCTATTATTGTTTTGTTGTTAAGGGCACCAGTCCGAGCTTGTTTCTGTAGTAGTGTATTTGCCCTTTATGTCCAGGATCAGCAAAACTAATTCACTTCCAACATAGTGTAGTTTAGTGACCCTTGTGTTGAATTGAAAGCTGATGATAGAAGGTTGTGATCTTTGAAAAGATGTTATTTTCATTCCACTGCCAGGACAATGGTAATGCAATGGTCGCCAAAACGATCATCCATTTTGTAGTACCTTAGTAGCCTTCTTGTGTATATCTCTTGGCTCAACAGCTTGTCTGAGGGAGCTCTCAGCGCACTGATGGTCCTCAGGCTGTTCTAGGGTGATGCCCAGGGACCACATGTCCAGGACTTCAGTCAAAAGCAGGTGTGTCACTCCAAAGTCTATGACATTCAACTTCAAAGGCTGATATTTGCAATGGACATGGCAGCACTACAGCCCTTGTCTATGGAACAGCTGTTCATGTTTTTAATGGCAGGCTCAAGATTCATCTTTTTAGCATAGCATTTGATTCATGTTTATTCATTCTACTTGAACTGTGCTTACTACTTTATATTTATTTTTTTGTTTTAGGATATTTCCTTTTCTTCTTGTATCTACACTAGCATACAACCTGTGTCTTGGCTTTTACTCATCATTTTAGATTTTTTTTATTGACTGTATTTTATAATTTTTTGAAAAAAAAACAAAAAAACAAAACAGTATTTCATCTGAGGGAGCTGTAGCTGCGAGAGCTTTTCCCGTGGGTTCTTGGTCTGGTCGCTGTGCTGGTGTCATGGTGGCTCTGGGCTGCTCTCTGATCTTGGTGTAGATGGCTTCTCTGATGGTGTTTTCTCAAAAGGTTCATCAGTAATTGCCCCAGGCTTTGTGGGGTTAGGCAGGTTGTGGCTGGGTGGGCATGGGATTGTTTTTAATGGACTGAAGCACACAGCTGTGTTATAGCTATATGAAAAATGCTTTATAAATAAAGTGTGGATTATTTTATTGATTTTCTAGTTTCAGGTTCACTGTATCCAACGATGAACATTTAAGGTTTAGACAACAGGGGCTAGCCTACTACTTTCTTGAAAGATGTAAGGATCCCTTAAAAGTCTCATGCGATTGGATCTCAATTTGATTCAAATTCAATTAATTGCACTGCCCTACTGAAAAATTCAACATATTGGTCTCCATTTATTTGCTATAATGAGGATCTGATTGGTCCTTAACTTTGGACTCAGTAGTACATTTACTCCATTTACCTCACGTTTGTTAATGACAGTGTTTCTTTATGAAAACAACATAAATGTGCTAAAGCTCTCTAGTGTTTGATATTGGGTGGGACTTAGGGACGCATACTGGAGCAAATGCATACTAATGTTTATTTGTGCTGTAGATGATGTGTTGATGTGTGGTATTAATGAGGCAGCTACTTGCCAATACTTTCCAGCTAAAATAAATTAAGCTATATAAACATTTCAGAGCCAATGTCTGACCTATTTTGTTGCCATTTCAGTTTCACACACTGGCTCAATCTGAGCCTTGCTTCGTCACTATAGAAATTACATTCTGAACATTTTAAATAAGGGCTATATAGGCTATTCTACTTAAAGCCTCTGTCATAATGACCTGTACGAATGATTTGTTCATACGAATCTTACAGGTCGTACGAAACCAGAAGCTCATAGACGTTTGTGGAGGGAAGCAAAGTTTCTCACAGCCTTCTTAAAGCGATTGTGCGTCTGCCTTTCAATTCTCAATAACAATGTTCTTGAGAAGACAAAGCCGTACGATGATCGTGAAGTTGTTACATTGTTCTCAACTGTGGCGTGTGGCTTTTCTAAAGCATCATTACGGCAGTCATACAGATGTGTTGTATCACTCGGCCTCTGTATGTCCTCTCTGTGTGCACCTTGAGGTGCTGTCAAGTCCCCCTTACAAATACTATAAAGACACAGGTTTACAGAGCTGAAAGTCCCCCAGCAGGGGTGCCAAAGTATTGACCATTACTGAGCCATCACTATTGACACGGGGATTTGGAGACAAGACGCCTGCGAGCACACTTGTGGAGCAAAGTGATGTCACAAACCAACCTGGAACCATGCCAGCACTGTCAAGCTGCGAGTAAAGTTTTTGTGTATTATTATTGCATTGGAATCAATGCGCTTTCCATGCCTTTGTTGGATTTATGTCCTCCGCAGAGACGGCTAACTGTGGAATCAACACTGGGCGGACTGAGGTGAACGCTCTGCCGTGAGTAAAGCTGTCAACTTTGCCACAAACTGACACTGTTTGCTGCTGCATGCGTAAACACTGCGGACTGAAGTGGTGAATGCATTGCCGTGAGTCCAACTCGACTTCACCACAAACTGATAGTTTTGTTGCTGCACGCGTAAACTTTTGGGACTCTGGGGAAAAGTTATTAGCCGATTTCTTGGTGAACTGCTTGTCTATTATTTGTTGGCGACAAGACATATTTCATGTGTTGAATGGGTTTACGCAGGGGTGTGGAGTGGTGACGATCATTGTTGGCCGTTCATTTGCCTGGCAAATATTTAACGTATCAAAGGAAGAAGCACGCATATATCGTTAGGCAATAACCCAAGATGATTATTTGATTACTAACTTTGATATTTATAGTAATTAAATATGCGTTTATCTGCCATAAAGTATCATAATTTAATCTACTTTATTGTCATAGGTGGTTCGTAGAAAATCTTCGACAAGACCTTCGACCTGGCTATGAACTTAAGAACAGTCTACGAATTTTTGTAAGGCGTTCTCAAGAACGACGTAAGAAATTAACAAAAAATTGTAGCCTGTTCACAGCCGTTCGTACCGGTCATTGTGACCAAGGCTTGATCGGGCCCTCCAAACAATTTGATTCGGTCCGCGACCCATCTTCCAAATATCATTTTTTTTTGTTTTTTTCTTGTTTACTGGTTTAATTCTGGGTTAGTACTAAATTAGATCTGTTTCGCTCCTGGTTTGCTAATGGGTTAGTTGGTTCTGATCTGTTTGGCATCTAATCTTGTCCTAGTTTTATTCTGGTTCAGTACTGGATTGGCAATTTTGCAAAGCAATGTGGGCTTTTTATTTTTCCACAAAAATCTAAATATAGCAGTATTTATTTTATCACTATTATAAACAGACCTTGTTTGGGAGATTTTGTAAGACCTCCAAACTGTGTGTGTGTACGTTGTGCACTTCTGGCCCATAGGCCATGGCCCTCTGAAAAGTCTGACCATTGGTAAAATTAAGTTGCATCTGCACAGGTAAAGGTGGGGCATTTCCATGATAGCTTGGATTCTCCATAGATTTGTCTGCGTGTCTAAAAGGGATTTTGATGGAGGTGGGCGTTTCGTCTCCATAGCCTGGCATGGATGGGACTGAGTGGTCGGTTCATATTTTTGAAATGATGGACTCATTAAGTTTATCTGGGTTGAGCAGAGCCAGGAAAGTCTAGAGTGAGAGTGATGAAACTGACTAAACCTGGACCTCTGGGATTTACAGAACGAGTTTTATGAAACAACTCTCAGTATGACATCACAGAACATTTACACAATTGTTCAGATCCATGTTTGGTGCAAAACAGAACAAGAACAATTTGGGTTAACATTTTAGACAGTGTTTGGGGGTTGAAGGATTTGTGTGTAGTTAGGAGTGCCGGAGAGATTTGTGCTTCAGGGTGTGACAGTGTCGGAGACAAAAACACTGTATAATCAGGTAGTTACAGTTCGGCCTCTTACCCTTCCGGCCCTTACCTGAGGACCACTTAACTTTTCGAGAGGACTCTCCACACAGGGCAGCGTCACCATGGGAACCCCTAACATGGAGTCAGGCCGAAGGGGTCGGACAGGAGCTCCAGGGGCCTGGAGACGTTGGAAATTGTTGATTACACAGGTCACCTACAGAAACACATAGAGAGAATGTCAGTTTCATTATCAAATGATATACGACTTGAACAATAAAACAAGCATGGAAGCATTTCCATAAAAATGTCTTTCAAATAATTTTCAAATAAAAAGTCTATTGTTGCAGTGAACATAGGAGACAACATTTTAGAACTTCTCACTGGATGACAAACAATAATGGTAATTCAAATATCAGCAGTGCACTTTATTGGAGAAGAAATAATTGGGCATTGCTACTTACAGCAATGCGCAGGCCAACATTTTTCTCCCATTAAAGTGGAATGATTTAAGTACTGCAGTTTGAAAGCCAGGCGTACATGGCAATATATTTTAACCAATGTACACACAAGTATTTCTAAAGCAGATGGTGATACCTGAGAGCATATGGCTGAGGGAAAAGAGGAGATAAAAATAACGAGCCATAATACAATTTGAAAGTAAATGCTATTGTTACAGGCATTGTTTTACTGGTTCATAAAATCTTGACGATTGGAAATTCAGAAACTCCTGAATTAGCTAGGAAGCTATATATTTAACACAACCAGAATTGTCCATAAAAATCCTTATAAGGAAACCCATATATTCTTTTAGAAACAAGCATGCATTGTAAATTTTACCAGGAAAACGGCAATGGCAGCCCCAGTGAAGAATCCAGCGAGCACATCGGCCCAGTGGTTGCGGTACTCAGCCACTCGAATGACTCCCACCAGCATGGCCAGACAGAGCAGCGTCAGGCTGATAGTAGGCTTGGTCAGCCGGGTGCCTTTGGTCTTGAACACCAACGTCACATACATCTACAGGTCCAAAGAGAGGATAGCCATACAGCCTTGTCAGTCCCCAAAGTCGCCAGATCTCAGAAGATAAGCAAGATTGGGCGTGGTTTGTGGGATACAGTGTAATGGATAACTGTTTATGTTTTGTAAGCATAAATAGTGCACAAAGTTGACAGGTTGGAGACACCTGCTGTAGTGCATACTAGGGTTTTTAAAACTATGGAAAATCAGATAGCAATTGATACTAAAATTAGTTTTGAGGGATAAAAATAATAATCACAGTCACAACTGAAATGGACCTTCCCTGAACAGTTTTAGAATTTAGAAGATGGTATAGTCTTGTCCAAAAGAAACTATTCCTTAGTGTCAAAATTGAGTTTGAAATGTTCTGTGACAACACTAGAGTGTACTATTGTGACATTGACATTGACAACTATTGTGATATTGACAACGGATGGAAATTAGCCCGTGGAAACAATCTCTGTCTCTATATAATGTACTTCACTAGCAATTAAACAATTAATAATTATAATAATAATAATAATAACAAAACAGAAAAAAAAGTTTAGCTCCAACAACCAAACCCATGACTCACCACTGTGTACACAGCGGAGTAGACACTGAGCGCTGCGTCCTTGGAGGGGAAGGACTTCCGGGCGGACATGACAACGAGCGGGCTGCCAGTGCAGGCGCGGCGCTCTGTGATGTACTGCAGTGTTGACTGGCAGCCCAGGGCTGTGTAGTTGGGCCGGCACGCAGACAGGAAGTGAGGGGTCTGATTTCCTGTTACCACTTGACCAGCGTTGGCAAAGATGGTGGTGGTGAAGAGTCCAAAAGCATAGACGCCTGTGAACGAGCGAAACACATGCTACTTGAAATAATCTCAACACATTATTATCAGCCCAAGTGTGAAGCTGCGACAGATCTTCATCTCACTTCACATTTATGCAAAATTGTCAGCTACTTAATTTTTAGATCACAAAATCACTGCTCTATGATTGTGCTGTTAACATGCAATTAACTGTTGCATTCTTAACATGAACAGATTTGGCACTAAACTCCACAAACAACTGGCACCTAACTGACACATATTCTGCCACAGCGACTTTTTTGAGCTGTTCTAACAATGTTCCATCATCAAAAACATACATGGAGTTGCATTTAGCTGCATTCATGCTATTTTGAGGAATGTTGGCTTGAAAATCCTCTCCTCTTCGACTGTGAAAGGCACATTCTGCTGAACTCCCTCGATCAGTGATGTTTTTTCCGATTATATACGTCACTTATCCGAGAATCATTCTGCTTTCTAAACACGATCACTGCTACTGCTAGGCTAATCATTGAGTCTCATGGAGTCTCTAAATAACATATCTAAATTGTGTATAGTGCTAGGCGCCCTCTGCTGGCTGCATACACTCAGTAAGTGTCAGGCCAGACAGCAGAGAAACTTAATTTGTTCATTTAGTGCATAATAAACTTTTTTTTTTGTTTCAAAACATAAGATGGCAAATTTAAGGTATTTAAGAGGATGTTTAAAGGACAATAACAAAATCAAAAATGCATAGTATTTTCCCTTTAAACTAACTGAGCCAGACTTAACAGTGTTTGTTCACCTAGGAAGCGGATGATGCGTCGGAGGAGTGGGTTGAAGTAGCAGCAGTCTGCAGTTACAATGGTCTTCTCCTGAGTTCCTTCTGCCTTCGTGAAGAAGACACAGAGCTCTCCAGCCAAGATCTGGACACACAAACAGCACAAAAGCAACAATGGTGAAAGAATTGTGTAGTTTATGTACTGTATGTCACGATTATTCAGGTCACAATATAATCACCTAAAAAATAATGATTGTGAAGTCGTATCAATTAGTGCTGCAACAGATGATTATTTGGGGGGTTGGGTAAAATTTGCAGAGGGACATAAAGTTAGATTCAACAGGCAGAGCTAGATTTGAACCTCTAACTAAAATATAAATGACAAGAACTGCTTCAATGTATTTCTAACATCGATAATATCAGCAATAATCATCACATTACTGTATGCTTCAATGTGACACAAGACAGCATAAGCCAGTAATCCCAAAGGCTTTCAAATTGTTTAGCTCAACACATGAAGAGGCTTAAAGACTAAATGTGATGTAAAATGTAATCCCTAAAGCAGCTGTCTGGCAAAAAAGGGGACTTTAAAGTTTTTTGAATATAAAAGCTGCACAAAACAGAAATTATGCAATGTTAGTGTCTCATCAGGGAGATTTGTTCTAAAATGCAAACCCCCTCGTTTTCAAGTGACAGAACCTGGTCATTAGCAGTAGCAGACAATAAAGGCGTAATTACTGGCATGTCATTTGGGAAAAAAGTTTTATGCGGTGGTATTTTTCTCTTTAGTTTATTTGTTTCAGACAGACGTTTGCTTCATACATGTAAATACTGATGCGAGCTCCTTCTTCAATTCTGTACTGAAAGCAAATTCCACCAAATTGTTTTCCTGATCATTAACAAAGATTCTGAGATACGGTTGATATAAAATGCAGGTATGCCCGTTTATTAAACTTCTGTACATCAAGATAGATCAATATGCTGTGGTCATAACCCAGGTCAGCAAACGGTAGTCAAGAAGCAGATTATTCCCCAGATGTTTTCATAATGGCAGACAAGTTGTAATGTACTGCAGAACTATAATTACAAGCAGTATCTGGCAGATAAGAAATGACAGATTTAGTTGAAGCTCCACAGGTGGTTCATCTCTATTGTAAACCTTCACTTGCAGATATTGTATTTAGCACTAATGAGCTGAGCGGCAAAGGTACATCTACTGCATTGGAGAGTATATGAGAATATAAGGATATCAGAAAGTTAGAAGGACAGGTGCTCTTTGAGAACTGGGCACTTACTTGAAAATCTTCAAAAATCCCCATAGACTATTATAAAATGCAGATCTGTTACCTTATGAGATTAAAGTCCTTTATTTTAACATGAAAATACACGTTTCAGCCTGCAGTGTCGTTTTCAGGGTTTCAGTGAATGCATTTCTGACAGATTTTATTTGATTTTTTTTTCATTTGTATTTGTTGTTTGAAGCAAAATAATCCGCTTTGCTTAGAATTAGAAAATACTGCTGCAGTGCATTTGTACCAGTCCAATCACATGGTCGAACAAAAATCTATGAACTAACAAATAAGTCACAAGACTTTCACATTCCCTTCACCTTTACAGGTCGCACAATTAACCATGTCACACTCTAGGCACCTTTCTCCTCATGTCACATGAAGCAGTGAGATCTCACTTTATGCAACAAGACTGAGCAACAGCAGCACCATCTCTCTCACCTCCACCAGCACCAGCTCAGAAGAAAAACACCTTATCCCCCTCCATCACGCAGTCTATCACAAATTAACAGCAGAACCTTATCTCACCAGACATAGGTCCAGATTTACTAAGCGTTGGCACAGGTCCAAAACTGACTTTTGCGCAGAACAGTCTATTGCACTTTACACGTCAATGCAGCATTAAAATAGTTTCAAATGGTTGTGTTTTGGTCATTTACAAATGCAACTAGGCCTACTATAAAAGTAATTTATTATTTAACAAAAGTGTTGTTTTGATTGAGAGGAAAGGTTACAAAAACACACTTTTTTTTTTACTTTTTGACTGGATTCTCACCAGTGTTGCTTTGAACTGGAACAGTTACAGAAACTTTTCCTCAAATGGATTTCAGGAGTACGTCCCGCTAAAACCGTGCGCTCTTTGAGTGGAGTGTTGATGACCAACACATCTGTGTTGTGATGACACAAGAGAAGACACAACTCATCCACCTGTTCCTTGTCCTGCTCTCATCCCGGGATAGGGTCCCGGGCATGTCCAAAGCCACGTGCGTCCGTCGTGTCCCGTTATCTCTGGGTTGTTATAAAATCCTTGCTATCAGCTATCTTAAATTAATCATGCAGTGCTGGTTAAAGGTAAACCCCTGCAGGTTTTCCATCACAGGGTTCCCAAAATGGACTCGGGACCCCAAAGTGAAGTGAAAAATAATAAGTGTCAAAAAATAAGCGTCAAAGCATGTTAAATGAGGTTTAATTTTGTTTATTTGAATAATTTATTGTCTTATTAGACCATATTTCACAAAAAAATACAGATTTAATTTGAATAATAGAACAAATATGTGTCATACTTATTCAAATTAGATCTTGAAATCATCTCGCGACCCCCTCGGGGATCCTGACCCCCACTTTGGGAACTACTCATCCCTCTGTCTGTGTGCAGTACAGTGCACTAATCTCTGAATAAATGTGCAGAAGGACTGGCTTTTTCTAATGTTTGATACACTAATCACAGACAATCCCTATAGCCGATAAGATGAAGATCTCATAAAAATTTTTTTTAAAAACACACACACAAAAAAAACCCACTGCTATATAATGAATGTACATGATTTGTTGGCTGATAAGACTAGTGAACGTCATCATTTATCATCATAACTTCTTACATGTGTCATTCTCCCAGAGGAGCAGCAGAAGAGGCACGTGCACATTTGAACTTCCTTTTCACCCACAGTAAACTCATTTACATTTCACATTTGTGCCACTGACAGCACGTGCAGTTTCTGATGGTAAATATGGTGCAACAAGCCCACAAAATAGCGGCATAATTTTTAAGTTGTACTTGCAATTTCGCACCTGTCTTAGTAAATCTGGGCCATAATTTGTAAACTTTATATTATTACATAATGTTGTCATTGTCAATTTACTAAAATTAATGAATGTCATGATTGCTAATTCATAATTCATCAAAAGCAAGAAGGTAGTTCTTGCTGTAAGAACTAAATGACATAATTTTATTCTTGCAGCTCCTGTTCTGCAGCACTGCATCGACTGAGCTGAACTTTGTTCTTGCAGGGATGTCAGATAATTGTGCTGTCAATGGTTAGATTTTCAAAGTGGGTGTGCAAAAAGTACATAAAAAAAAAGTTCAGCCATTTTGATTAACATATAACAGCAATCTCAATAGCAACAACATAGCAACCGCCGTTCATGGGGGCGGGGCTTAGGCAGCAGAACTTCTGATGAAGTATGAAATGTCTGAGCCCATAAGAAATTTGTTCTTAAAGCTCTAGGTAAGAACAAACGTCTTGCTTCTTATGAAGTAAGAATAAAAACGTACAAATTCAACACACTTTTGCACGCATTTTGTTAGAAAATGATCTTATTTAATTTCTATCAGTTTGTTGAAATCATCAACATCAGTCACCGAGAGACTTGCGTTCATTCACGAGAGGTCCGAAGGATTTTATGTGCAAATTTAACTGCGTGATATCAGCATGACAAGACTTCCTGCCTAACTTTGTGTGTGTTTGATCAAAACAGACCATGCAATTAGGCTAATATGCCTTAGTTAAAGGGAAAATATTCTGCTTTTTTCATATTGTTTTAAGCCTTTAAACATGCTCTTGAGTGTCTTAAATTTGCAATCTCATGTTTTGAAGAAAAAAAAAGTCGGAAGTCGGAAAATACGTCTCAGATAGAACGTACGTATAACAGTACGCATAACATGGGGTTGAAGCTAGCAGTGGGAGGATTTTCTGATAAACATTCCTCAAAACAGCATGAGTGCAACAGAATGGTATTTCAGGTATGTTTTTGATGACGGAACATTGTTAGAACAGGGTTACAAGCTCAAAAAAGTAACTGTAGCAGAATATGTGTCCTTCAAATCAAAATGATAGAATGTGTTAACTTTGACAGCAATAAAACACATTTTGTCCATTTGCTTGTACTGCTCCATAGCCCTTATATAGACCATGGTACATTTAGGTGTTTACAGACTGGTCCAGTTCTTAAGTGCTTTAATACAAGCCATGGGCCATTCCGTGCTGCAGTTCTGTGCAGTACGTGCCGGCTCCACTGCTTCCTCCATTAGTAACACATCGAGTATCAGAGCTGCCATCTCAGGCCTAAAACGCGCGTGAAATCTCAAGCGCTGGTTTAGGGCCTGCTAAATCTGTGGACAAACATTTAGCAGGCAATAAGTGAGCTTATGGCTGCAGTTTCCATGGAGATGGGATGTGTTGAGGGATGATGTAAAGACCAAAGAGTGGAATAATGGTAGTAGTAGTGCTCTGTCAGTTTTGGATAAGTGCTCTTGAACATTCTATTGGGCGAAGTGCTTCCCTAAAGTGGTTTTGGAGCTTTGTAACAGTAATGCAACCACAATCAAAACCATTCTGTTTAGTAAAGTTACAAATTATTATTTTATTTTTTCATCAAAAGTAGGCTTGGGCTTATTCTTCTAGGGAATACTCACTGACACACATTTATTTCAGGATTAGGACCAGCACTAAGAATACACCAGTTTATGACAGAGTTGGCAGAGTATGACAGAGAAGACTGGACTTCTGAGGCAAAATCAACACTCTCAAATGTTTTAAACTTCTATACAGTTTTGTTGTTTGTGATTGTGTTATTATTGCAGCAGCCCAAATGTGAGTCAAACGAGAGAGGTGAAATAGTTGGGGGATTGGGAATAGTAGGGTCTCCTTGCATTTAGTTTTATTCGTATTTATTGGTTGAGTCAAAGCGGACAGCAGGGATTGCAGGGTCCACACGCGCACAAACAGAAGAGCGTCACATACCGTCCTGATCAAAATTTTGCTTATGCAGCTCAACAACCCAACCATGTTCAAAAAGAGAAGGTTTTTTTGTCTTTGCGATCAGAACGTGAATGAAAATTACACCGAATCTGCATTTTTGCACAGAGTTGGGCTTTTTAAGGCATGTGGTACTAAAGGTTTGATGAGTTGCAGAACAGCCCATTTCAGTTTAATTGTCATTTTCAATCAAAAAAAAAAAAAAAAGCCTCATTATAACTTAAATCGCAACAAGACTCCATGCTGATACAGTGAGTAGGTTGCCTGTGACAGGATAAGTGTAATGCTAGAAATCATGTCCATCAGAATTAATGAACAAAGAAAAACGCACACCAAGTTTGACAAAATGATAATGAGTAATTGTGATAGAGAGAAAATGAGTGCTGTGCCTGAACAACTGTAGCAGAGCGCTGCAAGTAAAGTTGAAATTTACTACAAGGCAAATTTAGAAGATGTAGATAGAGCTATGCGAATTTGCTCAGTTGGATGCTTTGACTGATTGTTATTATTCAAGTACAAAACATGATTTAACAAGATGGTACAAAGAAATTACCAATACGGTGGGAGTAAAGCAGCGCTAAAAGTGTGACAATTACATAATATCAACACTGTTCATTTTCAAAGCTCACTTTAAAATGTTGTCTTTCATTCAGCAGATAATTTTAGTTTTTGGTTGACAGCGAAATTGTGTCTGACAAGTTTAATAGCTAAAACTAACTCAAATCTTTGACCATGTGTTTTAAAGAATTTCACGCACATTCCTCAAACCTCTTCCAAATTTTGTACCACACCTTTGCTGAGATCTGAGCTGAGTCTGGCATTTGGAGCACCTTCCTGAAAGCATCGACGATAGATCCAGAGGTCCTCAGCCGAGCGTCTCCTTATGAGCTGGACTGCTCTGAATGGACAACAGTATTAGAGCATATGGACCGGGCTAAAAATATACAAGGCGACCGACCAACAGAGCTCACACTGCGGGAGAGAGGTATGGTGTGGATTTTGTAACGGGATGGACAAGAATAATGGATGTCATTAAAATATATACTGTACTGCATCCATAGAGACACTGAGGAGGGGAAGCTGAGGTGGCTGATAGTTGTGCTGCGGTGGTAGAGATGAGGTGTAGGAGGCTAGTGGCATGTGATAATCATAGGGCTGCAACTAGCAATCATTTTGGTAGTTGTTTACAACGTGAAAAGCCTGTGAATATCAGATATTTGCGTAATTTGACCCAGATAAAGCTGAAGTGAAGCCGTTTGAGGACATCTTGTTGGAGAATATAACAAACAGAATGGTGTATAAACAAAAATTGTGTATGGTTACTGCTTTGTCTGAGTCATAAAACCTTTTCTCTCAACTCGTGGCATGTTTTGGAGTCTGTGTACAGACCAGTTTGCGATTATTCCATTACTTAATTAGTAATTATATAACTTTTTAGTTAATCGATTAACTTGTTGCAGCCCTACATAATAATACAACGAAGAAGAAGAATTAGGGGTAGGTGATAATGACAAAAAACAATACGTCAACTTTTTTACTATCCTAATAACCATATTCAGACGATATTGTGTCAGTCCAACAGAAATTAGTTAAAACATGTCTTTAAACGTATAAGTTGAGGTTTAAATATCAATCAAATGAATCACAAAAAGTGCAGAAAAATCCTCTCACACCCTTATTTGAAAGTTCACAACATAAGTTTTTATTTTTAATCAGCTCTTTTTGTAGCATTTTTTTAAACTTTAATTTTGCTTATCGTCAAAACAACATTCATGATATGATCTAAATCTTAACATATTACCCTCTTCTAATAGGAATGCTTTTTTTAATGTGATATCATGTTAATAGATTTTCCTTTTTCTATGTTTAGCCTTTATAGTGTACATAAGTTACATAACACATGTGTGACAGGATTCAGTAATACACCATTCCATTCATAAAACATTACACACAAAGCCCTCATTGACCACTTGGATTATTAAGAATGTATTAGCTTTATATAACGCCTTTCATGACAGCCATTATTCATTCACACCATATTCAGCGGTAGTCACAGCTGCCCTGACGGAAAAGAGGTTGCCAATCTGCGCCATTTACACTAGGCAAAGTGGGTGAAGTGTCTTGCCTAAGGACCAGGTGCTTCTCCACAATGGTTCAAATTCAAGGGGTTTGTCATGAGCATTTGTTCTTTATCACCAAACGCAAAAAGTAGGTTAGACACTAAGTCTTTGTCTTTCCTCTTCCAAATATATCCAATCCAATACAATTACATGCTCCCATTTTGCTGAACGTGCCCTGTTCCAAATCCAAATCAGTGAGAGAGCGAGCTCCTGCTTTGTTTCTACCACCCCGCTGTTTCACATCTTTTACATCTTTTAACCTTGAAGAACAAAAGTTTGTAAAGTATAGGCAAAAATAGATAGAGCAACATGCAGTGTGGGTAGTAGTTTCTTTACTTGATTATGGTAGGGGAGTAAGGAGGACGTTTTGAGTCTCTGCAGGTTATGAAAAACAGGCAAACTCCTTAAAATGTCACATTTATAGAAAAAAAAAAGTGTTTTGTTTCCATAAAGTTGCTTAAAATCGGATTATTAAAGAGAGGTTCATGGTCATGTAAAACTGGAACTAGATATGAATCATTGAAATTAGGAATATGTGAAAAAAACTGTTCTTGTATCATTTTTCAGATAGTTGGAGTAGATAAAGAGCAATCTTGTTACAGATAAGAACGGCATTTTCTAATACAATGCATTAAAGATTCCTATCACTTTCTAATGGATGTGTCGCAGGGCAAGACTGATTACAAATCTTTCGTCCTGTCATGCAGAACTAATACTTGCTTTATGTCTTATAATAGTTAGAACTCAACAACAAGAGCTTTAGTTTCATATAACATGCTCAGTGGCTCTCTTTTGAGCCAAGAACTAGATATGCTTGGCTCAAATATGATGATGGGTGTGTGGACACTGCAGAAAATACAATACTTCTTTTTTTTTACTACATTACTTTTCTACATTCACAACTATTTTCAAAACAACTCAATTTACCAGACAAGAAGTTTAGCATTCAATTATAAAACAAATATGTGAGTGTTTGACGCTTGATGAAAGTCAGGACATTTGGTTACAGAGAGGTAGCGCTGAGCATGGCAAGACACTTTTTATTCAAGTCCACACTCTCAACACACTGACAAAACTCGACAAAACTCCAAAGAACATGCTTGATTAAAATCTAAATATTATCATGTTTTCTTGCCATAATCATCATTAGTCACGACGAGAGAAATAGATGTCAAATTTTCCTTTTGCAAAAAATGTGAATCTGATGGCATCACAAACTGTGTCTACTAAATTCTAAAAGCACAGTTTAAAAACACTACTCATGAATGAGTTTTGTATATGTAGGTGTGTTTCGAAGTTTTTATCAGACAGACAGACAGTTGAAAAGAGAATAAAGCCAGACTGTGACAACAGAAGAACCCCTGAGCCTTTCCTGCCATCCGCCTCATTAACTTGAGTTAGCGGCGCCCAGGTCCAAACTGTTTACCTGTGTACTCCTGCGAGTTTGGGAACCTTGAAGTGCAGTGAGGTAGAAGAGAAGACGAAGGGGCAGACGTCTAACAGAGACAGACAGAGTGCAGTTGAGCATGAAGGTGAGGCTTTTCTACTGGGGCTGGTGTGAAAGTCCTGGCGTCACAGCTCAAACGTCAAAGGCCTGGGATGGTATCAGTTTTAACAGAGCACTCTGACACAAAACATTACCAGCACATTTGAAAGGAGGGTTATGTCACAAACATTTTGGCCTGATCCTTCAGATAATTCAGATTAGTAGAATTTGTAACGATAAAACGTTGACCAGTTCTGAGGTCTCTTATATGAGTTACATTGAATAACCTCTGTTATCTTTAACAATGAATGATATTTTTATTATAAATGAGCTGTTTTCAGCCTTATTGGCCATCATAAATCTTAGCATGTCCTATCCATTTATTCTTTTGGTTGAAAACACTTCTTGGGATAGTCTGATTCAGAAGCCTTTTTGTCCTCTTGAATCTTCAGAAGCAGAAGTACATCGATAATAAGATAAGAAACGGGTTCAGAGAAAACATGACGCTTCATGACACATGAATGTACTGTCAAATTATCAGTTTAGTTTCAGCGGGCGATCCTCAAACCCCCAAATGAACTACAGCTACACACAGAGGTCACCCACTGGAACAAGTCAAACTGGGATAAAACCACTAACCTCCAACCACTGAGCCTCGGCTGTCCCCATGCATATCTAAAACTAAAAATTAAACTTTCCACAGATGCAAAGAGAAAGTGAAAAGTGAAACTTGAAGTGCTCATGGCAGTGCTACACTTAATATTAGTTGCCTGTAAGTGCTGATGAAACCCTGTGCACCAGGGGAGTGTCTAACATATGAGTCAGCTATTCCATAAGTGACATTTACAAACTTACTTCTCCTACTTGTCAGTGCACAATGATCAAATGTCAATGCTTTGGTGTTTACCACTGAGGAACTGTTTCCACTAACTTAAGTTGTCTAAAGCAGGGGTTTTCAGACTTTTTAAGGCCAGGGACCCCTTGTCGATATGAAAATATCCCAAGAACCTCCTATCATTCTCTACAATTACGTCACAACAAAATTCAGAAGTTCAAACCATGTTCATAACCAAATATGGTTTGAAAGATGAATTTGATATTCACACAGCCCTTGTTTCCAAAAACACATTTGGATTGTATGTCATAAGAAATTGTAGTACTCAAGTAATGATACATTTTATAACTAATATTGAGGGACGGACCACACTTTATAAACCACTAGTCTAAAGAGTCCCCATAAAGCAAATTGTACCCTTGGAACTATGTGATCAGAGGTAAAAGAAATAATATATTATGTGTGATTGGGCAGACAAAAAACTTGCTAAAGACTTCTAATACAGGATGTGATTGATGGTTTTAATTAGATTTATGTCCTGCCCTGGGAGCTGCCAGACTCTAAGTGCTCTTGTTTGGACTTTAGGCCACTGGCACCAGACACATAAACGGCTGAATAGATTCAGTGACTCAGATGGGAGTCTCCCCCTGTAAACCATTATTTGTTGGCTGTTGATTGCTATGCATATGTAATTGCCATCTTCAAAAAAAGACAGTTGAATAGTGCGTTGCTTAGCAACAGAAGCCAGTGATGAACGTAAAGTTCCCCCTAAAACCCAGTAAAGGTCAGAGCTGTGTTTTGTATTATTGGAGCCAGCGGCAGCAGATTCACCGACACCAAAACAAACTCAGACAGAGCTGTGAGTTCATCATGGGTCCAGTTACAGCTGAGGCTGCTCTGTCTGCAGTTACTGCTGTGATGTGTCCTGCGCCCACTTTCCTCACTGCGGCCTCTGTCAGCGCAGGTTAGAGCAGAGCAGCCGCTCCACTAATGTGCTGTGACCCAGAACACTTCTGTGTAATTTACCCACACTTCACATCATGCAGCGAGGCAGGAACTAGAGTCTGGTGCTGTCTCTATGTGTGTGGAGCAGTCTAATAACCTTTCAACTTAATAATGTCTAGGGTTTTATGGGACCTGCTGTCATCACCAATAGCTGGTCTGTGAGTTGTAATCATAATGTAAAACCCACAAATGAGCCACACTAGGCCTTTGTCACTGAATGAATGAATAAAGGGAGGTGACTGGGGAGTTATATGTTTTTATAGTTACTTAAACTATTATTTCCTAGTATCTATTCCTATAATAATCATGATCTACAACAACAAAACATAATAATAATTAAAAAAATAAAAATATAATAAAAATAATAAAATAAAGTATTATTTGGTGACTTCATGTGAAGTTCATTTGTAGTTTTTAACAAATTGTCAGTGATTATATCACTGCGAATTGTTGTCCATAATAAGACCTTTAAATCTTAATTAATCTGAAAGAAACTGCAGATTCCACACGGACACACAGACAGGACTGAGGACGTCCTGGCAGAACCAGTCCAATGTTCATGTGAAATAGGTTGGATATGACAGAAGTCAAACCATTATAATGAATTTACTCCAAAGACTGAAATAGAAGATTCTTTTGAGGATTCTTTTCTTTCACACACTGACAGATCTTGTGAGTTAGTCAGTATCAGTAAATGTGTCAGTAGTCTGCACCATGACCCATAATCTGCACAGATTACAGTTGTGTTTTGTGCTTGTAGGCTGGTTTTGCCCTGTTTTTCAGCTCCATTGGGGGATGTAAGCTGTTCAGGATGCCTGTGCTTAGACTCAACGCCAGGTGTTATGCATTTCATGCTCACTGCTTCCGTCTTACTGGAGGCCTGGCAGCTCCTCTTCTCTCACAGACACCAGCACATGCCCTCCTCCAAAGTGCCGTGCTTTTGTGTTGTGCGCTCTCTTTCTCACCTCTCATCTGGAGTTTTTCATTCTCTGACGGCATCTGCTGGCTGTCATTATCGCTCTGCCTCAGCTCCAACTTTAGCTCATTGTAAGGCTGCCTATTGTTTGGCTGCTCCTCTGTCTCAGCCTCTAACGACCTGCCTCTCGTTCCTCTTATCTCTACAGGCAGTCTCAGTTAAGATTTTCCTTGCTTTACTTTCAGTCAACTTTTCTGCCACTTAATATTGAAGTTCTTCGTCAACTAATAGTAATCATAATAATCGTGATATCATTTTTACTGCCATTACTCATTTTCTTTTACGTCAAGTTGGAGCTATTTTGAGTATTCCGATGTCGTTATTCAGAAAATATTAGGTCACTTCAGGTCTAATTATCAGACAAATGTGTTAATGGCTACATAAGTGCAAGTTCATCTTATCCTATTTGAAGGTTTACAAAATAACTTTCCATTTTTATTTTTAAATCAGCTCATTTTTACAAAAAATATACTTGATATTAAAATTTTTGCACTTATAAAAAAAAAAAAATCTGAATCTTTATCCAAATTTTTACATATTGCCCACTTCTGATTTCACAATGAATTGGTCAATCCATGCTTAAATAAACAAATTGTAGGTAACCCTGACAATAATTAAAATCATAAGATTAGCAAAGCAAAAGAGGGACAAAGAAGTAAACAAACATCACGTGACATCTAACAACTTATTATAAAGATAAACATTTTCTCATTTTAGGTCAAATATGTTTCTAGCAAAGCGCACCCAAGTGTGTAAGTACATTTAGACTCAAATTTGAACTTTCTGCACTTTCTGCTCAAACTGCTCTCCACAAACTTCAGAATTATGAATTCCTCTCTGCGTGCATGAGGTCCCAGCTCCCAAAAAATGCTGAAAACTCCTAAACCAGCACGCGGCACAGAATGCTGACAACACTGGAAACTGAGTCTTACCGTGAGCGTCGGGATGGCCGTGACCAGGGAGTAGATGAGGACGGGGGGGATCTTGCTGGTGTTGTCCGGGCCGGGGTAAGGTTTGGAGAAGGTCTTATCGTAGCAGAAAAAGCCTTGGATGTGCACTGGGAAGGTGTCGGTGTACTCAAAGTAGTAAGCCAGCAGAACCGTCCCAGCCATGATCACCAACTGGAAATAGAACATCCTCGGGTTAAGACACCAGAATGAGACAGGAGATTTGAAGATGAAAGGAGAGGCGAGAAGAACTCCTTAGTAGTAAAGAGATGGATACATGGCAAAAATAGAAGTAGTCCTGCTTCACAAGAGAACAAAATAAAATGCATGAAGAGTGAAATAACAGAGCGATAAAGAGGAGAGCGCTAAGAGAGGAGGAGAGAGAGGAAAGCAGGCTCCATCCTCGCTGCCACTCTGCATCTACTACACAGAGCTGCGCGAGTGAGGAGCAGGGAAGGCACGCCCCTTCGGAGGGTCTCATGGTAGGCACACTTCAGATTAAATATGAATGGTGGTCAAGGGAGACTTTGCTTATTTTTGATGCAATTTCAACTGCGCAGAAATGACTATTCATGCAGTCTTCTCACATTAAGGCCAGAAGAAGTTGTCATGCTTTCATTTTACATCGTGCTCAAAATGTTGTAAATGTATGTCACATGTGCAATACATTGTATGTAAAACAGAGCTCAGAATCGGTGGGCAATGAAGCAGCGCAATTATGTTGTCAGTGGGGCTCTTCATATTCTGTTCTGCTGATATAATGGAGTAAATGAATGAAAACCATGCTGTTTATAGTATAGAAGAATAGAGACAACGACATAAAGACATATACAGCCATTTCAAGTGGCTTGTATCAACAATATGATCTATATTTTAGAAAAGACATAATTGCTATTGACTTTTTTCCTCAGAGTTGCCACAACATTGATGGTGAAGTTGTGTGGGTGAGCAGTGGGCCAATACAATGCTTTGCTCTTACAAAACATGTTTGTATGAACCCACTCCCTTGTATTGTGCCTCTAAAATCTATTCTCTTTTCGCTCACATGTAAAATATACACAGGAGGACTACATTCTTATCCATTCCATTTACTGCTTTTTGTTCCCTTGAGAGCCACGCATTTTGTTTGTGGTTGTCATGGCGAAGGACCAAGTATTAAGGTTGGATAAAATCACATTAATATAGAATTGGCACAGCAGTGGATACAGTACAATGTGTAAATATAGCAGTGTTTTGAGGATCACAAAACACAGATAGGATGTTGCCTCAAGCTCTAACAAGTTAAAGTCAAAGTTCATGGCTCTCACTCTGTCCTGCAAAACCTTGTCACTAATATTTACCAAAACAATATTAAAGGCCATGATATTATTACCAACAGGAACATAAGAAAAAGGGCTTATTTTTCAGTTTGAAGATCTATGCAGTGAGTCGTCGGGGTTTTGTCCCTGTTGTGGAGGTCCTTTCAGAGAAATAAATTCCCTTTTGTGTTTTACCCCTGACTTGAATGATTTCTCATTCAGCTATTCTTACAATAAAAGTGCATATGTGATATTAACACAATCATGCAGTCCATTACTATCTTTTCGTTTGGCTAAATAAGATTTCATTCCACCACGTCAAAAATGCCCAAAAATGAAAGCAGCATTTTTTTATGTAGCAGGAGGAGAGTCTTTGCAGTCTTTGGTCTTAAAATGCTGCCAGTGATTATCTAGCTGTGACTTGCTCTCCGCCATGAGATCTTTTTATTTTTGGTTTATTCACGCAAGACTCTACTTCCCACAAGTGAAGATCAGCTCTTTTATGGCAACCAGAACTAGCCGGACAGTATTGTGAAAAGGGCAGGACAGGTTCAGACCTGTGTATATCATATATAAGTCGATTTAGGTCAGCATTGTGGTTTACAAAGAAAAAAAAAAAAGTTAAATAATGATCTATGTTATAAATTTATACCAAATGTAGCCACATAGAGCGCTATCCACTCGGCCACCGAGCTGCACCTTTGTTGCTTTTTAACGATGATACAAGCTTCAACACCGTTGTGTAGCATATTTTGCATGAATGCAAATAAAACCTGCTGCTCACGGCCATAAACTGCAGAGCTTTGTTGCGATGACGTTCAGAGTGACATAATGTAGCCTAATGGGTCAGGTGGAAATCTACTCCTCTATTTTGGGCAGTATATTTGTGGAACTGTTTCTATTATTAAGTCATTTTAGATCAATAATGTGTTTTTTTAAATAACCAAATACATATAATAAACATATAATATGTTTAAATACATCTATCATTCAAAGTACCTGCTTTAAACTTAAATTTGGATCCCGGCCCACCATCAAAGCAAGCTTTTTACTGTCCATTGCTATCAATGAATCATGTTAAAATGTTACTGACAGTCAAAGTGCCTGCATACTTTGTAATTCTTTTGCCAAACAAGTTGTTAGGTTTTTAGTCATAAATATTTGAAGTGTAAAAACATAGGGGGGTTCAAATATTTATGTTGCAGTTGGCTCTTGATCTACAAATTAACAGACAAGTGCAATTGATGGAAGATTTTGGAGAGTTATGTTTTAATGCAGGTAGCAGCATACTTCACTTTTTTCCTTGCCTTTAGCCCTTTAACACTTCACTTCTGCTTCTGCAGTGAGCTGAATATTTCATAGCTCTAAACTTTCCAAGCGAGAGCTGAACACACCACAGGGCCTGTGTAGAGCGAGGCTTTACAAATGTAGCGACAACCTTGAGACAACGGCTACTGTTGGTGCAGAGATGGAGATTGTGTTGGGAACACTTTGAGAACGTTCCCAAGGAACAAAAACAGCCCATGGCATGCACAGGGCCCGCTGTGGCAAGCACATGTGCAACGCTTAAAATACACCCAACCTGTTAACCTGGACCTAAAACATCATGCAGAAGGAATTGTTTGAAACGACTCCGCTAACAGTAACACATTTTTAAACAAAGTCTTAATTAAAATGTGTGTTGCAAGCTCGATTAAAGAGCTTATTGTCAAAAAACTGGGAAGATGAATCCATGGTGGGGCTCTAGTGATAAGGTGGATAGAGTGGGTGGCCTTATTGCGGAGAAGAAGTGAGCTTTACATTTTCTGACAGAAAACTGCACTTTTATCAATAATTGTTACGATCAAGGCAATGCCAAAAAGTACAGTACATTAGCACAAAGTTGTGCTCTATCTAGCACTCAGTATACATACAGTATACATAACATATCATGCACAATGCATAGCTTGCATTTGCCTGTAGGTATTGTAGATTTCTCTTTCAGTTTTGCCACTGACAATAAGACATAATTCATCTTAAGAGCATGTTGCATTAGCATAGTTTCACTTTTTGACAGTAATCTTATGTTTCAAAATGACTGTCACTTCAGATATTTTCCTCCCTGAACCTGCAAGAACAATGGAGACCTGCCCCTCAAATCGAGGTCAGGCATATACGTGTAAATGCTGTTTCCTCAAGAGTCTCAGCCATGTCTCTGGAGCCTGTTAAAGCAGTGTTTTCTGAAAGAGCAGTTTGGTGTTGTAAAGACTCGGAGTTTCAGGCAGGAGATGGAGAGAAAGGCACAGGGGTCCACCGACAAACCCAGGAGTCCATTAATAGTGCAGCCTTAACTCACGCTACACTGCCCCTGGTCAGCACGGGCCGAACAGGGCAGAAGAAAGCAGTGAGGACTGAGCCGGGGAGGGGCAAGAACAGTGCTGTCAAAACTCAGGAGATATATATCTTTTTATTTTTTTTTTTTTACAAATTATACAAACATACTCACACGTAACAAAAAAAAGTAGAATGGCATAATATTACTGTAAAACAAGTTCAAGATAAAGTTACACTATGCTTCCAATAAAAATAGATATTACAAAGTACATTTAACCTTCATTGGGTAAAAAAAAAATTGCCATAACCAAATACAGATTGATACGCTGTAGTGTAAATAAAAACTTTATCCATTTAACTTCCACTTAAATCTTTTTACTTTTGGAATACTGTTATGCAGGGGTGTAAAGTAATTAATTACAAGCATTACAAGCCCTTCCAAAGAGTGAAGCTCCATCATCAGAACAAGTCTGATTTAGCAGGAGGTGGATGTGGCGGGTGGTCAGGGCTAATTACAGCCTCGCAGCAGGACCGGAGTGACTTGGTGCTCTGCACTGATCTCTAATCTGTCATCCCAAAGACAAGAGGCCCCCTGCTGGTACACAAGGGAACCAGGTAGAAAAGGAATATGTTATGAGGAACCGCATCAAGCAAAGGGACCGGGCTTAATTGTAAATTAACCCCACATTACAGCAAATCATCATGCAATCCAAATATGAGGTGTGAAACACAGCCAGCAGTGCCCGGACAAAGGAAAAGGTGAACACGGCTTTCAGAGGATGGGCCAAATATCAAATATGCTCAAGGGATTTTACAACACAAAAAGACATGCGACGGACAGGAAAACACTGCTACAACAGTCTTACTACTCCTGCACTCTACTCATACTATTACATATTATTGATGTGTCCTTGGGCAAGATACTTCCAAATCCATAATTTATATTGCATTGAAGTGTTTTCTAAATATTCTCAAAAATTTCAATACCACAATAATAACAATAACACTTCTTAGACATGTCATTTTCGACACAAAACACCTACTAATACCTTCTTTCATACTTCTAAAGTTTGAGACAAAAAACAAAACTATGCAGAGAAAGTCATTGTTCAAATTAGTATTGAGTTACGTACTAGATTTAGTCTAGTACTGATATCAGATGGTAACAGGTGCATAACATGTTTTTGTTTGCAGGTAATTTATACTTTTTCAAATCCATAACATGTGGTCAGAGGCTGTCTTTCTCCCATCTCCATAGCGAGAACAGCGACAGGAGGGAAAGCATGTGACAAACACCTGCAGCCAGCGCTCCATGGAACCTTTGCAGCACCTCCTCCCTCACACATGCCAATCTCTACCCTTCACAGCAACTCCTGTCCTCAAGCACAGACATCTGGGCCAAAGCGTGTTTATGAACACTGCTTGAATGATTTCATTTATGGCAAAGTTTGTACTTTTTCTTAGGATGTTTTGGCCCGTAGGCTTTGTTAGACAGGACTATGCAGAGAGAAACGGAGATGAGACTGGGGAAGGACATGCAGCAAATAGTCGTAGCCGGGTTCAAACTCACGACACTGCGACTTGCCCACATGGCAGGTACGTGTGCTATCCACTCGACCACCGAGCTGCACGACAAAGTTTGTTACATGATGTGGAGGCCGTTGTGTGCACTCCCATTGCGCATTGCACAATTAAATAAAGTCACATCTTTGTGTTCTTTTCCTCAGACGCATAAAATAGCGGCAGCTTCTTCAGCATCACAAAAATGATCGCCAATAGCTGCAATATGGGCCATAGATATTTAATGATAACACATGAGAAATCTGTATTCACGCTGTATACTTTTTACAGTAACTTACATACATAAATTATGTATTAAACATATTGTTTTTTCAGAGCTCCGACTCAACTTAACAAATTACTTTTCATTGTAATCCAACAGTGTTTTACGATTTGAATCCATCGTAGACATTATTATAGGCGTATTTGAGGATCATTTATATTAAAATCAATGTTGTAATTTTATAGAATTATAATAATTATAATACCTCCAGTGCAGCAATACTAATGTAAATATTCTGAAAGAATAAATTGGTTTGAGCTGAACAAATGGTGTGCACAATCACAATCACAATGTAAACACATTTACTGTTGTTTTCACTGGAGTTAGATGGAGTGGGGGGATTTTATCTGCAATGAAAGCTCAGATAGAGCAGAAAGAAAAACTGCAAGGAGTTTGGAAAAACTAAAGCTGTGACGCGTCCAAAATACATAACAGACACTTTGAATTACTTTGTGTGCACTTTGCATTTACTATACGTATTTTGCTCTTCAACTAAATGGACCAGCCTGCTTGGTAAGGTCTCCATACAACAGGGTATATGCAGGGAACCCAAGTCAATTTTTAAAAATTCTTAAGAAATCTTTGAGACCTTAAAGCAATCTACATCTAGCAATTTTTGGAACTAAAAACTGCACTGAAACTACACTCAAAAGACTAAGGGCCATATGTTGCCCCTGTTGGTAGTGCGGCGCTGGCGTTAATGATGACGTATCGCGCCAGTGTAAAACGTGACGTAGTGGGCCGTGGAGCTCTCAACAAGAGGTGTGATCATGCCAAAATATGAGGTGGCGTGAAGCAAATGTAGGGCGTGGTGTGATGCATTCTGTGAATGGCCAGAATCGTAACTAATAAACTTCAAAACTAATACAGTGAAAAACATAACACGGGAAACATTTCCTGGAGTCGTATTACTATCTTCACATGGACCGGGATAATAATAATAAAACAACCTTAATGGGCACAAATAACCAAAACCATACATCACAGAATAATGAATATAGTCCAACTAAGACAGCCTGCCTTGAATAGCTTTAGCTGAGTGTTAATTGCGCTTTTCTTTTGCGCAAAACTGTATTGATTTGCTTCAGATGTCGAAAAAACATCACGTTGAGCCTGTTTGCATTAAATGATGAACTGATCGGCGTCAGACTAAAACACCTCAGTCCCGAGACCAGCTCGTGTCCAGCGGACACAGCGAATACACAGAGCAGTGCACACCTTGTGTGAGTGTGTGCATGAGTGTGTGTGTGTGTATGAGAGATGTGTGTGTGTGCGTCTGTGTGAGTGCGTGTGAGCGTGTCTCTGATCGCACTCACTGCGTGATGAACAGAGCAGGTGGAACTGACTTTATGAATGGATGCTGTGAGAGGTGGGCGTGACCGCGTCCATGTGCCAGACGTTTGGTGTTGGACATCTGTCCCTCGGAACAGTTTCAAGTCCCAGTGCATTATTATAGGTTTATTCAAGTGACGCAAATGAGGCTTTATTAAAGATAAAGGCTGTCTCTGCTATAAGACAGCCAGAGCAACGCTGCAGCCTGTGGTGGTCCAAAACACTTTGGAACCCACGGGGATCTCTCAGGACGACAGGCGCAGAGCGGCTTCAGGACCAGGAGGGAGCGGTCAGAGAAGCTTCAGAGCGGCTGGTCACTGCAGTGGTCTCTCTGGCTTCAGGACACACGCTATTTTCATCTCAAACGCTGCTGAACAGAGTCTGCTTACAAGGTGGGGCTTCGGAGCTGTTTTATTGTCCCCATATAAGAGTCCCGTTCTTTGACTTGTTGTAGGAGAACAAGTGTCTTCTCCTGAGAAGCGTTGGCTTCTTTCTTTGCCTGGATATGCCACGCATGTAAAATCTCCTACACTGATGGCCTTTTAAATGCCACAGTTCTCAGTCATTGGTTCAAACGCGTTCACCATATATGGACTGTCACATCCCCCCACAGTCTCCTGGTCAAAGCGCTGATGCTAGGAGCAAAATACTTCCCTAAAAGTATACAGAGGTTCATGCAAAAACGACAAACGATGAATTTATACAGAAAAGCACAGATAAAGAGCGTATTTATTTTAAGTTAGAGATACATAAATTAGATTAATTATTCTCTCAAAAATCGTCAGATAACTAACCCTAACTCCATATCCTTTTTGCTGTTGTCTCCCATATACAGTCTTTAAACTCTAAATAAAATAATGCTTTTAATCTAAATAAAATTATTGGTACGAGACCATCATCTGAATTTGTTCATCTCTAGCTAAGAATAGGCAAATTTGCCTTTCCCCGTTTTGGAATACGCTGCCTCGTGCAGGAGCAGAAGCATGAGCCGGAGAGACAAGCTGCTGTAATGTAATGTAAAAACAAATCGCCTGCGTTCAGCTGAAAAGGCAACTATAACTTTCACAAAGATCGGATTTTGTGTGTTTTTGTGACTGTAATCGCAATCAAATCGAAATCCCAATGTGAATGGGCAGAATTTGCCAATTGCAAAGACTGCAATTTTTTAAGTACCATAATTTCTTACACAAACAAAAGATTATCCTGTCTCAATCTGCATAAAACGCTAACCCTGTAGTTTAGATATGTACAAATGTGTTCTAATTCTGTTCTGTTATGTTTGGTTTGTCAGTTCATTGGTCTATTTCAGTTTTTTGTCAATTCCCCTGGCCACGAAATGTGAACTTTGAACAGACTTCTGTTATTAAAACATAAATCTAAACGCAATCGCAGTGCTTGTCAGAGAAAATCGCAATTAAATAGTTAGATAGTTTTAATAGGTTATTATCTAATGTTTGTTTATCTTTCAAAGCTGATTGCATCTTGGGAGATGGAAAAAGTTGGTTTGGATCAGAATTATGGCAGAGAATGGTGCAGAGAGGTGTATGCATTATTGAAGCTGGGTGAATATTGTGAAGGTAGAAACACACAAGTGGGAGTATTCAATGCTTTTAGTGGAAAACCAATGTGAACTACTAATGTGTCCCTCTGGAATTAAAGATAAGGTAAGAATGGCTTTAATTATCCTGTAGTCCAGCACAGAGGAACCATGATAACACACTGCATTAATACAACTGTACACACTGTTGGGAATCCACCTCTAACACACACCCCTGCTGTTTACACACTCAGTAGGGAAACCCTGTTCGTGCCCATAACAGAGATTACACTGCAGCAAAACAGCTATTACTGGCCCACTACCTGCCTCCAGCTCCGGGCTCCGTCTGCCAACTCATACAGTGAGCAATCTGTGCATTACTCAGTGCTCATGAATAAATAACCACAGCAGCACAATGCAAAACAATAGGCTTTCATTGTTTTATGGTGAGCACAAGCCAAACTCATTTAAAAGCCAGAGCCCCACCAGAGAAAGCACAAGTTTGTGCAGCAAAATTGAAATTGACAAAAACTCTCAAAAAAGTTTTGTTAAATTATAGAAATGTACAAAAATGTAGTCTCAAATGTGAGATAGACAGAAGAACACTGAATCTTAGAATATCTTAACACATAAAAACAACAAATTCATGAAAACAATAAATAATAAAAATATAGAAGTATAGAAATATTCTGTGAATTTAAAATAACACAAATCATGTCTCATGTTTAACACACAGCAAATGGTCTATAATTTTAAATGAATGTGAACAATAAGACTGTCCTTTTTGTGCTACAGCATTGCCCCCTGCTGGACAGACTCAAGCACTCCACAACTAGGACAATGCAATTCTTGTATTAAAATAAATAAAAGAAATTTAAGAGAACCTAAAACCTTTATTTGTCTCACAATGGGGAAATTTAAGTGTTTCAATGCAAAGTAAAAGACTAGCAAAAGAATAAAACTATGCTGTAAAAATCAAGATAATTAACTATTTAAGACCTTAAATCTAACCGTTAGCTTGAAAATTAACATATTAAATATAACTAATATATATAACTAACACTAACACTACAAACAACAACAGAACTGGGTCAAAGAACATTGATTACAACTGTGAAATGAGCACAGAAAATGGTGTGACTGAACAAGAACACAGGTCGAAGGTCATATGAATGTGCCCTGAGCCTGTCACGTGGGACACCAGTCTTTACAAGTGGCAGTAAAATGGATTCACTATGATGGGACAGGGCTCATGTTGGACTTCACTGCTACGGATAATGACAAATCCCATTTTTTCCACTTTACCCTTTGACATTTAAGCACACAAAGCAAAAGCAGCAAAAAAGCATGAGGGACGTGATGTAACAGTATAAAATTTGTGGGTATATTAATTCATAGCCTATTGCTGTAGTTATTGACAACAGTAATTTTAACAGTAAGTGTATGCTTTTGTTCTTCCCTTAGCATTAGGAGCATTACTGATGCAGTCAGTAAGTCAGTATAAATCTGTAACCTAAACAGTGTAGCCTGCTTGACGGAGTAGCTTTAAGAGCTCTGTAACAAAAGCTGTGTATTTGTGTGGGTGGATTGTTAATTTATAAAGATAAATGGGAAATGACAGAGTGAAAATGGGAAGAGATACAAGAGACAAGAGAACAAGATGGCCGCCTGGGTGGCTCTCACTGAGGAGGCTGTGACTCGTGATGAGGGCAGGCAGGATGAAAGGAGGCAGGGGAATGAGGCGCACTGATTGGTTTCCATGGTAACGACTGATGAGGTGTGGGCCAGGGCCTTGGTGTGGATCACTTTTCTGAATTTAACCCGTAAACAAACATGTCAAATTACCTCATTTCATTTTGTTCTCAGGTCTTAGTCAATAAGGCAGAGCAGACTATTGGTAAATTCTTGGAAATCATGGGATGTTTAGCTCTACAAAAATAAGTCCACAATATGCGTCAAGATTCAGAAATCGAAGACACCTCATCCTCACCGCCGTGCTGACAGCACTTACTACAGGCCCTAACAGTCAATAATGTAATCTTGTTTGTGGCTGACTATCTTAACAGTTAGCACTGTTAGTTCATCATGCGCAGCCTGGAGCACTTTGATACAAAGACCTAAAAATGTAAAAGGGTAGCATTATTTGTAGATTTTGTTGTGGAATTCATCAAGAATCAGAGAGGCCTCTGTGAGCTTGTCTGTGTTGTATGTAGTTCACACTGTCTTCACAGCCCAGATGCCAGAATGTCATTTTCACCTTTGCCGCTTAGTGTTGATTCTGTTGACACAATTTGCTCAAAAATAGGAGCATAACGTTTTTAGCCGCACCCCATCACTAAGCGTGAGTGTGAACCTTCCTCTTCAGGGTAATGAAGCCCTAGTAAGACAAGTACATCAGAGAGGTGTATGTCGTATGAAAAAGTGTATAAACACTGATCAGTGCCAGGGAGGAGAACGTGTTTAGGGAGAGACAAATCTGCATAGCAACAGCAGCTTGACTGCTTCAAACCAATTTTACAGTCTGACTCAGGCCCTGACCACAAACTCCATCAACATGAGTCAGGATGTCACAGCGCATCCAAATGTAAATCCAAAATCTGTAAATGAAGCCTACTAAGGCCACAGGAAAACAACAGCTCCGATTGCAGGCTTTAATCGAATTGTTCATTTAATAGATACAGATAGATGGCTAGAGTTGCTTAGTGAATTTATACCAGTTAAAATGTCATTATATCTTAATATATTGCTTAATAATGCTCATTAGTTCTTTAGCTTCACGGTTCTATAGTGGTCTCTCCCTAATATCATATATTATAATGAGCTCTACAAAACAATATATGGGGCAGAAAACAAAAGATAAACAACACGCATTTAGTTACTGTTAATGTTGAAGGCTAATACACAAGACATCCATGGTGAAGCACTGGCCAAAACAAGATAAAAAGGAAAGTAAAAGATCTGTGGAAGAAGAACAATAAAACCTCTGGGTCATTTGTGACCACTGAAGCAGGAAGAAAGGGGTTACCCAGATATAAAGGGTGGGAAACCAACCCACAGCTCGTACAGATGTTGAGCTAGTAATCCCAGTTTGATCAACTAATCAAATCAAATATAACATCTTAAGCAACACTGTATCTAGTGTTCCCCCAGTACATCAAAGAGGCTCATTCATGTTGTCTTTTGATCAATACTGCATATGACTTAGCATTGATTGGTGATTGACTGGCACTGCAGTGGATTTTAATTGTTAATGATGCCAGCTCATTATATGCTTTCTTTGCTGTCAAGCACAGATTCTTCAGTAACAGCCCTGGCCTATTTTTTTCCTCTCCATCGTTGTACAAACATGTGGGAGTGCAGCATCTCTGCCGAGGAGCACTGTAAACGAGGGAGAAGCCAGGGGGACTCCAGGGCTGTGGGTGATGTGTGGGAGGCAGATGGCAGAGTTGTTTAATGTGAAGAATTTACAGAGTTAGAGGTAAGTCCACTTAGAAGGACAGGGATGTTATGTTACAAGTGAAATCCTATAGTCAAAGACAGAGGCCAAAGATGGAGGATGCAATGAACGTTACTACGAATAGTTGTATTACTATGTATTAAGGGTCCCAATTCATGGTGAGAAATGTATAGTATAAAAGTACAGAAGATGTCAGAAAAATCTTCACGGATACTAAATTGATTAGTTCATGAGCCTTTACAGAATATCATTATCATTCATCATTAATACTATCAGAAATACTATCAGAAATGATGCTGTAAACACCAGATTGTAGCCATGGGCTGATTTTCATTTGTTGTCCTGCATTCATTCTTTCAAAAACTCTCTCATTCATACAAAAGTGTTCATTGACAGTGGAGGTGAGTAAAGTGTCTTGCCCAAGGACACAAGAACAGTATGAACTACGGCCCAACTGTGGCGCCTGGTTTTCCAAGTACTAACCAGGCCCAATCAATCCTGCTTAGCTTCCAAGACCTGACAAGCTGGTATGACCAGATATATACGAGCAGTTATAGTACATTATTTTGACATTTAATTTATCTCAAGTAATGTTGTCATATGCACTAAACTTCCCCAAGCCAAACACATTTCGCCTCATTTCTAAAAGTTGAACTGGAGCCAGCAGTGTAGTCTGAATACATGGCTTAGCAGATGTAAACTCTGGTGTCTGTTAGCATAATTGGATTAGAGACAGTGACGCGACCTTAGCGCCTTTTAACGCTTCGCTCACTTACTTATGTGATCCAGGGCGTCCTTTTCCCTCTGATCTCTGACTCATGGGCTGACCCTCTCCACCCAGCCATGAACACTACACTCTCCCCAAACACTCTTTCCGCCGATGTGACCTGCACAACTCACCTCTATGAATCATACAGTTGCACAAATGAGTTCAATATGGTGCAGATCATGCAGTGAAAGCCACAGACGGCGCTGGTGCTGGGGACAGTGTGACACAGTGCTTGGTTGTGTCAAAGTGTTGGCTGAGCTGTCCCTAACGCTGCATTTAAGCTTGAAATATTTACAATTGGAGGCAGCAGATGCAAGAGGAGGGAGAAAAACACAGAGCTGTGAGTGTGGATAGAGTGTCAACGTAAAAAACAACAACGGTTGCAGCGAAGTGACAAAATATACAATTGTAGAGAGAAATCCTTGTAAAAGCCGAGGCAGAGTAGAAAACGTTGGAAGAGATATGATCACAGTGTGCTACAGGCACATTCACACAACACAGGGCCTCTCAATGCTTAGATAAAATAGAAAATACAATTCAAATTTAGCATAGATTAAGTGTAAAATTTGCAATAGCTTGTGAGGGAGAAAATAGCATGCCTCCCCTGTGCCAGTCAAACACTGTCAGCTCAGCTCTTGTTATCTTTGCCTACGTCATCAGAGGTACATGATCCCTACAGCTGAAGCATAGGCAGACTGGACTGGACTAGACTGGAATGCTCACAGTCACAATGTCTTGAGGGTTCATGTCCAGGGTCCCACACAGATGGAAATTAACTTCTCCTGCGTTAGAACTCTAGAAGTCTACAACAGTTTGTATATGTCGAAACAGAAATAAACGCAGAGAAATGGCATTTTCTGATAAAAGAGCAACCAGCTTACAATCAGTACCTCTTGTACTGTTTTATGTGAGAAATGGCCTTTTGACTAACACCTAAAATATTTCATTTGAGAAATTTGGAAAATAGGAACTTCTTGTTTGTACCGCTTGTCAAAAATAACTTGTTGCTGTTGGACTTAATTTTGCTCATCTTTCCTGCCAGTCTTTTAAAGTCTCGTTCTCCTCTATTGTCCAGCTGCAGCAGAACAATCTGCCTCCTCAGCGTCTCCATCTCCGTCTCTAACAATTCCATCAAACCCTGCCTTCATTGCATCACTAACATGTCTTTTGATCAGGATCAAGGATAAAGTTTCCCGGATAGAATTATGAGGTTGTTCACTCTATTGGAGATTCTATGAACTTTAAAACAATGTGTGTAAAGACATAAAATCAACACTGTTGGGACGCTCTCACCTTTTCACAGTTTGTACCTATAAAGAGAGTGGGTGACATTAACACATTTACTCACTGACACATTGGCTTTGCCCTCACTGTGTGCATGCTCATTATCTGTGCCTTGTCCAACAAACACACAAATTAAACTGCAGTTATGCCACTCTTTGGTTTACGGTTCAATCACAATAAGAGAGATTGTGTGTTTCTTACCTCCACAAACAAGAAGCAGGGCACGATGGAGCTGCTGCTCTTCACACCGGGCTTCTCGTCGGCAGCCATCTTGTGCTTCCTTTGGTCTTCAAGGTCCTGCTGGTCTCCTAGACAAGAAGAACAAGAAGAAAAATAACATTATCTCTCATCCACATTGTATCAAAGGTTACATATTATGCAAAAAAAAAAACCCTTGTAAGAGCTTTTAATGATGTAGTTATAGTTTTCCTTCATGCATGTTTGAGTCATCTTAATTCTCCTGCATTTGAGATGTCATTACTCTAAAAATTCCTGTTTTAGCCTTTTACCCCCTCGGTGTGTTTTTGAGGCGTAGGATTCAGCTGTGTCTCGTAGCCATTTTGGCACAAATGATAAAAACCTGGGGATGGGCAATATGTTAGGTCCAGTATCAGTCAAAATCTTCACAGATATTGGTATCGGCCGATAGGCAGTGCTCCAGTTTGTGAGTGTCCATGTGTCATTGTCAGTTTGTCCCCAGTGCATCAGATTTGTCTTTTTGAAAAGACAAATTAATTAATGGACACAGAAGAGCAACTAAAATAAAAAATATTGCCATATGTTTACACAATTATGCAGCTAATTATTTTATATTCCAGATAAATGCATTCTGTTATTATTATTATGGATTTTAAAATCCCATTCCAAAAAACTCATGTGGAAGTCAGTGGACATATTTCTTTCTGTTTTAGATCAATAATGATTTCCAATGTTTAAAATCTAAAATAATGATCCACCTCTGTTAACCATGAAACAGTATAATGTCTTCTTTAAGGGAAACACACAGTAGACGACTTGTTGATCATAGACTGTACATATCACTGGACCGCCCTAGCCTGCTAGCCACCGCGTTCCAAATAGGAAGTATCCATGGAGGCTGTACCGGCTCCATAAAGCCGAGCTGCCATTCACTTTCTATTAGGACATTGGTGCCCTTTACTCTGTAACTGTTTTGGTCAAACTCACCATCTTGGAACTAAAATGTCTGTTTTGACACACTCTACATAATCCTAGTGTTTTTTCTCAGTAGATTGTTCATAAATCAAGTTATTAGCAATAATAACTGACCAATCAGGTGCTTCCTTTTTCAGAGGCCGATTTCGCTCGTGTTAGCAACAGGTTTGATTGACAGCTAGCGCCGTACGTTGCTGCCGTCTCCTGCCGCCGAGGGGTGGAAACCGTTAACAACCTCGCTCCTGATTAGTCCATGTGGTTGCCACGATATGCACTCGGATTTCCAAATATGGAGTCTGGCTCCACTTTAGCCGCTATAACTGCTAGCCGCGATTGGCTTCATTTGGCTGGAGCCAGATGGTATGGGTGACACGTCACATTCCCATAGTCCATCGAAATGTACAGTCTATGGTTTTGATTGTGAAATATTACATATTGAAATAATACATATACAATACTGCATTATACAGCACAAACTGATATAAATTAAATTCTACATTAAAAAAGAAATTTAGCTGAAAAGTGTGGAGAAAGAGATTCATTATTTCAAAGAAGGGAGAGAAGTTGACCTCCCTTGAGCTTTTATCTAACTCCGTCCGCAGAGAAAAGGCCTGAGGAGGATGAATAAGGCATGAAGGCACGCTCTCAGGAGCCCGGAGTACAAAGCAGTGTGCCAACCAAGACGGATAAGTCACTCCAATGTAGAGCTCTTGCCCCAAAGAGAGGTTTGTCAGGTAATACGAGACAACACATTGCCCATGTGCTCCTCTCGGTTCTGTTTCCTGTTGTTGTTAGGAGGCTCTCACCCACTCAAGGGCCTCGGAGAGCCCTTGGTGGCTAATTTCAAGATGAAACCATAGAGAAAGCAGCAGAACGAAATGAAGCAGAAAAATCTTTAGATGATTAATATGTGATAAGTGGGACACTGGACTGGGGGGAATAATAGACGGTTATGTTCCACAGTGGTCCATCTCTGAGGTGTCCTACACATGATTATTAATGAGCAGCACTGATTTGAGCCATAAAGCGTTTATAGAAACCATTGACTACATCTGGACTTTACTTGTGCTGCTGATACTGTTATTTCCCATTGATAAATTAATTAATATCATATGCTGAGAGGCCACAAATTTGTTCATATCCCAATTAATGTATAAGAAATCAAAGCTTCTTAGAGTTTGTACAAGCAAAACCACATGCCATAGATCGTATCTAATTAATATGTATGAGTTGTTAAGATGTTTTACAAAATAGAAAAATAGTGTACTACTACTACTTCTAATAATAATAATGATAATGATACTTCCACAGGACTTACTAAAGCAAGCAAAAATCAAAAAGTACGACGAATACAAGGAGGAGGAGGATGTTTTGTGGCTCGCTCCTTATCTTTGGTTTGCCAATGTGGCTCTCCTTTAGAAAATAGTGAGCACCAGTCCTCTAAAAGACTCATAATTTGACATATTGTAACAGCCTAGACCAGGGGTATCCAAAGCCTCACATCAATCCCAAGCCGTTAATATCAGGTCTGCCCTGCACCAAAATGTTAGTTATATTTGCATTTGGCCCCCGGGCCATTGTTTGGACATGCCTGATCTAGACGGGCTTAAACAGGCTAAAAACGCAAAAGACACATATGTTCCTTCGCCAAAAACATACCTGGAGTTATATTTAGCTTCATTCACCCTTGTTTCATTAATCCTATTAAATACTTTTACATTTATACCAAATCCTCTTTCATCTGAGCCTCACAAAAAACTCATCACCAGACTGTTCTGAGCATTACTGCCATCAAATCACGTTCATTACAACTGTCTGTCTGCGTTGGCACGTCAAGGGCAAGCTAGCTTTGTATATTGTCCATATGTAATTTCCTTTGCAGCCAGTAGATGGAGCTCTAACTCAACTCTTGAAGTGAAAAACACCTTACTGATAAGAAGACATTTTTGACAACAGGTCAATAACGACACAAACAATGTATAACGTGTCCTTTGAAGCTGGAGTACCTGCTTTTCACATAGTGGAACCAGAAGCAGGTCATCTGGCTAAGTTCCTAGTCCTCAAGAACCCTTTAGCACATTGTTAATACTGACATGCATCCATTTTAAAGGACACATATTCTGCTACAGTGACTTTTTTGAGCTTTTAACCATGTTTTAACGTTCTGTTATCAAAAACATACCTGAAGTTGCATTAAGCTGCAATCTCCGTGCATCAAAAACACTTCCTGCTGAATTACCTCGATCTGGGACGTATTTTCAGATTTCATTTGTCACTTACCCAAGAATGGTTAAATGTACTCCATAAGTGTAATTTCACACAGGCTGATAAATCTTGTCATTTAATCAATAATAAACTTTTTCAAAACATGAGATGGCAAATTTAAGGTAGAATGTTTAAGAGCAGGGTGCACGGTGGCAGAGCGGCTAGAGCTTCTGCCTCTCAATAAGGAGATCGTGGGTTCGAATCCCAGACCACCCCAACATCGTGGTTTCGAATTCTGAACCACCCTAACATCACACGCTCTCTCTGGGTGGAGTCTGCATGTCCTCCCCGTGTTACCGTGGGTTCTCTCCGGGTTCTCCGGCTTCCTCCCACCGTCCAAAGACATGACTATGTAGGTTAATTGACAACTCTAAATTGCCCGTAGTGAGAGTGAATGGTTGTCTGTCTCTGTCTCTCTGTGTCAGCCCTGCGACGAGTTAGCCACTGTCCAGGGTGTACCCCGCCTAAGGCCCAAAGTCACTGGGATAGGCTCCAGTCATCTGCGACCCCTAACGGGAATAAGCGGTAGAAAATGAATGAATGAATGAATGTTTAAGAGCATGTTTAAAGGCATATGAAGAAAAATGCATAATATATTAATATATTAAGGCGAATGCATGGCTTTAGAACAGCTTTTTTCAGACAGCGAAGTGAAACTGATATGGTCCAAACACAGCCAATCAGAGCTCTGCTTTCGGTTCTTACTTACAGATTTATGAGAAAGAAAATGCTTTATCATTAGCTGACAACACACAGTGTTTAGTCACAAAGTGCTGTTTTTACAAGCTACTCATTTACCACAAAAAGTCATGTTTCCCAGTTTTGGCTGAAAAAAATAGTACGATATATGACAAAAGCCACTTTTAAGCAACCTACGTATATAGTCAATTGTAAAAAGCAAATACATTTTCCTTTTTTATATTGAGACAACAAGCAACTCACCCTTATTTTCACACCACCACCTTAAAATGTCTGCTCTTTATGAATGACATTGCTCTGTAGTGTCAAGCTGTCTGTTCCTTCGCATACTGACCCATGTGGAAGCGCAGGTCCTTTGTGTGACTATACTCAGTGATGGAAAAGAAGAAGTAGTCCATCTGGCTCTGATCTGATTAGGGGCTCCTGGTGAAACGCAACTAAATCTGATAATGTGCTTATCAATCAACAACAATCCACCAGTATGTCAACAGAGGCCGAATCCAATTATGATTCAAACAAGTGGGCAGTCCTACAAGAGTCATTAGACTGATGAGAATACAAATTGGTGGTAAAGTCAGTGACAGAGCAGAAGTGCGTGCACCTTTCCCATACAGAACAGAGTAGACCCACACTGCCATATGTCCTGCTGCAGTTTGCCCCGGGGCAAACAGGACGATGCAGCAGCCTGTCATGCAAACACAAGGGTTAATTTGAGCTCAAACTGTACATCAAGCATCATACACTGTCTTGTAACACAGTGGTTTTAAATTACATGATCAAATTCTCTGGTGAAATCAATCAATCAAGTTCTATAAGTCATCAAGCATTTCTATCCTAAAAATATTTAATTGTATTAAGTTCAAAGGTGGACTCACAGTGTAACTTTTCTGGTGGGGTGTATTGTACCTGCTTGTCTCTATGCATTGCCTGGAATATTTCACAGTATTACATTAAACGAATCTATCTAGCATTTATCCAACATGTGTTTTTATGCTAAAAACTGTACTGAAAAACATGCGTTTTTACGGTGATCTTGCCTCTCCACAGACCTGACCTGTAATTGAGCCTGGTGGCATCACTTGCTTCCATGGAAACAGCCATGTTTTCTTGTTGTAGTGGAACATTTTAGGTAAATAAATGATATGGAGACAAGCAGGTGTCAGACCCTCCATCAAAAAAGTTACGCAGTGCACCTTTAATATGAGTTTTTACACCTCATGCACTGGCTATGAGCAGTCAAGTAGAGGTAAGACTTTGTTCTACCTGCCCCTTTTTACACCAGTGCAAATTTCAGTCTTAAATGTGCAGTGACCCTCGTGCTGACTCATGCTTTTTCACAGACACATTCTCTTACTACCACGACACGTACACAGCTTTCCCCACAATAGGCCTACATTTACCTCGTCTACTTTGACAAAGGCACGTTGCTGCTCCACTTGGATTAGACCGAGGTGGGCACTGAGTCTAATTGGATATAGTCGGAGCTGGTAGTAAGGGCACGGTTTGGGGGAAGACCACCGGGCAGAAGGAGACACTCCCCCGCCTCAGCACAGCTCAGGTGACAGCACAAATGTGCTCAAAGATGCTACAGCGCCACTGCTTCTCTCCTCTTGTCTTACCTTACACACCTTGTCGTTAAAACGAGGCTGTGTTGAGCCTATTCGTTCCCCATGTTGTTAATTTGAAGATCTTAGATTTTCTAATCGTCTTTCTTCTTGTCCTCTTCTTCACTTCGTCCTGGTCAGGTTTAGTGCCCGCACAGACGGAGGGGAGACGATGCAAGCCGCCGCTGTAGAAGCCCCAAATTTCCCCGCGGTTAATGAGCCTCTTCCGTGTGACTGGCAAATGAAAAGGTGCAAGTTAGCTCGTGCGCAGCGCGAGCGTCCTCCAATGCAGCTCCGGAGCACGCGGACACTGGAGAGCGGGAACATGTGTGTGCGCGAGCGGCGAGAGGGAGCGTGCGTGCGTGCGTGCGGGACAGTGGGAGAGGGGGGGAGCGTGGCGTATATGTGTCAGCTCATTTGTATTCACAGACACAGGCTGCATGTTCTCCGTAGAGTTGACAGTAGTGGACTTTAGCGTCACAGCCTTTTGACTGCGCACGCGGCACAGACATGACCACATCTGTACTAAGGCTCGCCAGTGTCTGATGTTTGTGTGACTTATGGACTGGCAGCCACAGCTCTGCCAGCCTGCCCCGGGCAGGTGAGGTTGATCTATCTTGCCACTAAATGTGAAAGAATTATGGCATGCAATTGAAGTAAGTGCATGTCTAAAAGCAAATTTATGATGACATCTGATTTAGACTTTCACTCTCTGATGTGGATTACCCACACACTCTTGATCCTGGAGCAGCCTTCTCAGGTCAGAGCTGGTAACAACTTCAGAGACCAGTGTCAAATGTGTCCAGTGGCTTACAACTGTCTCAGTGTCAATATGAAACATTCACAATAGGCTTATACTTTTGAACATCTGAAATAGAAAAGAACTGAAATGTTACACATTTATAAAATAATTTAACAGATAGGCTCAGCTTTTTGTGAGACAGTTGTGGCCTAATTATGTGGGACATTTTCGTCCTTAAAGATTCACTATAACTACTTTGGGGGGGTCCACCATCTGTTTGTTTTATTGCCCATACTGTGGTACAGATTACAGATTAAACATTAAACCAGACAATCTTCAATTACATGTGTTTTTATTGCTCTAAAACAATGATAAGCCTTCATGTCCATTTGATCTGATCCATTGCTTCTATAGAGACCACCTCAGGTTATTTTAAAAACACACACAGAAAAATAAACAGTAGATTCATTACGTTTTGCTGCTTCTATCTCATTTCACATTGTCCTGTGGCGCACACATTAGATCTGGAGGAATGCAGTCAGATGCTAACCTCAGGTGTTTTTAACAGCCACTTTCCCTTTTCTTCATTAATATGGCATCACCTCAGCGACAGGAAGGACCACCAGCTCCTCGCCTCTGCTCTCTCACATGACCCAGTATTGTATAAATGATTAAGAACGTCAATAGCACCCGCTGTAGGGTGCGTAATGGACGAATCTATTGTCTTAAAACCAGCCATCCTCTGCTTGCTCCGGTGCTGAGTGTGCAGCTTTGCCATGCCGACCTGGTTTGTGGTATATAGGTCTCAGAGGAACTACCATGGCAGATGAGATATGGCCAGAGCTGTGTGGAAATGAGAAACGTGGCTGTTATAAGGGCGTTATGGTTTACAGCACACTGGAGGGCAATCCCAAGGGTGCACTCTCCTTGGGCTATACCTTGGTCCATCAGGGTCCCACCCCCCACCCATCAGAATGCAATAGGACACCGCCCAGAAATCTGACTTGACAAATTACTACACGAGAATGATTTCTTTCCCCCCTATGTTACTATGGTGACCGATGACTGGTTTAGATAATTGGAAGTGACTTGCATTGAAATATATGGTCATCCATGCACAAGTTTGTATGTGTGCAGTGTGTGTAGTCATGTATGCATGGGTGATGGCAGAAAGGCTGATGCGACAAAAATGTGTTGAAAATAGCTTTACCTTTTCTGACATTATGCATGCTTCGTTTCAATAATTCACATGATCAGAAGCCAGTCAAACATCACATGGGCAGTCAGGCTTGACAAGATGAGGCTAAGATCTAAATGCATCTCCAATCAGACATAAACCACGGTTATGGACAGCATCTGAACTGTAGAGAGCGGATTTTTTTCTATTTTGACTCGCTCTAAACTTAGTATGGCAAATATTTCACACACCTCCCTGTAGCTTGATGAATTGTTTCAACTTCTGGGTGCAAAAACAATGTATCCAAGTAGCCTTTTTTGAATGTTTATCTTTTGAATTACCATGTAAAGCCCTGCCCCCAGCCAAAACTGCTAAAGGGATACAGCTAATTGTATTCATGTAACACCACATGCTCTGCCAAAAAAAAAAAAAAAAAGGAAGAAAAATTTCAAGCATATTATCTAAACACACACTGCCAAAACATTTGCTTTGATACTGAGCGGACCTGATTCCAGCACAGCCCCCTTCACACACACACGCACACATGTCAGGTTTCCATACTTTGCAGGGACAGCATTAATTTCCTTGAGACTGATCCTAAACCCAAGAAACCTAACCTATAAATTAACCCACGTGTTTACTGTTTTGTTGTTATTGTTGAAGGATTTACCTTATGGGGACCTGATTTTAGACCCATGAAGTGGATGTATATATATAGATTTTAGTCCCCAGAATGTGATGAATCCCCACACACACACATTAGAGGTACAGGGCAGGCCGATTATGCCGGGGGCTCCAGCTGTGGTCTACAGGGCCCTTCATTAATCAACCTCCACAACAAAGACACGCATTCCTGCACTGCCTCCTTTGTCTGCTCCGGACGCTGCACTCTGGATGTTCTGACTGGATAGACACAACTTGTAAATACATTCTATGCATCAAAGATAAGTGTCATTTATGAAGTATTTTTGCCTTTTTATTGTAATACATATATACATTTTTTTCTGTTAAAAGTCTGGTGTGGAAAGCCAATTTTGACTATCCAATATCAACAGTCTTTCTACTGTATTGTGAACAGTATATTTGAATTTCAAAACATATAGAATGAAAACATCGCCCACTTTAAAATGTGAGTATTTAGTCCATTTTATTCCCCATAAGCCAGTGATTCCCATGGGAGAGCACCAGACATTGCATGGGGACCCTTAGTCTGGTTAGAGGGTCGTCAAAGTAATCATTTGTGCAAATGAAATAGTCAAAATCCCAAACTAATTATAGGAAAATGGAAACGTAAACACCAAATACGCTGTTTAGATGCTTGTTAGTGGTCATTTTTAGTTTTAGACAGGGGAAGATCAGCAAGTCTCATGCAAGAATACAAATTGGTTACCACTATAAGCTAGAAACACGCAATACCTAGTCCATACCGTTGTACAGCATATCAGACCATAGTCTCTGCTTACCCCAACAGATAAAAACATACATGCATAAAGTGTTCTGATCTAAACTAGCACATGCACATGGTCGTGTAAACACAGAGGTGGGGGAGCGCGGCCCACAGCAGGTGCGCCCCTCTTGCACGCTGATTGGGAAATAAACTCCATGTGGTTTGATTTGCAGAGCTGCCGTTATCTGTTATAGCTCCCCCTCCCATTACGCAGGATCCAGCGCTAAACGCTAAACGCTAAAGCCCCGAGGTGTGGCAAGAAATGATGCGTGTTATTGTGAACACAGCAGATGGGACCCACAGTGGAGGTATGCGGAGGTACAGTGGAGAAGGTCCGGTACAGGGGAGAGGGTCTGGTAATGGTATGTAAATGAAGGCGAGTCCTGCGTTATGGTGCACAGTTATGGAGGAGCAGTGGCAGTCCCGGGAATTTGGGGGTCCAGGGCAAAATTAAGTACAGGCCCCTCCTCATCAAGTGTGATTTTCTATAACTTTTCGGTCTCTTGAATTGTTCTTGAGCAATACTAATACACTTCTACCTTGCACTACTTTACTGTGATATTGAGCAACTGTTTCAGAACCTTGCTGTTATGCTGACCGGGGGCATGTTACTGGGGCCCCTTCGGTTGTGGGCCCAAGGCAATTGTGGCCTGTTGCCCAATGGTAAGTCCGCCACTGTGAAGGAGTGTGGAGAAATGTGGGTGACAGGCTCCAACCCTGCATCAAAATGTACATATACTGTATTTGTCACAGAGCATGATGGTCAAAGCTCATGTCCAAACGCACAGTAGGCCCACGTGTACAAGTTCAGTTTGCTTGTTTATTCACCAAAAACATAATTAAGTAGTTGATGTCAAGTAACACTGTATTTCAGAGTGCTTGGTTCCACCCCCACGGCTCTGCTCGCACATAAACCACACCCGTCACGAAATCACAGCTCTATGTCCCTTCTGCTCTGATTCAGTTAACCAAAAATTAGCACACTTCAGTTTCTACAGCAATACAACGACAGAATGAACTGGAGACAGATTATTTTGCACCGACTACTCAACCCAAAGAAACATGTATCACTTTTGAATAAAGCTTGCTTAATTTCCAATGCAAATCTCTGCAATTGAATGTTTAACTTATGACATAATAATCCCTTCATTGCACACGGTGAAATGTTCGTTATTAACCAACATTTTCAACTTTTACTGTTTGTTGCCAGAAATGTTGAGTTGTGGGTGCTTTAGGAGTGTTGGCTCACTCTCAGTCATTGTATCAAACATGCAGCTTTCTTTGTTTTTTAGCCCATTTATTTATAATGTATGAGTCTCTCTCCTTTTATTGTGATGATAACTCACTCACCACATCAGCTGACCCAGTTATACAAGCACCGTGGATATGGCCAGTGCAGGTCTCTGAAGTCTGAATAGAATATTATAATACATAACATAATAGATCAGGAAACTGGGCAACCTTTTTTCACAATTTGGACCTAAATAAGAAATAAGTTTCACTGCACACATTTTATTTTGCTTCAAACTAATTCGGCTGGGCAAATGAACGGCAAACAAACATGGCAATGTGCAGTTGACCTCCAAAGAGTTGAGTAGTACTCACTTATATTTGCTAACTTTTCTGTGTAGTTTTCTGACATTGTATTGTTTTTCAGTAACGTTATTCTTACTTGAGTACAAAGTTTGGCCACTCTACCCACTTTTATCTATAGGTGAGCTGTCACTACGAATAAAATAAATCTCCAGATCTGAACGCTGCTCTCTTAGGACCCCACTCCGATGTCCTGCGTTCTTTTTTCTGGTTGTGGTCCTCGTTCCTTGGCGCTTCTATCTAACTGGATGAACATTTTTGAGAACTCTTCATAAACCTAATCCTAACCATACCCTAATAGTGAAATAATATATTGTCAAAAAGAAACATTTGCAAAGATAATGTGAAAATTAGAATGCTACAGGGGTGATGAGCTAACGAGCAAAAGGAGACAGGACATTTCAGTTCAGTCCTTAAAAGTGCAGCCTCCGGGTTTGAACATTCATACTATTAAACAAGTCCTGAAGACGTGACATTTGTGAGGCCACTCAATGCAGTATGAAGAAATATGGATTAGTTGAATTTAACTTTTCCCCATGCATATTTTTGAGTACACAAGGAAATCCTCAGTCAAAGCTTTGTGGGGTAAAGACATTACTAATGAGAAGGCACAACAAACACGGTGGAAATAGCCAATACTGAGTAAAAATCTTGTCAGTAAATGTTGTTTTTGGAGGCACTGAGGCTCTAACGATGTCAAATGAATCCACTAAGTTGAGTCAGTTAAACCTAGATCAAACATTCAACCATAAAAAGTCAAATTTCTATAAACAGAATGATAAAAATGTAGCTTGATTTGCTACAGAGAAGTCAGGAGGTTTTATTTTGAAATGGTCCTTGAGAAGCATAGATGCTATAGATGATGAGAAACGGTATAACACGCAACATAAGCAGTGTAACATGCTAACCCCGCTCTCATTATCCAGACGTTTAGAGCCCTATTAGCATCACATATTGACCTTGAATTAGCGTTAATCCTTTTTCACGCCATTTGAAGCATTATGCGTGACAGTGGAGCTATGACTACTCCTCTGTGTCCACTCTCTGAGCTGACATCTCTCTGAAGGGCAGTGCTAAATACACTGAGTAGAAGGTTTGAATCCATAATAACCACATCTTTTTATTAAAACATTTTTGTGACAGTGTCAGAATTGAAGCCATTTAGAGAAAATAGAGAAAATGGGAGAAAATACCATCAGGCATTTGCTGAAGGCCCTGTGTGCGCTCATAGCACGCACAAACTTATCTTGATTCTTGACGCACAGGTTTATTTGACAGCTTTCAGATGACAGAGCAATTTACTATCACAAACTCATCGTTCAGCACCACGACTGAATAAAGAGGGTGCCACCTTTTCATCTTATAGACTAGCAAGGGTTAACCAATGACAATTAACTGTAATTCACAATAATGTTCATAATACACTACTGACAGCACAAACACAAACGAACAAATATATTCACTAAAAGCTGTATATACAAAATGAGTATAGTATATAGAAAATACTTGATTCAAAGAAAAAAAGTTAGGTCTCAAAGTTTTTCCAGTGCTTTAATCAGTGAGTAAATGCAATAATACAGTAGTGATATGAAACATCTTGTTAGCATTACAAAACAGCCTTTTTTAATGTCTGCCTTCTTACAAATGAGAATATTCTGCAGCCACTCGATGCACACTCTGGAGTGAGAGTGGGAGTTGAGGAAGGCTGCCCCTCTCCTCTGTCTGTGAGTGATCTCCTTATCAGCTCCACAGCACACTGCCTGTTCTGCTCTGAGCTACTCTGTGCTCCACTGCTGCCCACTTCCTCTCTCATGTGAGCCACAAATACTCCTGGTATTTCTGAGACAGGTGGGTGGGAGATCTTCATGTGTTAAAAGCAGGTATGCACGTCGAGTCTTAAATAGTACATGTGCACTGCCTACTATTTACATTAAACAAGGTTAACACTGATCAAACTTACTGAAGTAGTCAAATGAACTCTTGGCACACAGATATACAAATACAATGATATGGAACATTATAACAATGTAACTGTAAGAAGTTGATTAAAGAGCTGGGAGATCTGTAGAAATTAAGGTGCTCTGTGTGAATTTTAGAGAAGGGTCCACCACTGCATGGAGATAATGATGCCACCAGGACAGGTTACAGGTCAGATCTGTGGAGAGGCGAGCCTATCACACACTATCACATGTAGAAAAAAATTCCAAACTGTGTAACTTTCCAAGCAAAGCAAGGTAAGTGTATTTGTGGAGCACAATTCATGCACAAAGTAATTCAAAGTGCTTTACACAACAGAAACATCTCCATGGAGACAAGTGGGTGCGACACTTCAACAAAAAAGTTACAGAATATCTTTAAGATGCACCATTTTGGATAAAACAAAAACACCACCAAAAACCCTTTGAGAACTACGTCAAGTCAGTGCCAAAACAGCAGGATTAAAAGACACATTATTATGGGAGGCTTTTTTTTAAGAGAACAACTTGATAAAAGGACAGAAAAGTCAAATTTTTCCAGTGCATATATTGCTTCTTTGAGTGCTAATTTCCCCATACATACATACAGTTGCAGTCCAGAGAGAGGTCTACTGCCCTGCTGATGGACTCAGCATGCTCCATCATTAACGCATACTGGACAAGCAGAGCTACACGGCACACAGCAGCCATCTGCAGGCCAATGCCGGGTCTCTGAACCAGATCTGAGACAATAATGAGCTAAGTTACACTGACACTGGGCCTTTGAAGGACACACACAACCACGGCTCTACAATCTGTGCTGCAACATGACAGCCTCGCACAGAAAAACCCAGACCGCAGCAGAGGGATGAAGGGAAGTGGACGATGGGAAGAGGAAAAATATTGAAAAATGAAATACGTTGCACTGTTCAAGTTCTGATAAAGTCAATTTAGATATTGGTAAATGTTCAAAAGACAGAAAAAAATGGTTTCTGTTTAGTGATCAATAGCTAACTTCTCAACGCGGGTATTGGTGGGTTCTTTAACATTTTTGAAATCACTCATTAACCCAGGACCCACCATAGTTAGCTTGCTCTCAGTATCGGCGCAATTACGCTGTCACTTCTCTCTCCAGACCTGAACATGGAGTGGTGTTTTAAAGAGAAGTGACATTGGTAAGAGGCCATTTTGAAGCCCCCGAGAGATAAGGAGACGACACAAGCCTTTAACCACGCCTGCCATCTCCGTTCAGTCTCTGTACATAAGCTGCTGTCATGTACTATATATTCAGGAACGCTAGGCAGTAGGCCAGTGCAGAGAGCAGGGGTGTACAGTTAGCAAACCTATGTCAAGTCACAAAGCATACCTCCATAAACAAGCAAGGGAGAAGTCGCACTCAAAACTAAATAATGCAATTTTGCCTTGAATTGTTGTGCAGGTGCGTTTAGAGCACTAAAATGTTACAAAATCGCAGGCAACTAGAACCATCTGATGTGTAAATCGGTCATAATAAGAAAGGAAAAGCGAAAGAATAAAAGTGTGAAGTGTGACCTCTCCTTTATGCTGTATGACACATATCAACAGCAGAGTAAGAGTTGCATTTTTATACATAATATTATCCTCCACCATGAGATACTGCTCACTGATCATATTCCAGTCAAAACGTATGGTTCTAGTGTGACTGTTCAGTTCTGAGCTCAGGCATGACCAACTTTGCCTTCATTTTATGCACCTTATTCCGTCCAGGCGTCGCTCCCTTTTACTTTTGACCCGCGCTTCCGTTGTGATCACATTTCCAGGAAAGCGGGAATTCCATTAATTTCAATGGAGAACAAAAGAAATGTCTCGCCACTAAAATATTGCAGGAAGTGGGTTCAGAAGAGAGATCAGCTGTATGTGCACAACCAGGGGAGTAGACAGCGGGGGCTAAGGGGTCTGTTGTCCCGGGCCCCAGAATTGGATCATCTTCCTATTAATTAATATTAGAGAGGGACCCATGTGAGAGTTCTTGCCCCGAGCCCCTACATTTCTGTCGACGGGCCTGTGCACAATCACACAACTGGAAAAAGGGCATGGGAAACTTCCTGAATAAGGTGACTAAAATGATTGGCAAAGAATTTTCGTTTTTTTTGTTTCTTGCTTCTAAATCGAAGTATTCATTTCTCTGTAAAACTTACTGAACTTCTGAAGTCTCATAATGAGTCACGCAGAATATGCATGTCTTTCTTTCTATTCCAGGGAATTCCCAAAGCGACATGAACCACATGATAATTCAAAGCGCCTTTCAGTTGATTTCTGCGCTTTAAGCATCATCATGAACGCTCCATTTTTCTATAAGGCCATCTTCAAGTGTCCATCTGTTCAAGTTCAAACATGTAGGTCACTTTCGCATACAGTGTGTCTTGTATCATATATCACAGTGCAGATATTTGTTAGCGTGTTAGCATGATAACGTTGGTATCTATGAAACTAGCTTCACTGCCAGCATCAGTGTCTCATGTCATTGTCTCGCGGCGACGTTAGCATGTAGCGTCTCATGTTTAGGAACCCCCGGCAGTGCGATTGTACTTGTGCATGCGTGGGTGGAAGTTGCTGTGAAAATGAGCTAGCATAGCAGGTCCCCTCAGGGTTAGCAGTCACATTGTAGCTTTTGAAAGAGCTCTGAGACTGGAGCCGGTCTCAAAACAGAAGAATTATCAAATCATCCGACTTTTCAAATCAGAGACTATTCGCGTGACACCTGTAGTTTAGAGTTTCATCAGCCGGATTGGTTTGATATGTTTCTCTAGTGTTTGTAATAGACCGGCTTTTTTTTTCTTAATCATTGTCAAATCTTATGCACAGATACTGCTATTTTAGACAAACTGCGCAGCAAAGATTTGATCGTGTATTAATATGAACTCAGTAGCTGTTTGACCTTATTCCACCTCGCCCACTTTTGCCTCTTTTTACCACAGATCTGCACTACAGTAGTACAGTTACTTCCTCTTTGACGAGAACCCATTTCACGCAAATGGTGAATGAGGGAAAAGTCTCGCAGCTAAAATATTATTTAAAGTAGATTGATTTGTGTGAAATGTTCAATGTACACGCGCAGCAACAAGTCACAATGAACCGATTTTCTGGGCGGCCTGAAAACAGCTTTATAGACCGTGTAGAACTTATTTTCTGTTGAGCTCGCCTGCCTCATGCATGTAAACTAAAACAATGGTAATAAGATGGCAGCGCCCACGGCAACGTCCGCGATAAGGTGAATAGTTTGATTATTTGCCTGTATAATTTAGGGTCAACATTCTTCCAGAAAGAATCCATAGAGACTTTAGGGGCACTAGAAGACTAACCTGGCTCATGTCAGATTGATATGTGTATCACTCTGAATTTACTTCTACACATTATCAATCTGGACAGGCTCTCTACAAAAGCCGTCGGGAAAATGCGTAACGTCATGACAAACATTTGAACTGATTGTTTGAAGCAGAACAAGCCGAGAAATTAAGAAATCCAGTTGAGAGAGAAGCACAGACTTCTTCCTCGTCCTCAAATGCACTTCTAAGCGCTTCTAAGGGCACGTTTTCAAAAGCAAAATAGCCCGTAAATGTGTTGAAGTACATCTGTCAGCGCGGCCATGTTTGTTTAGGTCCATCTATTTGAGTTCCGCCCAGGCGACAATGCTGCGCTCTGATTGGTGCACCACACAGCGGCCGGTGCAGCTCATACAGCGGCACACCGTCCAGATGGATTCTCAAGAGTGTGTGAACTCACAAATATCGCTAGAATTCATAGGGCAGGGCCAGGTTACTAGAAGAAGGAAAATGTTTTGGGCCAAAATATCTTGCAGTATCTTGCAATATCTTGAAACCCAGCAATAAAATATAAACATGACAAAATAACATCAAATATAAGGAATTGAAAATAAAATAAACTTTGACTAAATATAAATAAAAAACAGCCAGTTAGGTGTCACAAAACTGTCATAGTCATGGCTAAGAGAAAATGGTCTAGAATCGCAAGACATAAAGCATTTTCATCCTACACTCATTATAAATTATTCCTTATGTTTTTATCTAAATGAAAGATGTTCAACCATGGGCCGGATTGGCAATTTATCAGCGTTTTGTTTTTTTTAAACAAGGAATTGAGGTAGTGCTGCATAAATGACCCATAAATGGTCATGCCTTCAGACTCCAAAGATGCTTCACTGGCATAGGCTGTGCTAGACTTCTCATGTCTGAACACACACTCATCTGCAGACAAACAAATCATTATATGAGAAAGTATTACACGGTACATAAAATCAATTGTACATCATGACCTAAATCCAACTGCATATAGTCAAAACGCATCTAATCTCTTGATAATACTGTATTTATATGAGAGAGAGAAAGAACAATATCATTCTTTCAATCTCAATCTTATCAGCATACCATTTTCACCAAGCTCAAATTTGGACTAAACTGAAACGAAAAGCTAAAAATCTGAACTAAACTAGTGCTAAATAAGACCATAAGAAGTATTTCATTGCAGTTTGAGATCACTTAAACTGGATAACGTTTTTAGTGAGCCTTCCCCCTGTCACAATCCCCAGGAAAATTCTGTCAAATCGTCGCTGATGTGAGAAAATCTGCCCTTCTGACCCCTCTCCCCGGGCTGGTGCGGTCCTGAGATCACCCCGACCCAACCACATTAATAGTTCTGTCAGAATGTCCACAATGTGCTGTGTCACGCCAACATTTCCACCGGCATCCTGGGCCTCCACCAGCTGAGTGTCCAAAAATAGCCTCAGCCGCTAGCTCACTGTGGGACACTTTAAATGGGAGGGGCCAGAGCATGGGGGAGGGAGGCACCCACTAGCCCCGGGATAACTGCAATGCTCTTTGACCAAGTCTGAAGTTAGAGAAACTCGCTCTCCTGTGAGATTTTGGAATTAACAACAAAAAGTCTTGGAAACTTTTGAGGTAAGACATTTGATTTCCTGACAGTGAGTTTTGAATATTGTGTCAGCATTTGTTTAAAGATAGACAACAGTTTCAACAAAGATTTTCAAGCCAAAAAAAGAATGTAAGAACACAACACTGCATTTGTGAGTGTGGCATTTAGCTCAGACTCAGAACTGCTAAGGTGTCTTTGGCATATGGCACAGAGTTATATTTATGCGCATTCATTTAATCAGCATTTTAAATTATTTTCATTCTAATGGAATGTGATATATCTTCATGTAGAGAAGAGAATCAAGTTGGTGTAAACTCTTATTCATCCAGCAGCAGCTTTCTTTGAAACTTTTGCCACTGAGAAGAGAATCAAGTTTGTTAAGTTAAAATACTGAATTGTAACAAGTTAAAAGTGCAGATTTGGATGTCAAGTGACAGATGGAACAGAAGTAAACAAAAGGCTTGGTGAGGGGCCTCAGCTGATAAGTGTGGGTTTGTACTTTGACAGCTCAGAACGTAAATACTGCACTAAACATAGACTGGATATTTCATTCAGTACCAGTAAATGTATTATGTACTCAGAACTTTTTTTTTTTAACTTTTCCCACTCTTCGTTATGTTAAAAGCACTCAATCATTCCTTTATAAGAGCTTTGAATAGCAAGCAATTTACACTAATGATTTTGAATGCGAAAGTTACATGTTTTCTTTCTTTTTTTCCATGTTTTCTTTATTTTCCCCCAATAAGATTAGTATTAAAGCATATTACAGATTTCCTTGTAACAAGACACTGGTATCACCAAAGGATGTCCTTCCTCCGTGATAAGATTCACACTATCTTCTACATTTACAATCTGCATTGTTGTCTTCATAGTTGCACCATGACCCAACAAACTATACTGCATTTTCTCACCACTTAAAATTAAAAATACAGTGTTTGTTTTTAACCCTAGCATCAGTAGCATGTTAGATATATGTTTGTTGTAAAGACTATGTTGGGTGTTGACCATTGAACACATTTGAAATGTAAGTATGACTTATGACAAGCGGTGGTTGAGTAAGTATTCAATTTTGTTACTTCAGTAAAAGTACAGGTACATGTGCAAATAAATCACTCATGTTAAAGTAAAAGTAGATCAATAAAAATTGATATCAGAAAAAGTTTTACAGGACCAGGTTAAAAATGTACTTTAAAGTAAAAATATTATTTTAAAAATATTATAAAAAACATATGAAATGTACTTTCTTCTTTTGAGTCCAGTTCAAAAATGTTATGGAGTAAATAAAATATAGTAAAGTAAATGTAAAAAGTATCCACTGCAAAAATGACGTTACTTTCCATCACTGCTAACAAGGCTTGAAAGTGACATAAACATTAACAGTCATTGGATAGCTCTGGTCACATGACCCGACAGCCTGTATTTATACTTTGACACTATGGCAGCTGCTCAGCAAAGAGTATAAGAATTCCCTCTAGATTTTTTTTCTATCGTTCTGTTCCGTTGAGGAAGTTTTAAAAGGGGAGTGGCTGAAAACAACACAGCGAAGGTCGGTATCTCTCTTTCACACAGCTCACTGATAAACCAGTCTGGAGCCTTTTTCTGCTTATGTTGACTTCTAGACAAGCGTATAATAAAGTCCAGTTTGAATTACATGTTGACATGAGAGGGATTTGTAACTTGCGTGGGAACTGGAGTGGTGGTGTATATATTTTGTCTGTTTTGTCTGCAGCCTCAGTCCCACCCTCTGATCTCACTGCTCTGAGCTCACTGTTAAGAGCAGTCGTTCCCAGCAACAGCAGTCATTACAGACAGATTACAGCACTATGCTGAGGAAAAGAAAGTGCGCCAGTGACAGCGGTGGAAACAGGGATGTAGTTTGCAAGACTGGTGGAAAAATACTTGTTAACTGGCTCTAATTTGCTGGTACACTGCTGGATTTCGATTCAACTACTACTGTTTGTCTAGGATTATCTTTTTGCTATATATGTCAACTAGTACAACACAGCGGTGGGTGATAGTAATAAAAAAGAACATTTCTGTATATTTTTTTAAAGTATCCTGATAACGATAGACAGACAATATTATGTAAATTCAATAGAAATGTCTTAAAACATACTGTACCTTTAAACATATAAGTTGAGGTTTAATTAGCACCCCAATGTGAAATGTTTGTAAAATAAATCACAGAAGTGCAGAAATATCATCTCAAACCTCATCCTTATTCTAATTTGAAAGTTAAAAAAAAAGTTTTGCTTTCAATCAGTTCTTTTTGTAGCATCTTTTACTAAAAACAATTACACTGGATATTCAACAACAATCACACACAATTTCTTCATATTGCCATCTCGAGTGCTATATATTCAGCACAGTACTGACAAACTGATTATATTGAAGGTATAAACAACACAGTAAATAAGAATTTGTTCATAATGTTTGTAGAGGTACAATAAAAATAAAAATGTAAACAATGTATACAAATGGGGTGTTGGCTGTCATGTAACACTAAGGTATAAGATGCAGAAACCTAATAAACAACTTGTATTGCAATGTGAGCTTAGAAAGACAGTAGTAGTAGATCAATTATGTTCTGGATCTGGTCGATTAATCTGCAAATTCCATATGAATATCACACCGATGAGGGAAGAGAGAGTGCGTGATGTTATGGTTTTGGCAATTGACTTTTAAAGATGTCCAAAGTCGGGCTTAAAAGTTTTTCCACTGGGTCATGTTGGGTTTTAAGATACTTGTGTGGATGATTGTTTCTGGTCAGGTGTTTTTTGCTCTTTTGATGCACATTTTCTTTTGTGTGTTGTGCATTGGTGTTTTTCCTCATTGTGTTTTCATGCTGGAGTCTTTGTTTCTCTCCCAGCCCTGGAGCCTGGTGTCACTCAGCAGGTTTGACTTCCAGAGAAAGCGCGCGTTGTGTTTTGTGGTGGTCTGTGAGTCTTCGGCACAGATTGCGCTGACAGACTGAATCGTGTCTGGGGCTGTGACACCTTTCCTCTGTCACTGGGAGACACAAACAGTCTGTTCCATTATCACTGCAGGCCTGTCTGTGGACACGGGAGCTGCCGGGTGGACTCGGTTTTTTCGACGTCTGGTGTTTATTCGACTGGAATTATTTGTTTTCACTTGTTTCACTGTGAAGTTTGGATTTTGGGAGAAATTAAGTTGGATATCATTTGGTGATGGCTAGCAACTGAAAATAAGTTGTTTCCTGGTATTTAATGCCATAATTTCATACATTTTATGAACTGAATAATAGTCTTATGAGCATTTTACAGTCCATTTTTTATATTCATTCATTCATTTACTACCGCTTATTCCCGTTAGGGGTCGCAGGTGACTGGAGCCTATCCCAGTGACTTTGGGCCTTGGCGGGGTACACCCTGGACAGTGGCCAACTCGTCGCAGGGCTGACACAGAGAGACAGAGACATTGACAGACAACCATTCACTCTCACATTCATACACTACGGGCAATTTAGAGTTGTCAATTAACCTACACAGTCATGTCTTTGGACGGTGGGAGGAAGCCGGAGAACCCGGAGAGAACCCACGGTAACACGGGGAGGACATGCAGACTCCACCCAGAGAGAGTGTGTGATGTTAGGGTGGTCTGGGATCCGAACCCATGATCTCCTTATTGAGAGGCAGAAGCTCTAGCCGCTCTGCCACCATGCACCCCCCATTTTTTATATTTAATCATAATAAAAAATAACAATGAACAAACTTTGAATTAACATTCAGCTTGTCTTCCGTTACGATAAATATATAAAATCTTCTTGTAAATTGTGTTCAGAAATGGGTGGTATGGGTATGTGTACTCAATCGATTGCACTGCTATACTTTAAAATAATATTACTCAAGTAAAAGCAAACAGGTATTTGGAGAAACTAAATACAGTTTGGATGTACAATGTATTTGTATTAGTTATATGGAGTGTAATAGGTCAGAATGCCTTTAAAGAGGACATATTATGCTAAATCAACTTTAATGAGCTTTTAACCTAATTATATTGGTGTTTCCTCATCATTATTTTCCTCGAGTGCTCAGAAAATTCCTGTCTTCACCTATCCCCTATCCCCGCCCACATCCCTGTACTTAGTTGTGAGTATTTGAAAAAAAGAGAGATGGATATAAAGTTCTAAATTGTCATGTAAACACTTTTCAAAAATAAAAACATATAAATGACAACCCGCAGTTTGTTATGGTGGAAGGTCACTATGAACAGGTGGGCGGGGCTTAGCAGATCTGCCGTTTTGAACAGGAAGTCAATGGACCTGTTTCGATTACAAGGCCATTTTGAATCAATAATGTGGTTGACGATAAACAATGTGTACAATGATGATCTACTTGTTATAGTTCAGTACAGTTCAACACCTGAAAAATCACAATATGTCTTCTTTAACAAACTAAACTATCTATGTTGTTGTGAGCAATTGATAGGGGACATAAAATGGAAAAGTGAGACATGCTACTTGCCTAAATAATTTCATTGCATTCCAAAAAAGTCTACACGGATTATGTGCTTAGTCAAAGTTCCTCCTCCATCGTCTCTGGGAAATGGCTGACCTCAGAGCTACGCATGTGAGCCATATTTAAAAAGCTATAATCGCATTTGGCCCTGAAAATAAACGGTTAGCGAGGTTTGTGCTGCGAAACGGTCGACTAAGTGCTTTTAGAGGTCCGCACGTTCTGGCTTGGAGGGAGAAGATGAAAGGATTCAATGTGGAGACAGGGTTTTACAGCAGTTTTCACAGACAGGCAGGAATGGTGACCGCGGAGACATCAATACACAGCATGGGACGAGATAATCAGGAGAAGAAATACAAAAATAACTTTGGCATGGAACAACACATCGTCACATAGGAAATCAATCAAAGCCAGAAATGAATGTGGGAAATTGAAGAATTGTAAAAAACGTACTATTGTAGTGTGTAATTTGTTGTTTTAATTGTATTAGACTCAATTTGGACTCAATATGTAACAAACTTTAACATAGGCTGCAGCTTTTTGTGTTTTGTTTCCATGGAGATGTAACTGCTTTGCCCAAAATGTTCCACAGAATGACAATGAACTTATCGATCTTCGCGTTCACAGATCTGACTGTCATTTGGTCTTTTGGAGATATATGTTTAATGCCATACAGTGGAACATTCTAGACAAAATAATATATATTTCCATGGAGACAAATAGGCAGTAGACCCCTTCACCAGAAAAGTATATATATAATGTGTCTTATAACAGTGTTTTTCAACCTATTTTGAGTCACAGCACTTTTTTTTTTAATATAGCACGGCATATATCACCAACTAAAACATTACAAAAAAAAAAAAAAAAAGTGTATAATGTCCGTACCACTGTCTGGCTCTTAACATCTGGCAAATTGGAATATTTTGCTTTCTTTTTTGATTCAAGCATTTGCTCAGGACACTCCAAAATGGGAATTTCCGGGGAAATCGGATGACTCAAAACATTTTTCCGAGACACACCTTTCAACACCTCAAGGCACACCCGTGTTCTCCGTCACACTGGTCGAAAATCAAGGCCTTACAGAACTCAACAAACTTAGCCAGCATGACACTTTTGTTGGACTCTTGGGCAAGAAACGTCATCATTTCCTGTGTGAATTTGGAGGTTCAAACTGTCATTAGTGGGTGCGGACGGCATTCAACATCAACATTCCATTTGATTTTAAAACTATCTAAGCTAAGTACCTACGGACATAAAACACCAACAATGGAAACGATTGATGGATGCCTGTAGAATGCTTTGGCTGCAGCAAAAAAACAAAACAATAGATGGAACCGTTACACATGGGGGACTTTTTTTTTTGTTTATTCTTTGGGCTGCTCTTTTTTATTGTCTTTTTCCTCTCCACTTGCCCAGTGTAATCTATGCGGACGGACCTCCATTTGTTTTGTTTTTTCAACTTTGATCAACATTCCGCCTTTCTTCTTCACCTAATCCTCTCGAAAAGATAATGCAAAGTACCTCGTAACATTATTCTTGTTTCATATTGTCCTCGGCCCCCTTCTGAAGCCCTCTCATGCATAAAGAACTAGCATGTAGATTTGCTTTTTTTTTCCAGGAGATGTTAACAGTGTTCGCCTTGACCTCTTGAACCGGCCCAGCGCTTTGGCAGCTTTGTGTTGAATAAATAAACAGGACTACAACACTCTTAATGATAATGCTCGTACAGGCAGGGTTTTACTGCTGTGAAGAATGTGCTGAGAATAAAAACGCACAGAACAAGCACGAGAGGACGTTGAATGAATAATGGATGGACAACACAGGAATATAAAGTCTATGGTTAAAAAATACACGCGTAACATTCGCCAGCTTTATGTAAACTTCTGCTGGCAGGCTGAGCGAATATAAGATCGAGAGGCTTTGACCAGTGAGAAATAAGCAGTCGATAAGAAAAGAGGTCGTTAGATAGAAATGAAAAAAAGTGAAAGAAAAAAGAAATTGCGTTATTTGTGTTAACTTAAGTGAATCAGAATTTCACACTGAAACGTTTTAGTCTGTGATTATGTTGTTTGTCAAATTACATGAGCGCGTTCTAGAAGCGATATCAACAAAAATTATAAACTCAGTATTTTTGGGTGTATCCCGATAACGATATTCAGACGATCCAACAGAAATGTGCAACAGAAAACATGCCTTCTAGTATTTGTTGAGATTTAAATATCAGACAAATGTGAAATGATTGTGAAATTGCTGAATGTCCTCCCTGCCCACCCACCACCCATGCATAAAATTACCCTACAGTACAGAAAATACTTTATAACATATGTATTTTTCCCCTTTTTCTTTTTAAAGCAGCTCTTTTTCTGGCTATTTTTAGAATAAACAATATGCTCGATGTTAAAATGTTGCATATTTTCAAAACAACATTAATGATATTATTGATATTTTGATAATCCGCCCACCTCTTGTTTCTAGTGAGAACAATTATTGTCTTGTTTTTGTGATTGGCCTGTAGGCTGTGTTAGATAGGACGTGTGTGATGAGTTGGAGAGAGGGGAGAGACATTCAGGTAATTGTGGGAGCTGGAAATCAACTTCATAACGCTGAGAACTGCTACAATTCTTTTTATACCCCATATTCATTAAAGGGGCTGTACCTGGTTTTTACAGTTTTGAAACATAAAAAACAGAAAGAGTTTATTCATTTTAATCTTTTTACACCAGTCACATGTATCACTCACTTAGCTTATGCAGTCCAAACATCCAAAATATTCCCCGCGATGAGTTCATACTTTATTTATACTTTCTACTGAGCCCAGAGCCAGAGCTTTACTGTCTCGGTTAAAGTTAATAAACATTAGCATGCTAACGGAACAATTCCTTCTTATCGGAAAATAAAACGCTCTATAAACAGATGCAGAGAAAGCGATGTGGTCTCATTTTCTCCCAGATAGATGCTTTTACAAACTATCTGTACTGAGGCAACACAGATTTTACTTATTTACATGCATAAAAATCAGATACATGAACTAGTTCTGTTTTTCAAGTTTCAAAAATCAAGTACAGCCCCTTTAAGAGACGTGAAAATAATACAATGGAATAGTAAAACATATAAAACAACTTGATTCCTCACTTGGAACAGCTCATAATGGATATTTGTGTGTAATGTGGCGCACTCATCTGATCTAATCCCCTACAATTGAATGGCGCACACATATTAGAAAAAGTAGCCTGTAGGTAAGCAGCCAGCGCACGCTCTTGTTAGCTTCTCGTAGATGCACTGAGCTGCTGTCATGACGACGCCTGCCTGGACTCGGTGGTGTTCCTGCAGATGATAATGCACCATAACTAAGTCTGCGGCTGAAGAACGCTTATTTAAACTGTACTGACAGAATGAAGCCGAGGCAACGCGCTGGTCCGAACTGTATGAGGCCTTTACAATGCAACGTTAGGCCCAATCATTCTCTCACAGAGCAAAGTCAGCCGATACAACGATACTGTTTGGTTTTCTGTCTTTCTGCTACTGCTTCAAAGTTATTAATGTACTATTTTCTCCACAGATAATTACCCCTAATCATGGCACAAAGGCTATACCAGGAGAGTGGACAAGATGGACGATCGGGTATGTGCAATGTAATAATGTTGTAAAAATCTTAGATCAGTGCAGTGGTGGAAGTAGAACTCAGTTGTGTTACTGAAGTAAAAGTACAGCTACAGGAGTAAAGAAATTAGTAAAGTAAAAGTGTCACATATATGAATCTACTTAAGTGAAAATATTGGGTACCACTTAATTATAACTACACCTTAAATAGTCTTAACACAGCATGAACAAACAAACACTCAATTCATAATGAACATATAGTTAAGCATGATTCGGGGTTGGAAACTAAATTAAGGAATACGGGAAATATTAGTTAAGTTATTACTAAGTCTGAATTATTCTTAATAGACTATTTGTTCATTATGATTTAAGCCTTTGTTTATGCTTTACTAAGGCAGGAATAAGTGTTGTTATTACTATATAAAGAGTCATCAAGTGTTGAAGTACAAGTTTAAAATGTTACTTTTCGAGTAAAAAATAGTAAAAAGAGTTTTGTTTTGTTTAGGAGAGACATGTGGTGATCTTGATAAAGAATTGTGTGATTTTTTTTCAGTTTCTCATTAGACTTTTTATATGTTTATTTTTGTTTGCTCAAAGTCAGGACTTGAACTCAAAACCTTTACGCAGAATGTCACCATACATGTGCTAAAAATAACCACTACCATAAAAGTATTTTTCACTTTTTGCTCTTTTTAAAACATGTAGTAATGGCGTAGTACGTACAGATAAATGTAGTGAAGTAAAAGTAAAAAGTATCCACCGCAAAAAAAAACAAAAAAGTACAAATGCCTAAAAATTATACTTAAGTACAGTGTTTTTACTTTCCACCAATGGATCAACATCAATATGCTTGAATTTGTCACTCTATACAATTGGAGAAGTGAATGTTTTTTTCACCTCTAGGGCTGGTGTCCCTTTACTCATACCAACTTGACATGTGTTAATGCCAATGTAATTTTGTCTTAGTCACTAGTACTCAGGTATAAAAACACAAGTAAGTCAGTCTCTGTTTAAACAATTTCAATCTATATCTAACAAACAAAATACACAGCCACACCCCTGCACCAAATGCAAGCAAATATATGAGCCAGTATTGTGAATGTCAAGTCCATTTATAGCGACGCTGACATGTGATCTCACTGCACATATGGACTACACACCATGACATTGGCATTACAGACATAACCACATAACTTAGCACGGACCAAAAGGACTCCGTTATGTTTCCATGTCTGAGCTAGATTCAGTTTGGGACAGTAAATTATTTTCTCATTTTGACTATTAAACATAAGTCCTAATCGTACATAAATGTGGAGAGTAGAACAATATCACTTTGAGCAGAGGATAGAATTGCGGAGTGTTTTAATCAACATTTATTTATAACGTTTTCTGAGAGTGAAGTCTCTCCTCTATCACAACGAATGCAACCACTGCTACCCCAAACATTCTGCGCTTCATTTTCAGCACCACAATGTTGTTTAAAAACTGAAACAGTCATTTCTGCCTTTGTTCATTTTAGCCCTTACTCTTGAAGTCAAAAGGCACAACTTCACTAAAAAGTTTCAGTGACAGTCCCATAGCTTCTTCGGTAACAGTGCTGGTGGATCATATGTTATTCTTTCAGGCGGGTGGGAGTCACAGTGGTGCTGCGTCCCCTCTGAGCTGCAGGTTGTCTCCTGTTAAACCTCATCTGTCAAGCACAAATCACCCCGATCCACTATTTACAGAGCCAGGTTATCTTTGACTTGCTGCAAGGCTTTGTTTTGCAAGAAGATAAGTTGATTCAAAAAAGAAATCAGTGATCCACCGTGTTAAAAATTATAAATATTTCAAAGCTAGCGTCCTTCTTTATACGACGCACAGAATGTCTCCACAGAAGGAACCTTTACAGTCAAGATGCATGTTTAGCACTGGAATGAAACAAAGGTTATAGATGAGATTAATCAGGATCAAATCAAAATTGCAATATGAATGGACGCATTTAGCAAATTGCCGAAGCTGCAATAATTTCCTCCACAAACACAATATCCTATCCTATGTAATAACCGCTATCTAATGTAATTGAGATTATATTACAGTAGGGAAGGGCAATGTTGACAAAAATGAATATCTATATTTTTTGCATAATCTCAATAACAATATTCATGCGTGTGGGAAAATATGTCTTGGGTGAGGGTCAAGTATTGAACAAAATGCGTATGGACTATAAAATGAACCACAAAAGTGCAGAAATATCGCTTTACAGCCTCGTTTGGGAGATTACACAAGATGTTTCTGTCTCTTTTTGAAGGCATTTTTAATAGTTTTAATCATAGACTATATTTTCGATTAGTGCTGCAAGTAGTTAGCGATTATTTTTTGATTAGTTGACTAGTCATCGATCATTTCTATTGTACATACATTATCAACCAAAAGTAAAACTACGGTGCCTGAAGGTTTCTAGATAGATAATATTTATGAACAAAGTGTATTAGTAATGAAAACCAGAAATTGTTTATTATTTTTTTGATATTTTGATCTAATAATGCACTGTCTTTGTTATAAAACAGTATTTTCGAATGTGTTTTAGGGTCTATATTGTCCAGTTAACAATTACTACAACCAACATACGACTATGATTATTCGACTGGTTACGTTGAACTTTGTTGTCTCTCTTCTGCCAATTTATGTTTAGTTATCAAATCCAAATTCTGCTATTTTTTGTAATCTGTTATTTCCCAACAGTCTTTCCATTAAGAATATAGAGATGGAACTCTTTTTCTGACTCGTCTTTCTCTTTACAGTCCTGGGGATGCTTGCAGTTCAAGTGGAGAAAGACCCCAAGACTGGTGCTACCATCGTCCGGTCTGTGACCCCTGTGTCGGGAGCAGCTGGCCCTCAAGCAGCCTCTACCATCTTCGACGACGGCCGAAAGAGTATCCACGCTGTCGGGGCCTCAGCAGCACAACCATCCAGCGAAGAACTCGGTCAGATATTGAGTGTAATCGACGGGGTCGGCATGACGGCGCTGCTGGACGACGTCAGCATAACGCCAACGCGGCAAACAGCAAAAGTAGACGATGCCAAAAGAGTTCAAGGAAAGGTTCTGTCTAGCAGTCAAGCTCTGTCAACTGTAAACAACTCAAAAGGTCCAGTCTATACAGAAACAGGTCAAATTGGAAATGTTCCAAAGACAATAGCTGCTGCCGAGGTTAGACAAAAGACACTGGTGATTGACAGTTCACCGAAAGTGGAAGTGACAGAGAGTGAGATGCTTTGTGAAGGCCCTGTCACCCTTATGTTCATGGGATACGCCGATGGACGTGCAGACGGTGAAGGTTCAGGAGCAGAGGAACCCCAGGGCATGCTCACGGCAGAGAGAGTCATCATCACCGACGACGGGGAGGAACTGGTGCTGGGACAAGACTCAGCTGTTCCATCTAAGAAACCGACAGAAGATATGGCAGCTAAGAAGGCAACCAAAGAGTCCCGGGACAAACCAGAGTTCCAAGATGTACCGCTGGAGCAGAAGAGCGAGCAGGTGCCGCAGCAGGGTGAAGATACGGGGAAAGGACAGCAGAAGTCTGAAAGTTTAGCAGAGGGTCAAGGAAAGCCGAAACGTAAGAGCTGTCAGTGCTGCACAGTTATGTGAAGAAGAAGAATTACGCCACAGTGGACTCATTCATGGACTAACACATAAGACTGTTATAACTACTGTACCAAACTGTGCCTTTTACATTTCATTTTTGGTGACAATATGACTGTACAATACACCCACCATGTGTCAGCTAATAATGTTTGCAAAAATGTCACTGAACAGTGGTGATACTGAAACATGAATGTTATAATACAATATACTATTTTACCACCTGTGTTTTGTGAGTATGCGAAATTGAGCAAAACAAAACCAAAAATGACAACACTATAATTTTAAATGATTTAGGCAAAACATACTTTGCCTACATACCAGGGCTGAGCAATATTGACAAAAAGGAATATCTTGACTTTTTTTAAGTATCCATATTCAGACAATATTATGTCAATCGAATGAATGTCTTGTCTTGTCAAGTTGAGGTTTAATTATCAGAAATGTCTGTCAAGGGCAGAAATATCACCATATACCCTTATTTGAAAGTTTACAACATAACTCGTTTTGTAGCTTTTTTTTCTTTTTAACTATAAATGATATAAGCAACATACAAACTTTGCATATCTTCAAAACAACATTCAAGAAATCTAAATTTCAATATAATGCCCACCTCTACTACTCTTTCACATGACAATGAAGGTATTTTTTTTTTTTTTTTTGTGAGTTTATGTCTGTAACATGATTAAAAACAGCATAGTCTTGTTTTTGATGTGTCAATTACGTGGTGCTCTTTGAAATATTCATTCTTAAATAACTTAAGAACCATTGATTGAGTTTAAAAGTTAATAGTTGTGATCAAATGTTGTTCATAAATCATAATTCATTCATGGTACTGAATCTGCAACACAGTGCCCTTCCAACTTGCTATGTATAAATGGTTTACTTCTGTTCTGTTGCTTCACTCTGTGAGACTGGCACTGGACTACAATTCAATAACTCCCTCTGGTGGAGAAACATGAGAACCTCAACATGATCTTTTGAATGGACCACAAACATCAAATCTATTCCACAAATGTTACCATACAAATTATACGATGACCATTAATGAATTAAATGATATAGTAAAAGACACATTGTATGGTATGTTTGCAGGATTGTGAACATTGTCACTACATAAATGATCAGATTCAACATTTGAGGATTTGTCTATTATTAACTTCGGAAAAAGATGATAACACCTTATATTTTGGACGTTGTGAAACTGCAGAAAATGTGGTAATTCAGTGTGGAGTGGAGTAAGCGAGCAGTGATGACTATTGAGGCCATTTTCTACTTTTGTGGATCCAGGTTTACAAACATATAATGCAAGGATGTGAATAAATATACAGTTCTAGCTGAGAGGGGTGAGGTGTGGATTGGGTAAGCGTGACTCACCTGCACATGGGGACAGCTGATAAATCCATGAGCAGATCATCATTTCAGATTTGAGCCTGTTCCCATCGCACTCTGGAGATGACAGCCACACAAAACTCTCAACAATCTGTGAGTGGTAAGTCCCCTATCTCATTTATTATTTATTTCTACAACTTATTAAGAAAATGTTTCACTATTCTTGTGCATTTTTGTAAAACAATTCTGCCAATTGATGAAAATCTATCTTAAAATCACAACCATATGTGCTGACAAAACCAATTCTAGGGTTTCTTGATACGCTATCTGTAATTATCATGTATATAATATGGCATACAAATAATCCATCTGATTTATACTTTGTAAATATTAACGCTGTGTAGAATTAATTTGCAAGCAGTCATATTACTTCAATAATAATAAAATAGACAGAAATAAACAGAACGCCCATTCGCACATTGTGTAGAGATTACTGTAAATGTCATTGTATCGGGATCTTCAGTGTAAACAATGCACTGTTTACAAAAGCTAGTAACCAAAGCGAATGGAATAAAGGCTTAATCTCATCAGGTGTTATAATATGTCCTGTTGCGTGAGCGTATGGAGCTGCTAATCCTTAACAGTGGAGGTAGGATCAGTCTTTGAATAATAGAATGGCATAAATAAAACAGATTATACCATTACAATATTTCCTTTAGGTTGACTTGTTGCAGGCACAATAGTCTCTCTAAAACAAATCTGCTATGCCTGAGTCGCATAACTGAACACCTTGTTTGGATATTTTTGTGCAAATGTAGAATTTAAGAATAAAAAACAAACACACACGCACACGCACACACACACACGGACAAACAGACAAGCCTGAATGTGACTTGTGTTGGAGAACTCCCATTGGAGCTGTCCAGTGCTGAGCAAAACTGAGAGGGAGCCAAAACACACGAAAGCCGATTAGTGTTTCTCTTTGTCAGCACAACACACTGTGCTAGGTCAGACTGAGAAAGTTACCAAAACAATACTGTAGGAATAGTTATATATTTCAATTTTAGTGATGTTCAGTAAATAAACCCAGCAGCTATTGTATGGCTGAATACCTTAACATCAAAAAATATAAATGGTTATAAATTAGCAGGCAAATTAAAGAATTACAATGGGACGACGTGGATATGCAACACACCTTCTCAAAGAATGTCATACATTTATTTATTTAATTTGGCCTTCCAAAGATGGTGCAGAGACTCGCTGGTGCTATCCAAGGTGCTACTGTTTATAAAATAGAATAGTAACTAAAAATGTAAGTATTGTAGTTGTTTCTTCCATATCAAGGGACAATCATCATCTCATAGCTATAGTCTGATCTAGAAGAAACAACAAAGCTATTCTACTAAAGAAGATGAATATTCTTAATCTATATAACTATAGTTATTAGTCAGACTAACAATTAGTGGATACAGGACATGTTTTTTTTTTTCAATAGGAATATTTTTTTCCCTAACCTATTACGTAAATGTGAAATAGTGCTTATGGAAACAAAGCTGTAAAAATAATTCTATTAACATGAGTCACTGTGCAATTTCCATCATATGACATCAACTTTTGTTTTTCTTTTAAAAAGAAGGGACCTTGTTTTCCATTACCTCTGCGTATTATAATTGGAAAATTCATTTTGTCTTCTTTTCCACATCTTCTTCTAATAAGACAGATGTATTTAGAAAATTAATTAACTTGTGTTTTTTCTTCTAATAAGACAGACGTATTTAGAAAATTAATCTTATTAGAAGAAAAACACAATTTAATATTAAAAAGAAGACAATGAATTTTCCAGATTCTATTTTACTTTGCTCTTAATGTGCTGTGAAGTGCGACCAAATTGTCAATTTAATGTTTGTCTTTTAAGGTTCTGCTCTAAAAAAAAAAAAAAAAAAAATGCCACAGTGTATTTCTATGTATGTATGTATTTGGCCCAGGATTCATCCCAACTTGTTTCATTGTTTTCCTTCATTATTTTCAGTTTGAATGAAAGGTTACCACTAAATCACTGGATTATCAAAATCAAAAAGAACCTCCATGGACCCAAGCACGTCCATGGCAGATGCTCCAAACCCAGAATCTCATGACGACGTAGAAGGACCTGTAATGATGGAGAGAAGCCAGTCAGTAACTTCAGAAGAACCATCCCTTGGAAACACAGAAACCACAGTCCATCCCCCCTCTGTCACGTCTCAATACTATAGCGTCATGGAAGACGAATGTCCAGACGAGGTCTTTGTACACCCATCTTCACTTCCATCCCGCCTGGGTCCACAGGAGGGCAGTACATGTGAGGGAGCAGCTGTTGACCCAAGTGTCAGCCTGAGGTCATCTGACGGCACAGAGGCTAACGCTAATCCCGGGTGCTTAGACTGGCCCCATGAAGAGAAGCAGTTAATGACAAGTAGCAACCAAGTGAATAAGGAGATGGAAAGCCTCTTGTCAACTTTTGAGGAGGTTGTGAGGAGTGACTCTTCAAGTGGGATAAAATGCATTGGACAAGGCCAAGAATTTTTAGAAGACAAATTCAAGATACAAGAGCGTCGTCATTCTACTGAGGAAGAGGTTGAAGAATGCAATGATGATGAGGTACTCAAAGATCCAGCACTGAATGAGGAAGTAAAATCGTTAGAAGACACTGATCTGGACAATATCGGATTAAAACACTCCAATCAAAATACTGAAAGACTTCAACTAGCATCAGAAATTGAGATGGAAGCCAATCCAAGCAATGCGGAAGTGTCCTTAATCCAAAGTCCAGACGACTCACAAGAGGAAGGTATTGAAAGCAAAGTTGAGGATGCGTTGGACAATGAGCTTACAGGTTATGACTGGGTAAGAAGAACTGGTGTGGAAGATGATGAAGAGGCTTTGTCAAGTGAGCACAGAGGGCTGGACGAGCATGAAGAATCAGATGAAACACTTTCTGATAGTAGGATAGCGACTGAAATCTTGCAGGGTGAAAACCTGCTTCAGCGTTTGCAGCTACTTCAACAGCGACAAGATGCAGATGAGACTTGCTCGCAGACCCCAAAACTGGAAGAGGACATGGCTGCAAAAGTCAGTGTAGAGCCAGAAACCATTGAAGGCATCCAACAAGATGAGCATGATCAACAGCACCAAACTGGATCACCGTTGATGACTGTGACAGCACAATTTGAAGATTGTTGTATTCATGAAACAGAAGTTGTTACTGATAATAACAAAACAGACGGCAGACCTTTTGTAAATCTGAAGGTAACCAGTGCAGATGAAGATGTTTGCAAGCAAATTGTCGAAATAGTCCAAATGACCAAAGAATGTGGTTTAGAAGATGGATTTCATATGAAGGACAAAAAAATTGATGAAGAACACATTTGTGTAGAGGAAAAGAATTATAGCAAAGATGAGGATGACGAAGAAGAAGCAAAAGGAAGGACATATTTGCCAAACGCAGATAATATTGATGGAACTAACATTTCCAAAGATGAAAACATAATTCCATTCCCCCCTTGCCACAGGCTTTCAGCTGCAGAGACCAACATGGAGAAGCTGTTTCAAGAATCTTCTCAGATAAAGCAAGATGGAGAAGGAGTCTTTGATCTGACTGAAAATCCAGATGTACTTGAGATTCCCTTTAAGACAAATATTTCTCTGGAACCCCTTCTCCTGAGTGAGGACTCCAGTCCAAGGGGGGACAGGCACTTCTCAGAGCAGAAGATGCAGAAGGAGATCAGTCAAGAGATGCAGAGGGAGCTAGTGCTGGTGAACTTGGGGAAGATCCCTGGAGGGTACAGCAAAGGGGAGAGTCGGCAGATGAAGGACACAAAGCTGCTGTTTGAAGCATTCCAACAGGAGAAAATGGAGGGTCCAACAAGGATCAGGAAACCTCTGGTCTCTCTGCCAAAAAATCAAGTCTACCCCTCTGTGTTGGAGAGGACACGCAGCCTGGAGATGTTTTCACAAAAGATTTCTCCCATGATCAGAACACGTTCATTCCGTCTAGTGTCATCCTCTGAAAAAGAGAAATATCCTGAAACATTCAGGCCACTGAGTCCATCTATAAGAGACAAAACACGTTTAAGCCCTTACCCCAAACACGAAAAACATACACGGATGCATAAAAGCATGGACTCCATCAACATGAAGTGTTCAACACCTACAGGAGTGAGAAGCTCCAATCAGGAAACAGCCAGAGAAGGTTCTCCACTCCTAATGGAAAATCCCTTCTTTAAGCTGCGTCCAGCCCTGTCTCTGCAGCCAGAGGTGGAAAAAGACATCAGGGAGGCCAAGAAACGAGAAGAAGAGCTACGCAAACAAAGATCCAGCCTGTACGGAGAGGCGAGACTGGGCAACAAAGATGACGGGAGGTACAAGGCTGACCTTAAAGCAGGTAAAGCTCAGACACACCAACATCATAATGTAAACTTTATTTAGATATTAAGACAATCGCAGGTTCTGACGTACCTAATTTTGAGATCAACATTCTAGCTTAACTAAAGGGCATTCAATCTGGAATAAGAACAGCTCAAACATTCTGCATATTTTCTGTTGCAATTAATATGTTGGTCGTCTCATCTTTGAAATTTCTATATTCTGTTCTGCATTCTGAGCCCAACCACCTTAACAATAAGTGTCTCTCCACATTAGCATCATGCAGCTCTCCTGGCATCTCAGCCTGTCATTCTCAGAGGACTCATCTCTCTGCCAAATGTCTGACAGCAGACTGACCTCAGGCTGCCAAGTGAACTATTACAAAACAATAATATAGAAAAAATACATATTCTGAGTAAAAGGTTCACAATCAGCACATTGTGTTTCATTGCTCACAGTTACAGAAATTACAAAGGAAAATTGAGCATGACTGTGTGAGCTTCAGTAATCTTAGTATCACGTCTCATCTCATTTGCCCTTCAGATCCTACGCAAAAGACCACAGGACGACTTGAGCGTGTGTGGCCTCCACCTTCAAAGAAAGACCCCACAAAGCCTGAGCAGGTAACATGCTTTAAATCCTCCCTAAACCTATTTGACATTGTTTCAAAACATGACATTCTCCAGCTCCCTGCAAACTCAGTCTAATCTGGGAGTAAGCTGAGAGCAGAGCTAATCAGCATGTCCTTAAATGTGTGTGTCGCAGCAGGAGGCAAAAGTTCAACGCAGCCCGGGACAGAAATCTGCTCTATGTCAACGCTGGGAGTCAGGCTTGATCAACGGACAATCGCCAGCTACAACCAACACCGACAATGACTGAAGCTGACTAGAATGTTTCGCTTAAGGGGAGAAATGAATGAACTGTAATGTAAAGGACTCTGACAAGTTAAACATTGGTGCATAGACCCCCGCAGGTAGAAATGCCAGTGTTACAATGACTGAGCAATATGTTGGGAAGATCTTGTCTCCAGAGCTAAAAACTGGGAAAGGGAGGAGTTTCTCTCTTTCTCATGAGTTAGTAACATGGTAGAATTGGCATGGACATGGAGTAAAAGTCTGACAAATGATTGGTTGAGTGGCAAAGCTGCCTTTCACAGCTGAATGTTAACTTTAGCATTAATTAGTCCTTGGGATTGGGACTGTTTCTCACTGTATATTTTATACGGAAGATCTGGCCACCATCTCCTCTGCTGCATCTCAGGCCAGACGCCAAACACAAACAGAACAGTGCAATGTAGTGTGTCTATCTCAGTGACAAACATGAAACAAATGAACTAATTGGTCATCTATCATTTAGAACTAAATTAATCTTTTATCACTTCAGATTAACAGCATTTGTGAATACATTTTCATAGTCCCATATGATCAATTCTTTTTCCCTCGTAAGCAGCCATTTGTCTTGACATGTACAGGCCATGCGTGTCCCTGATTGGCTGGGTGTTCATACTCACATCTTCATAAAGTATTATTATAACTTTTTTTTTCCTTTTTTACTGTGGAAACCACAGGGTTACTCTGACCTGGGTGCGTGCTTGTTAGACCAGTGTACATATTTAAAGATTAAAGTTGCATCCTGATCCATCATGATGTACTAAATAATTATTATTATTTATCAGATAGTAGTGCTTGGATGACCATTCTACTTGGGTTTATAATATGAAGTACTTAAGTCAAATTTGTTGTATTTTGTTCATGCATTATGGAGGTATTGCAATATGTCAAGAATAGTGTATATTTTTTGAGAACCTGACATTTAGAGGATAAATAAAATTATGTAATAAAATTGTGCTTTTATTTTACAACTCAGTCTGTTACTTTTTGATTCCTGACATAAATGGACCGGTTCAGTGAGTGATAAGAGTAAAAAGCAAAGATGAGAAATCAAAAGTGTGGTGAGGACTTTCCCCGTGGGAGCTGGCATGGTGTTTACTCGAGAGTTCAGTGTCTAATCAGGGCCAAACAGCTTAGAGTCTCTAAGTACCATCTGTCAGGGTCCAGCCTCTGCCAACACAGCCTGGTCAACGTGGCACTGTGCACAATAGCTGCACTTCTAAATCAGCACATAAGTCTACATCAAAACTAATAATAATCTATTTGTAAATAACATAGACGGTGTGAATAAGGGATACACGTTTTGTGTTGTGGTTTTTGCTTTCAGTATTCATTTCTGCTGCCACCATTGTTAACATTGCTGAATTAAATCAAACAGGACAAATCAATCAATCATTTTGTTTTCTGTTTTATCAATATGTTATAATTAACTATAATATAACTATTAACCCAGCCCTGCGACGTGTTGGCCACTGTCCAGGGTGTACCCCGCCTAAGGCCCAAAGTCACTGGGATAGGCTCCAGTCACCCGCGACCCCTAACGGGAATAAGCGGTAGAAGATGAATGAATGAATGAATAACTATTAACCCCACTAAAAATAAATATTTGACCACTAGCATATAATCTTAATTTTTCAAAGATTTTGAACAAAGCAAAAAACATAAAAATTATCCCTAACCCCAATCCCAACCCTAACCTTTTTTGGGGGGGAAATTTTAAATATCGTTAACTAGAAATTACACGTAGGTACATCTTTGAAGTAATAAGACTGAATGGACAAAACACACATCTGATAACAGAAAAATAGATAAAAAACACGGTGTTTGAAATTTATGGGTAGTGAATGCACATTGTCCCATAGTCACCGTTCAATTCTTTCAGTACACGTCTGTCACCTCTAGAGGGCAGTATTGTTTCAGTTTGCCCCTCATTCAATATATTCATACCTATTGTTTGCCAGACGCCGTTCTAGGAATCCAATAATCAGTTCAGGTGATCTAAAGATGTCCCATGAAGATTAACTAACCATGGAGTCTAAATTAACCTACAGAAACAAGCATCATGTCTCCTGACACTATGCATGTCCTAGCACATGTCAATAGCTCTATAGTAGTTTTTTATTTTCATTTTCAATATTTTCAATGTTCAATTGTTTTTTTTTTCATTTCTATTTTTATTAGGAAAGGTTGGTAGCAATACAATTCTAACAATCCTTTGACAAATCTTGGTCCCTTTCTTTACATTTTTTTCAAACAAAACAATGAAATGTAACAAGATGGCTTAACTGTGAGCTTACAGTCTAGTTTGATGCAGTAAATAAAGAGACATCAGGGGTATTTGTTACATTGCAAGCATACATTCAAAACCGGCATGAAAAGGAGATACAAACTGAATCCACTTTGAGTCCCTTTGAGTTCTTAAAGAATACATCAACTTTTCCATTTTGAATATGTCCAGAACTATACCAAACCCATCCTCAAGTATAAGAGGATTTGGATTTAGCCATTTTCTGATTATTAATTTTTTTACTGGCGGCTAAAAGTGCCTGTAATAGTTTTGTATCCCCTTCTCTGTCCAAGTCCGCAGTAAGACCCAGATACAAATTTGAAAAGTCATTAGAGACTTGAACTTTGAAGATTTCATTTAAAGCTTCATGAAATGTAAAATGATGTTGTTTATAGTCAAAGAATGCTTATCTTAAACAATACCAAGAATTAATTTGTGAGAAATGGTCTACCTATGAGGAGTCTTACGTAACTTTTGACATTACTTGAGTCGCTGTGACTCAGAGCCTGTACAGAATAAATCATCAGCTCTCTAGAATTATCATATGTACATAACACAAAACAATGTTGCACAATGGACGGACTATAAGTGCGTCACTTACTGCAGGAGCCCGTGGGTGGTACTTCTTTAGATGCTTGGCTAACACTGACTCATTCATGATGCGGAAAAACTTGTGCCTGCAAAATAAGAAAAAAAAACAGAGAAAGGGCATTTTAAAGGATGGAGCGGTGGAGCAAGAGAGAAGTTAGGACAATAAAAGACAATAAACAGACAATAAAATCTAATATGTACAATAATGTAATAAGATTACTACACAGTTTTGTTTTATAAGTAGAATCCCAAGGTATAAATGTACTTCTGTGCTTTGCTTGTATAGCTGATACATGAGCTCTCATTCACGTTCCAAGCAATATTTATTTGGGCAGTTTGCCATAGATAGATAGATAGATAAATATGTTTTTTTTTTTTATTAAGTAATTCTGAAGTCAAAGTTCAGAATAATTGTTATGCTATTAACTCCGAATTGCTATAGTTTTCCACACATGAAAGACAGGCATATTACAGTCTTTGACCAGAGCAAATGAGTTTAAGGTCAACTCCACCTATAATTTACATCCTTAAATGACTCACCTTAAGCCACCCTCCAAGATAAAAGCCACCTATCAAAACAGTTTTGCTTTGGCATGACTACTGCCTCTTGTGAAACACTCTTATCATAAATCATCCAAAGCTATAAAATGTCTAATTCCTGCATCAAATGATAAAAATATAATTGTCTCACTAAAAAACAACAGGAACACTGGCCCAGCTCTATACTCTCCATGCTCGAGGGTTCATTTTGCCCAGCCAGTCCACATGTGCAGCTCCTGGAGTAGGCATGACTGGAGCAGGAGCTGTGTTCACAAGCTGACAGTAGGTCAGACCTGTTTCCAGTGCATGTTGGACTCCGGTAGTTCTGCCCTTTGTCTCCAGTTCTGTTTATTGTTTTTATGGACAGAATTTATGGACGTAATCAGGAGTCGGAGAGAGTCTGGTTTGGGGATCTTGGATAAGCGGAAGAAAACGGATGGATGTTAAAATGGTGTCTTGCCACTTACATAAATTATGAGGGTTAACATTTGTGAATTTATCTTTTGGATTTTGCAATTGAAAATACCATGTTATCAATAGGAAAAATGTGTCGTGGAGTATCATCTGAAGAGATATCTTAAATCCTCATCACCTTATTTGAATTTAAATTCATTAAGGCTGCACATTTCTTAGGAAAAAAAGATTTTGTAACACAGAAATCCTCTATTCTTGTAAAGTTAACATCAGTGCACTAGTACTGTTTTAACCTTGTTTTAAAACATATTCAAAGCAGAGGGCCATCCATTGTATGGATGCACTTTACAGAGCTTTAACTATTGTAATGTGATTTTATTGAGGTTGTTACTTAAATTTGCAGTAGAAAGTACTAGAAAGTAAGAGGCCTGAGGGTCAAAAAAAAAAAATCAGACACCCCTGTTGTAGATAATGTCTGATGATGAAGTTCAAGGCAGAAAAAATCTATGAATACATCAAGTTCGACAGATCAACAGCTCCGTGCCTGAGGGTAAATGAGGGCAGTTTGAGCCTGTTGATGCTGCTATTGAACACACACAGGAGCTTTGTATTGATGAGCCCCATCATGTCTGACATCACTGCCCCCAGCCGGGAGACTAACACATGACCATAGACCGTGAGGCACATGACCAATGACGATTGACAAATACAGACACTTAAGCATGCATGCTGCTTATGTCGTCACTTTAGTGAATTTGTTGGGATGATGAAGTTGCTTATGTCTGGATGTGTTGCAGCTCTTGTATAAAAATAGGATATAAATATAGGATCTCCCAAAAAATATTACACAAGATCAAGACTGTACTGTACTGTGTCTTTGATAGCTCTAAAGGAAAAATCTTATGTATTTTTCATATTGTTATTAGTCTTTAAACATGCTTTTGAATACCTTAAATTTACCATCTCGTGTTCTGAAACATTTTTTAAAAATATTAAATTGAAGGATTTATCAATCATTCATTCATTCATTTTCTACCGCTTATTCCCGTTAGGGGTCGCGGGTGACTGGAGCCTATCCCAGTGACTTTGGGCCTTAGGCGGGGTACACCCTGGACAGTGGCCAACTCGTCACAGGGCTGACACAGAGAGACAGAGACAAGGACAGACAACCATTCACTCTCACATTCATTCACTAGGGACAATTTAAAGTTGTCAATTAACCTACACAGTCATGTCTTTGGACGGTGGGAGGAAGCCGGAGAACCCGGAGAGAACCCACGGTAACACGGGGAGGACATGCAAACTCCACCCAGAGAGATCGTGTGATGTTAGGGTGGTTCGGAATTCGAACCCACGATGTTGGGGTGGTCTGGGATTCAAACCCACAATCTCCTTATTGAGAGGCAGAAGCTCTGCCACCGTGCACCCAAGGATTTATCAGTCTATGTGCAATGACACTTACTGAGTACATCCAGCCAATAGCTGGCACCTAGCGCTTTCACAATTTAGTTATGTTAGCACTTAAGAGATGCGGTTAGCAGTAGCAGTTATCGTGTTTAATGGCAAAAATTCCGGTGATGATTTAAGGACTTAAAACAGCAAAAGATTCCCGGATAAGTGACATGAAATCTGAAAATCCGCCCCGGATCGTGTAAGTTCAGCAGGAAGAGTTTTTGATGCTTGGAGGGGAAAGTATTTTCTAATGAATATTCCTCAAAATGAGAAGAGGAGTGAATGCAACTGAATGCAAGGTATGTTTTTGATGACGGAGCATTGTTAGAACATGGTTACAAGCTCAAAAAAGTCACTGTAACAGAATGTGTCCTTAAAAGGAAACATGTTCTGTATTTTTCATATTGCTGTTAGCCTTTAAACATGCTCTTGAGTGCCTTAAATGTGCCATCTCAAGTTTTAAACAAAAAAGTGTCTTATTCATTCTACGACCTGTGTTATCAGTCACTATGAAATTACACTTACTGAGTGCATCCAGCCAGCAGATGGCGCCAGCGTAATATACAATCTAGTGAAGTCAGAGCTGAATATAAGTTGTAATGCAGATTTACTGCAGCAGTTATTGTGTTTAGATGGGAGAAATGCTCAAAATGAGTTTAGCGATCATTTAAGGACTTAAAACAGCGGAAGATTATCTGATAAGTGACGTAGATGATCGAAAATACGTCCTGGATAGAAGGAGTACGCATGAGGTGTGTTTGACACTTGGAGGGGGGAGGATGCCATACCTTTCCTAGTGATGTATTAAATACTCCCAATGTTGGCTCACTGCCTTATAATAGGACATCAAACACAGCAGTGCTCTAATTGCCTTCTCTGTTGTGGCAGGGACCTGTTTTAGCCTGCCAGTTGCTACAAACGACTGTGTCAAAGGTTTTTCTAAATTTGATGGATTCCTACTGCTGCCAGGGGATACTGACAAAATAAATGTCACTGACACCAACTATTTAGACGTGTAATTCTTATTTTTGATTATTTACTAATCTATGACACAGTATCAGTGGTAAATAATATGCACCCTAAAGCTGTTAACTGGGATCTACTTGGAAACATGCCTATGTAGCAGTGTGCAACTACAAAGGCTACACATTCCACCATTATGTGGCCACACAAAGGCCTGTATTTTTCTTGTGAACACCAAACACACGCTTTGGTGTGACGTACTGACAGCCCACAGTTGAATACAAGCATTGTCCTGCACAGACCCTTTTCTTGGCTTCTCCTCTTCAGTCCTGTTGCACAATCCAAATTCAGTGGTCCGAGTCCATGAGCTCACATTACAGCATTACAACAACAGTGAGCAGGGGATACGGAGACAGTCCAAGAGACAAACTGTTATCAATGAATTTGAAACATCCTCATCATCATCATCATCATCATCATCCCCATCATCATCATCATCATCATCATCATCATCTTCAATTCCATCATCTTCACCATTGTCACTATCATCATTATTATCATCATCACCATCATCACATTATAAACTTACTCCTCATAATCACCATCGTAAACTTCATCATCACCATCATAAAGTTCCTCATTATCATCATCATCATCATCATCATCATCATCATCATCATCATCATCATCATCATCACTATCATCATATTATAAACTTCCTCCTCCTCCTCCTCCTCCTCCTCATCATCATCATCATCATCACTATCATCACATTATAAACTTCCTTATCATCATCATCATCATCATCATCACATTATAAACTTCCTCATCATCATCATCATCATCATCATCATCATCATCATCACATTATAAACTTCCTCCTCCTCATCATGATCATCATCACATTATAAACTTCCTCATCATCATCATCATCATCATCATCACTATCATCATATTATAAACTTCCTCCTCCTCCTCATCATCATCATCATCATCACCATCTTCATTGTCATAATCATCATAAGCTCCATCATCACCATCATCATCACATTATAAACTTCCTCATAATCATCACCACCACCTTCTTCATTGTCATAATCATCATAAGCTCCATCATCATCATCTTCATCATCATCACAATCATCCCCATTATAAACTTCCTCCTCATCATCACCATCATCATCATCATTATAAACTTCCTCATCACCATCATCGTCCTCATCATCACCATCACAAACATCTCACATATTTGCCCAGTTCCAATTGCTGCTGCAGCTGTTACCCACTATAGAATATGAAGGATCAGAATAAGGATCATAAAGAATGAGGAACACTGACATCCACAAGAGAAAAGGCAGAAGCAGAAGTGACTCAGCTCAACAGTTGGTTTTGAAACAATGGTGTAAAAGCAGAATTTAGAGATTAATGGCTTCCGAGGCAAAACGGCAAGATTTAGCTTTGTTGAAGTGCAAATCGCTATTTTGTTGTCGTGTTCATACATAATGTGACAATAGTGAGTTGCACACAGACATGGGAGCTACATGGAAAATATGCCTAATATCTATTTTAGAGATTAAGAGACCAAAATGTAGAGATATTTTGGACTTTCTCTTCTAAAACTGACACAGAGTCGGCCTAGTAGACACGATACAACAATATTAATCCAGGTTTTTAAACATCAAGAGACATATTCTTTGTTCAAAATAGTTACATACAAATTCAGCTATTTTGTTTTGTGAATGGCATAATTGAAGTTTATGATGTTGACTGACTAACTTTATTACATTTGGAAGCTGATATTATGCAATCACCTTCATCAGGTCATATGAGTAGAGTGGAATCAGATGAACTTAACTGTAAGCCAAGTCTTTAAAAGAAGTTGTGACTTGTTTCTTCAGTATGTAACCTGTGGGCTCATGTCCAACGGCATTAAAAATACATCTGGCTGCGTTCCTTTTCGCTGAAGGCACCACAGGCCTAACGTCAATTTTTAAAACAAGAATTTTGTAATCTTTCTGTGTAACGTAGGGACAGCCCACATATTTCCACACAAACATGACACTATCTGACCTGAGAATATTCTAAACTATCCAAGTTATTGCAGCTGTTCAAAATCCAAAAGAGCGTATTGACAAATGAGCTAAATAAAGCTTCAACTTAGCCAAAAATCAGATGATCAAACAAGGCCTCTGTAATTTTTTTTTTTTGAGTGAGAAACAAGAGAGAAAATAAAGCATGAATCGGTTTATGTAACTGTTGAATGATTTGAATGCCAACACGTCGCCAAAAGACCATCTGAGGACACACCACGGACTTTTTATGATGCAGCAGCAGGAACTAAATATAATATGTTTTATTAACTGAATAGAACTGAGAAATGCAAACAATTATGGCGAGATTACAATAAGTAACATAATCTATATAAATATGCAATTATTCTTTATTTCTTGTCTTTTTTGTTTTCATTGACAACATACAATTTATTAAGATATTTATCGAGATAAAAATAATAATTGTGAGTATTTAAGAAGCAGAATTAAGTCATTTCAAATTGAATCTGTATTCCATAGAACTGAATCTAAATGCATATGTGGCTGTTGATCACAATAACTTTACTTTTGCACTCAGAACCTTTGATTTCATAAAGCTGGTCACATTTGGAACAGCAAATGAAAGAAAATTGATAATTTCACATTTGTTTTGCGACGTCAATAAAGTAAATTCCCAGATACGGATCATTTAAAGTATCATTTCTGAAAAATAAATTACATAAGTAGGGCAAAATTTGACCTTTCCTGATTAGTTTTAAATTAGTAAAATGGTCTGCGAAAGTCAGTTTTAGCGAAGTAGGAAAATACAAACATTTTACCAAAACATTTTGTATTCGAATATGATTTCATTCAACCTTTTAAAAAGAAAATCCACGTAACAGGCAGTGCTCTTGTGAAGGTCTAGATGTCACTGGATACAGTTTATACAAATATTCAAATGAGTCATATTCTGATTACAACTGTCAACTCTCTATTCCACGTATTTCAATCGGATGACATTTTAGATTGTAATCGCAGACAATGGATTTAAACGTTGTATCCGGGACATACCAGGTGACAAAGCATGACATAGCTATTTCTCTCAGCCTTTTCTAACTTTAATTGGATTAACAAACACTGCTTTTATAACTTCAAATCAAAGCCAGGGTCACATGTTCACTATAGCTTTCACAAGAGGACGACAGGTCCACAATAATGCGAGTGTATTTCTGTGTAATCATGTCTGAGTGATCCGTTGTGTCAAGTACTTAGTGTTTCCAAGCCGCCTACATCACTGCTAGTAATGTTGACATAACATTACACGCTAAATCCCAGTTAGTCAAACAATTACCCCCAGCCCTGGACTGAAATGACATCAAACGTCACCGTAGTGCGTTGCTGATTTAAAACTTTTCACCAATGCTAATACGATAGTCCGCGATTACGTGCGAGTGCCTTCTGTAGTCCTGCAAAATACGATAAGCAGACTGTAATGTTTGAGATGTAATCGAGTTAAGAAATTCTTGGTATGTATGCTCCACGCCACGTTTGGTTTAGTGGACCAAAAGGGGCGTGGTGTGCTGCTGATAAAAGCTCTCCAAACTATTAAGTATGATTTGCACAGATTACACCCCCGAGTCTCAAGATAACACACATTTGCCTTCAAGTTCTGCTGTTGTGAAAATGAATCCTTTAAAATCAGCACAAAATAAATGTTGTTTTAGCTCTGAAACAGAACAAGAGCGCTAATTATATGCAGATTTCTTTTCTTTTTTTCATTTTTTAAATTTAATTGATACTTGTTCAAATGTGTGTCTAGTTTCAATATTAGTTTTGGAATCGATTAGTTGCTGGTATCCATTATTGATGGACGGACCGATACCCAATATCAATATATCATAACCGAACCAAAGTATCATTTCTTGTGCAAAAACATTGATAATTAAAATGTCTGGTACCTTTTAATGGTATCAACACTTATTTATGCCTTAATAAAGCATTAACAAAAACGTAAATCAAAGAAAAACAAATGATTTAGGTTTATTAACTACTTAATTAAGGGGTTTGGGTTAAAAGTTAAGGTTAGGATATTAATAAGTAGTTACTAAGCCTGAATCATTCTTAATAAACTATTTGTTCACCATGAAGTCTTTTATTAAGGCCCAAAAAAGTAAGTATTTTTAAAAAATTTTATGACATGTAGTTTTTGTTTTAAATCTTATTTGAATAATGTTTGAAAAATAATGTTTATATTTTAGTTTATCTGGATTTTATTTCATTTTTAGACCAGTTCAAGTTGTGATGGAGTGAAAATAGCAATAACTTCTATATATCACACTAAAATTCTTTATCGTACAGGAGTTTCAACGCATTTGGATATATAAAAGTCATGGTTATCTAACATTACGATACTCCCAGGGTATTACGTCGTATTGGAATGAAACAAAAATCACTGTAACCATTCCTTCGACAACCCTGATGCCCTTTGATTCAGCACCTTCCATTCTGCGAACTGTTGTGAAATCAATTCCTTTCAATAAAAGCGTGACAAATAACAAACTCTCACACTTTACTTCTGAGTTGCTGGACGTTCTGTGCTGTGACGCTGTGAAGTTAGCGCTCAGGTTAAGTCCCCCATGGCACCGTTTGGTTGGCGAGTGCCCGGGACATTTTGGCACTGTCATGTTGAAGAGAATCATCTTGAAAGTAGGCCATCTATATCTGTCCTGCCTCTCATTATGAACACATTATGTAACACCACAGCAGCTTTATATAACCAGAGCGCAGTTTAATCCTCCACCTTTTCAAGTGCTGTGGGTCAATCGCGCTGCACCAGTCCAAAGTGCTTCAATGAGTCCGATGCATGAGCTTATTTTGCATCATTGTTTGTCTCATCAATGGTGTCACGACAACATCAACTGAATTTGAATTTCAAGTATCTCAAGGGGAGACCGAGACTTGGTTTGTTCGAGGAGACTAAAGTGGGTCAACAACAAGAAAAAAAAAAAAAAACATCAAGAGCTCGTGTTATTTTTAACGACAAGGTATTACAAAACAGTACCACGTCATAAATACTTCTCTGTTTTTCTTTGATTAAGATCAGAGTGCAGTACATGTCAAAAGGAAATTGAAGTAAATAGTTGAGACTAACTGTTACTTAAGCCAAAACCACTTTGGTATTCACTAGCGCACAGTCATTGTTAAAGGTGCAATATGTAACATTTCTGTTAAGGGGTTATGTATGTTCTCACTCTGTCTGTAATAGTCCACAGTATAGCATTATCGATTTTGCATTTATTCAAGTACAAGCCCAAATGTTTGCTTGAAATGAATCACTGGTTTGGCCTGGTGGTGTCATCTGCTTGTCTCTATGGAGATTGATAAGTGTAAAGTCATACCGTGGTACATTCCAGGCAGAGGAACATCATCTCCATGAACAGACACAGCCAGAGAAGTTAGATTTAGACTGATTGAAGATTGACTTGGCAGGAAACTAAATTACATGCTGAATTGTGACAAAATATAAAACATTCACATAAACATCAGCATTATAAACATAAATAGTGCACAAGTTAAATATTACAATGAACATTTAATTAGATATAACATAGGATTAGCCTCCTGTGAATGTTTAGGTAATGGGCACACTTCTGGGAAACGCAAACGGAGCTGAGACACACAAATTGGTGTTGTTGTTTTTTTCCCCAGCGTTTGGGGACTATTGTTGTTAAGCTCATGGGCAACACATCCTGTCGGTGTATGTACAATATATTGTTTAAATGTCTGTAAAAAAAACATTCTAAGTTCCAGTATGGAGGCAAAAGTGGAACAGTGTGATTTCAATGGAGGAACTGGGTTTAACCTCAGAATATCACAAAATATGAACAATCAATGTGGTTCAATGTGGTTTTGTCAAATGAAACCCACTCAGATACAAGTGAGTGATATCAGAGCCTGGTTTGAACACATTTACTGTTGGATTTCAAAGTGTATAATTATTTAATATTAGATTATGAGAGACATGTAGCATTTTTGATTATGTAAAAATTCAGATTTTATTGTTTTTACTGGAAAATGTTCAGTTGTTGTTCTTTTGTTCTTTTATCTACAGATTTTTTCCATGTTACCACAAACTGTACTTTTTATGAAGCTCAAATATCATCCTTTTTAATTGAAAAGCACTCCAGAATAATTTATTTTGGGCCTCTTGCCATGGACAAAATAAATGGATACCTTTAGGGCATACTTCCAACTACAGGGAAAAAGTCCATCACAAAAAATGGATGACATAAACTGAGCCAACAATCAAGGACTGACTAGGACTTGACATTGATTGAATTGACATTTGAAAAAATTGGAAAATTACATTCAGACATAATTTGAAAATAGACAAATTCATCCATTTCGGACTAGATGGGGACATTTATGTCGGATAATATGTCCCGTAGCTTCATTGGTTGTCTTTTGTTTGCCTCTCTTTTGTTCTCTTTATATGTTTTGCTCTCTGCTCTTTGTTTATACGCTACACATAAAAAGTAAAAATTAAAAAAATAATTTAACTTGTAGTAGCCAAGTAATAAAAATCTAATATTAAGGGATAATCCATCAAATTGAAGCCATCTTGAGTATCTAAACAATGCTATCCAAACAGTTCATGTTATTCACTGTTATTCATTATTAAATCCATTTGACATAATCTTTACATAACATGTCCTTGCAACCTCTGCATTCGTCCTCCTCCTTCTCCAAACCCCCTTTCTTACATACAATAACTTTTTAGAGCCTTTCATAATCGGCCACTCACCCTAAACCATCAGCATGGGTTGCTCTGGAGACGCAGTGACGCAAATGGGGGCTAAATATAGCAGCACTTGAAGCAGGGGAGCAGGTCTGGGGCACTTCCACTGAGCTCTCCCCAAGTGTGTCAGAGGCTGGAGTGACGAGGTTCAGAGCCAGGAAGAGGGCTGGTGGTTTCCCGGATCAAGATTTACCTGCACTCAGAAAGAGGAGCGGGAGTCTGACGCCAAAGAACAAAGAACAACAAAGAACAAAGCCAGTGAAATATGATGTTCCCAGATTGATTTATACATGGGATGGATGACGACACAAACGGAAAAGCATGATTCTGTCAATAACGATTGTAATCCATGAGAAAAGTACTGTCAGTGTACTGTACTGATAAAGACTGAAGCTTTGCACACAAATTAGAAGGTTTGACTAAACACAAAGGTGCAGAGATATCGCCCAATACCCTTTGAAAGATTGAACTTTCTGCTCTTTTTGCAGCTTTTTGACAGTTTTCTTACTAGACAATTATAGGTTACTTGACATTCTGAATTTACGTGCATTCAAAACTACAAATGTATATCAGTTGGTCAAAACATCGGTCAATCACTTTGTATTTTTCTATTGCCTATAACAGAGCTTTCTGACCAGTGCGATTAGATTTGTGATTTATGTTTTAGGATTCTGTTAAAATTGACATTTCAAACACAATTTTGTCATTTTTAGTTGCATATTTCTCACATTCAGGTGTGTTTGCCCTATTTAAACATGTCTTTGTCGCTTTTAGTCACGTCTTAGTCATTTTTAGTCACGTCTTAGTCATTTTTAGTCACGTCTTTGTCATTTTTAGACGCGTTTTTGTCATTTTTAGTCGCGTTTTGATGCAGAGTCGCGTTGGTAGGCGTGCTTTTGTGTTTCAGAACATAATTGTACAAATCCAAACCACAGTCTTAGCAGTTTTTATTCAGATCAAAAATCATTGCACTTCAAAAATTGCGTTGATTCCGTTTAATTGTGCAGCCCTGGCCTATAAGAGGTAATAAAGTCATCTGCTCAGAGGCTTCAAAGGCTAAACAACAGGAGAAAAAATGTGTTTGAACAGACAGCTGCATTAAAGAGACAAACAGTGAATCATCGATACGACAATTTCACAAAAACTGCAAATTGTCACAGAGACGAGCTCACGACATCGCCCAGCCATACCTTCGTATCAATTCAAAAATATCGGCAAAGCATAATCTGTCAGTTTCTCTGGATTCAAACCAATTGGTATACTGTAAAACATCTTGGTCGATCATTCTTTGATATGATTAGATGACACAAATCTAATCATACAAAAGAATGTGTTTTGTGAAAAGGTGAGGTCAGGGAAGCTCTTCATGTTGTTTTATATTTTGATGCATTATTCCTTCATTGGGTCACAGATGATTGCCAGTCTGTGCCGTTCCAACCACCACAATCAGATTAACATCATAGTTGTACAAAGGTAAGATGAGTGTGCAAAACAATAACAGAGAACAACTAACAAAGTGTATTAAGTTTGAATATTCTCTCAGGAATAGCTAGACTTCAACTTAACAGTAGGTCTGGCCGATACAACAAAACAAGAGGGTTTTTGTGGGATTTAAAACAACTAAAAAGGGTATACTGTATCAATTTCCTGAACATAAACAATACAGACTTTTGATCATTGCTATTTCACATCAACAAACGCTGAATCTTTTCCTCCTAAGTCTAAACTCTGCTCCAAATCACACTCTCCTTAACAGAGGATTGACAGTAAGCCTGTCGATTGGATCTCAATTTAAATCTGACTATTTGCACAGCAGAAATATAGTTATCAGTACATTGAAGAGCAGCTTTCACACCTGTCAACATAAATTCACTGTTACGTCACTTACTGTAACGCTAATATCTAAGTCCTTCAAAAGCAGAACACATTGTACCACGAGTCCGGATTTGCATTTTGGGCTTATGTGAACAGCTTGGACACCTGTGGAGCAAGAATAAGAACTAGATACAACCTTAAGCGTGTGGATAAAGTATGGTTTGTCATGACAATGGTAGTCTATATTGTTTAAGTCGCTACGGTGGATCTAAGTAGTAAAAAGACGACAAAGTAAAGCTGCAGAATTTCTGATAAATCAAACCAAAACATGTTCAGAACTCCTGCCTTACAAAAATACTGGATATTTTGTTGTGAAAACGGTACAGACACATGGAGAACGGGGTAAAAAAAGGCGGTTGTGAAGTAGAAAAATAACGGTGTATCCAGTGAAACACAAACGCTGTACTGACTTGTAAAGAAACTCACTTTCATACAAACACAGTCGTTATGAAACAACCCCCAAGACAACACTGAGTCATGGCCTATTTTAAGCTCCAGCAATACATCTGGTCTGTGTACGTCTCTGCTATAGACACGCTCTTACATAAATGTTTTAGTTGTGAGTCTCCGGGGACCAGCCATTCAAAACATATTCTGTCCATTCTGCAAAGTTCTGAGACGTGAGGCGGTCCGCAGCAACACCCAGGTGCAGAAAAGTGATGTCACTGCGTATGAACGTTATTACTGCTGATCGTGTTCAAATATGTAAGCTATTAAAATGATAATTATACCCACTAATCTGTGTACTTGATGAAGAAAATATATTTGAAACAGCCAATACATAGTGCAGAAATGGTTTTGTAGAAACGAGGAGAAAGATACAACTAAAACTGCTAAGAGTATTGCTCACCAGGTGCGTGTTTTTCATCAGACTTGAGTAACAATAATTCGTTTGTACCGTGAAAATGCATTCAGTCCAGTTATGTATTGACCATTATGAGGTAGTTTGTTTCATAACACCCTCTGACTCATTAGATAATGTTATGGAGGGCTGCGCGGGTCAATTTCACAAAGTACTAACACATTTTGTAACATTCCAGAGGGAATTTTGTCCAATTGCAACTTCCATTAACGCTTTTTTTTAAACAGTTTTCTCTCATGTTTATGCTTACACAAAACAAATAACTAAACTAGCGCTGCAGAGTTGTACCAAGACACGCCTGTTGGTCTTTTGTTATGTGTGTCAAGCTCAGTGAGTTCCCTTTGGACCAGTTTGCGGTGTATTTTAAGCTCTGTCCCAAATGGCTTTCCTCTGGCCACTATAATCACTATTACTATTATCACTATGAGTCACTAGCCTGGCTCATCCAAACTGAGATCCTCTGTAGGACGTCAGTGTGGTCACTACTGGTCACTCCTCCGATGCGTCTCAGGTCAAACTTCTGTCACGAACGAGATCATGTGTCATTCAGTAACGACATTAAATATCGTTCAGCTCAGAATAAGAGAGTTTGGTGTTTATTCTAGGTCCTCAGTGATATTTTTTGCTGTTGTTGATTTTAAAAAAGTAATCCGTCATGTTTGTTTTGATACTGACATACCATCAATTGTAAGAGCGGGCCCCATACTTCATGTCGTTGTATAGAAGTGGAAAGCATAGCCTTTGCTTACCAGGTAAACCGGTCCCACCACACCATCTTTCACAAACAGGAAGTCAGTTTTGTGACCTATGGGAACAAGATAAAAGACAGAACTTACTTGTTACAGGAGCAGCATTGCGTCACACTCTTGTTCAATGTAAACACCTAAATGTCAAACAGAAGTTGCTCGACTGGTCAAGATCAAGATGTTCAGAGTTTAAAGTGAATGAACAACAACGAAATCATGGAAAATGGTTGCAGAAAGAAAGTGATTTAAATGCGATTTTTCAACTGAAACTTTCTGCGCTGGTATTTCTGCCCAAAAGCATCCTTGAGAATGATTCAGTCTTCTAAGAATTAACCGGTAAAATAAATGAACTTGGTGCTTGACACGAAAAGCTCTTGGGAATTGTACATGTTTGAATTTGAGGAATACCGTTTAAAGATAACAGGGTAAACTCCTCCTCGGATTCTTTTCTCTTCTCTTCTTTCAGATGATGCACTATGAGATCACTGTTTTTTTGTCACCCACTGCAACAAGGGCTACTCTCCACATGGAAGGTTTTAGCGCGAAGATGTGTAATGACAAACGTCTCACATTATATCACATCATACCCCAAAGCAAAATGTCGTTTTGATAGATCTCTTGGAACCAAATATTAATAACCAAGTAACAGATGTAGGACTTTGTTGTGTTGATAATAGAAATAGTAGTAACAGTGATAAAATGGTTTTAGTTGTGAGCATTATTTGGCACATGAGTATTAGCAATGGTCACCAGGTTCATGTTTTTCATCTTGGGTCACAATAGTTAGTTGTAATGCAAAAGAATATTCAAGTCCAATTATGTATTGACCTTTTGTCACATTCCAGAAGGAATTTTGTCCAGCAACAGCTTACGTTCCATTAGGGCTGTACTCCTGTTTCCCTTCTGAGTGACCTTGTTCCAGTTATGTGTGTCAAGCTCTGTGAATTCCCCTTGGACTAGTTTGGGGTGTATTTTGAGCCCTGTAAATGGCCACTTTACATAAGACGTCACTCTCCCAAAGCCGGTGAGTGCTGTAAACAGTCTATAGCGATGAGTCTTTCTGTGCCTCCCACTTGGCAAGAAAAGAACAGAGATATTTATTCCCCCTATTTAACTGCCGCTCTATCGCGAGAGTGTCCCAGGGAACCAAAGAACGTCTGACAAAAGTGGTGTCAGTTTGGATTATAAGGCATGTTTTGGTGTGAATCGAGCCAGCATCCTCTAGAAGCTATACCTCTGTTGGCCTTAAATCTCAGTGAGACTTTCCTGGTTAAATAAAGGTCAATAATAAAAATAATAATTAAAAATACAATTGAAACTACATATTCAGTTGAACAAAATGTGCCATTTTCAGAGTAGTTTTAGAATGGTCTTGATCTATAAACCATTGTTGTCACAATACTAAAATTTTAAACAATTTCGATACTAAGGAATAGTCTGAATAGCCTACTCAATATAGATTTTGATACAATAGACTGTAATTTTCTGCTTACAAATAATAGTACTTAGTAGTAATAATAGTACTTTAATAATAATAATAATAGTACTTCCTTTATGTTACCATGTGGTCTTCGTTCTGATAAAGCTCAGGATCATTCTAAAACTATCAAAAAAAGTTAAAGAAAACTTGTTCTTTATGTGATTTTGTTGTTGTTGTTGTTGTTGTTGTTGTTGTTGTTGTTGTTGTTGTTGTTGTTGTTGTTGTTGTTGTTGTTGTTGTTGTTGTTGTTGTTGCATCTAGCTTGATTCTAGTTTATTTATTGATTATCTGATTTTTCATAATTTTTACTTTGAATTGACAACCTTAATCCAAAGTTCAGAAGTAGTAGGAAGACCACACGGCAGCATTCAAGAAACTAGTATAACTTTGTGATGAAAAGTACACAATATTGTGTTTTATAGTGATTGTATTATGTAAGTCTTTTCTTCAGTATTGAAATCGGAACATTTAAAGTCTCGCGACAAAACAAGATGACATACAGCATAATAATGAATCGCACAAACTTATAGCGTACCCATTGAACCATTACTTTGTATGTACTGTATCTTGAATGCCACAAAACTACCCATGGCATTGAACTCATTGCCTTAGCCTTACTTCCGTTGTTTACAGTCCCGGCAGAAGACAAGAGGAGCTATATAGGCCCTGCCCCCACCTGCAAGTGCCTTTTACACAACAATCTGTCACAAAGGCTTCTCATGTAGGGGGCTTACATACATTCATTGCACAAGCGTTTACCAGAAGTGTGGCTTAACTCATTTCCTGTTGCGTTAACTGATCAGACTGATCTTCCTTTACCAGAGAAAGCATTTTGTCAACTCTTTGCTGTTATGCAGATAGAATAGACTCAACTGTGGGCGTGATTTGATTAGAATCACATCAGCAGCACATAAAGAATAAATGCACTTCCTGTGTGTCATAGCTATTCAACACCCTGGCACATGCAAAAGTTATCTTTCATTAATCGCCACAACACCGGCTTAAATAGTGCACTTTACAAAATGGAGCAGGAAGTTAGATATTGACTCATATTACTAGATCGTCAAATTTGCTCCATAAACTACTGGTTTCCACAGCCGAAAAACGTCAAAATGAATGTGCTTTTTAATTGTATTTCACTGTCTTATTAAAACAAATGGGATAGAATGTTTGCATCAGTGCCAGGCTGTGTGCACGACCAGGGAGACCACTGCAAATGATAGAGAAAGAGGAACACAACGATAAATGTGGCGGGAAATGGAGGGACGAACTCGGGAATTTAAGGTCATACTATAATAACTGCAAAAACACCATCTGATTTTTGTTTTTTTCATCAATCTTTACAGAGAGAGAGAGATTAGAATAGCAAAAGCTGAAAACATTCAAGAGGAACAAATATAAATCTCGCTTTTTTAAATTCAATTCATGGCATCAATGAAAAAGAAGGACATTCTCTAAATAAGTATGAGTCTGTCCCCGTTTCATGTTACAGCTGTCATCCAATAAAGCTTTTGAGAGTTTTTTTTCTTTTCTTCTTTTTGGGCTTGATGTGGATTGGGTAAATCGGGAGAGAACATCGGCAAGTTGATTATTATCTATATTACAGTTGTGTGTGTTGGGGTTCTGTGTGTCTATATTTAAGTCCTCTGCAATTATTCTTGTAACAGATAAACAATTTGTGTTTGTTGTTTTATCCAAATAACTTGTTTTTATAAATGTATAAAGCAAATGTGTAAGTTGGTGAGTCCATTTAGCTTGTTAGTGTTAAATCATGATGTTTTTTCTGCAAAATCAAGCACTCATTTGTATCAGAAATAACAACCTACACAATACTTATCATACTGTAAACAATACATTTATTATAAAGATATTGTATAGCTTTGAGAGTCATGCTTTTTCTCCCATGAAGAATTTATATAATGCTCGCTTTTTGAACAACTGTATTTGCATAGTTTGCTTCTTCTTCTTCTTCTTCTTCTTCTTCTGCTTTCATTAATCATACGGAAACCCTGAGCGGCAAGTGAAAAAAAAAAAAAAAAGACTCTAAATTTTCTGGTTAAAAATATTTTTCCTCCAGTCTAAGCTTGGAGGTTGTTGGTGGGGCTGCTGGGAGAAAAAAGGTGTGGTCAGCCTAACGGACCTGGCAAGTCTCTCAGGAGGTCCTTGGTGAGGAGTGAAGAGAGAGGAGGAACGCTCTTTTGTCGTGGTTGATAGTGACTCAATAAAAAACTCAAAAAAGTTGTCTGACTAAAATAAATAAGATAAATATTAAATCAATCCCCCTTTAGACCTAATATTGGGCACCAGAGCTGACAGAGACAGAGAGCCAAATCCAATTTATTTGCTATTTGTCCAATATTTTCCTCATGAAGCAACCCTGAATGGTCCTCTGAGGCAACTGTTGTTATGATTACTGGCAGGTCAAAACATCCGTTGACGTCACCATGCAAATTATACAGGAAAGACTCAAAAAGGAGCGGACACTCAAAAAACGCACCGACCTCACAATTACAGACATCAGACAGCTCGTACGTTCATTGCAAAATCCACATATTTTCAATAACAAAACAAAGTCTTCAATCAAAAGGAGGACTTTGCCATGGGGGACCCAATCTCAGCAATAATGAGCAATTTCATGGATGATTTAGAGGACAATGGAATAAAAACGGCCCACCACAATACCACATTACGTAGACGACATTTTAGAAAAGGTAAAACTCGGACATGCACAAGAACTAACAAACCACCTCAATAGCATAGGCTCAACAGGAAACTTCAAATTCACATACGAGGAGGAAAAGGAGGGCAAGATACCACTTCTGGACATCGACATTCACCATCAACAGGACGGCAGCTTGAAGACCACAGTTTACAGGAAACCTACACACGCAGATCGATATCGTCTCCGGACATCAGAACATCCCATTGCACACAAATTGTCAGCGGTAAGAGCATTATTCGAGCGTGTCAGCACCATCACAGAAGAAGAGGACAGGATCAGGGAGGAAAAACACATCCCACATGCACTCAGACATGTCAACACCACACACGGGCCATTCAGAAAGGCAAACAGCAGGTAGAAAACAAACATTAAATACAAAAAGTGAGAAATAATAACATTACCATACATACAAAGGGTCACAGAACAAAGGGCACTAGGAAAACACATCATAAATGCAAAAACCTCACACCAAACTAAGACAACTACTAGTACACCCGAAGGACTGAATCCAACCGGAGAAGAAGTGCAACGTCATGCAAAACATGCAACTAAACATACATCAGGGAGACTTGGGAGAACGTTCAACACAAGGAGAAAGGAACACCAGAAAGAGTGTGAAAAGGGAAAACAGGGACGACTATCAAGATCAGAAAAAGAAAGGGCAACACAGGAAAAACTCAAATCTGCAATATCTGACCACTGCAAAAGAGAAAACACATCATGGACTGGGACAGCGCAAAAATAGTAGGAACTGAGGAGCACAAGTACAGAGGATGGATACGAGAGGCTATTGAGGTCAGAAAGAATGGCACATGGACCATCAACAGAGACGAGGGAGCTTTTACTTTGCCTCACACATGGGACATACCACACGGGGGCAGGCGTGGTCAGTTTGATAGATCTGTCAAGCTGAGCACGCCTGGGAACAACATAAGGGATAAGAGACATCCATCAGACGTCACCTCTGACGAAGTCCTGCCGCCCAAACATGTCAGGTAAATGTGCTTATAGCTATTTACAGCTGTCCTATTAGAAGAAACTCACAAGTTAACATTACAATAAGACTGAATGAACTTTCCAAAAATGAATGCCATTTACTCAAACTCTCAACCCTGGCCTGATGTGAACCTGAATTGTTATTTTAGCCAACATCACAAACAAACACAAGCAGAAATACCAGCTGCCTGTATGGAGGAAGTGAGTGAAATGTTATTACCCTCATTAGAGTTGCTGTGTACAAGCCAGGAGCTGGATGTGAGTACAGCGTGTGTCCTCTGGTGAACTGTGTAAATAAACCCCCGATAGCCCATGCTCCAATGTGACCCAGGAGGATCTGGTGCATGTGTGCACTTTGAGGGCCAGATCATCATACATGAGACACAGATCCAGGAGTTGTTTTATTGTCTAAGATCTACGGTAGAAAAACATTGATATGCAGTAGATGAGCTATGACATGTCACTGTAAAAACATCCACTGTGCTGCAATGTCTGTTAATAGAGATTTCACAATATAAAATGTATGTTAGGACTTCTATGAGAATTGTTCATAATCAGACTCCATGACTAAACAACAGTGAAAGCCTTAATCTACTTTAATTCATGCTGTCCAATACATTCCTATTGTGACCAACTTTATGAAGTCAAACTTTCTGCGTGATAGAGTAAAGTTAACGCGATATAAACAAAACAAAAAAGCACAATTGACTTTATCTTAATGCACCTAAAAAAATCATGATGTAGACATTTTTTTAGTTCCTACCATTCTATTGTGACTTGGCGAAACACAATTAGGCCTATTATACAGTGAATTATCATAACATCCCTCCTGGATAATAATAAAAAATAACAATACAGATTAGGTCCTGTATGATACATGCCACTGCTCTGCAGAGTCAAACTGAATGGGGTATAAGTGGGATATATGCAGTGAGTACCATCGGGCTATTGTGCCCGGTGTCCTCCTCCTTTCAGACTTATGGAAGAAATTACAAAAACATTTTCACACTGATCCTCCAGAGAGCCAAAGGTACATTGTGGTCACTCACCAGGGTAAAGGGCAGATCCAGGCAGACACATCTGACAATGAATTCTCTCTTACATTCATTCACAGCTGACCAGTCGACAAACACATACGCTGCCTTTGCTAATCAAAATGCACTCCACTGCCCAGCCAAAAGACCTAATGAAAGATGCACTATGTCATTCATATGTACGGGGGGTTTGACACCTGCTCGTCTCCATCAATATGTTATTTCCTTACCTGTAATGTTCCACTGCATGACATTAAACTAATATATTTTGCATTTATTCAAATACAGGTGTGTTTATCGCAACTAAAATTGAGTTCACAGATCTGATCTGTAACTTGGCCTCGTGGCATCACCTGTCTGTCTCCGTGGAGATAGATAAGTTTAATGCCATTATGTGGAATGTTTAAGGCAAAAAAGATTAACATCTCCATGGAGACGAGCAATGGAAACACAACTTGAAATGTTACCGTGCACACTATATTTCATTGCATATTTAACATATTCCATGACTTGTTTATATTTCGTGCACCAGCAGAGGACTGTTGTCACCACAACACTACAACCTACAATGACAAAAGCACAGTTACACAAGCTGATGCTCAAACATAACAACAACAACAAAGGGGTCATTTATAGATGCATCAAAACTAACTGAAAGGGCCAGAAAATTGAAGCTTTTTAGCCTTGTGTTAGTCATTCAGAAATACATGTTTAAAAACGCTAAACGAGGTTAGTCCTGAAATTCATAATTCTGTAATAATATTAAAAATACCATAAAACAAAGGCCCAAACTTACCTGACTGCTCATAGACAATGTCCTTTTTTATCTCAAACTAAAGACAGAGACAGGGCCAGAGTGTATCTGAGTGTAAACTTATGTCAACATGCATGATAGATGACTCAACATACATGTACATGACGTGGCACACAGTAACTGCAGCGCAAAAGTGCCACAGTGAATTCAAGCAGTTATGGGAATACACAGTCATCTGAGGACAGGTGAAGCGTGCAGAGCCACGTGTTGGCAGCATTTCAACATAGGTTCATGCCTCAGCAGGCTTCCAATACTGTGCACTGCCATAATAACATATAGCCCTGTTTCTTATGTAACCACATGAAGCCCTCTGTTAAGTCATACCAACACTCTGGGGTCATGCATCAGAGAAGGCTGTGTGATTTAAAAGACTTTAAAGTATTTCAATCACAGGAGAAAAAGTAGCACATGATGTATTTATGTAATAGTAATGATAGTAGTTGGAGCTGTGACTTTCGTGGTGGTGAATGTGCTTAGCTATTATAAAAAAAAATAGTTCTTAGGACAGAGTTGGATTAACAGTAACAGAGACTTTTACTTTTTGTATTCCTGGTGTCAAAAATTGTGCCAGTTGTAAACAGGGGTGAGTCTCCACTAACAGGTAAATTAAACTGTGAAAAAATGTTAGCTTTGCAACATTCCCGCCCACTTTGAAGCCAGCTGCTCCTCCGGAGGTAATTTTCTCATTAATTTTCTCCACATTAAAAATGTCATATATTAGGAGTTTAAAGGCACAACGGAGGCTAACCAGCTCTGTGTTAACTAATGTCCCACACAGAGTTGTTTTCAGTCCAAAAAACAAATTTAATACATAAATACAGCTAAATGTTTACATAACATAGTGGTTTATAAAGTTTCAAAAAAAAGTAATATAATTATAGTATATATTAGTCCCAAACAAGCTTTCAAAACTTTTATATATTTTTGTTCCGAAAGTATATGAGAAAAATGAATGAAACATTTAATTCTAGAGTAAGCAGTGGGAGGTCACGGCTAACTCTATATCAGTAACAAGATTTAAAGTCATTCTTGTGGGAGTTCTTCAATATATTTAGAACTGCATGGTGTCGCTGTACTTACTGATGACTGCAAGCCAGCAACAAAAAGGAGCTACTATTAGTTAAAAAAAAAATAAAAAAAACTTAATTTGCAGGTGAATTAATCATGTTAAGTTGAGTTTGTACAAAAGGAATGGGTACAGGAAACAATTATAAGCAATTAATCCTCCATAAATTAAAGTAAGCAAATCTGGCTCTGCAGCCAAACAATCTGCAAAACGATCATAACAAGTTGGTAACAAAATAAAGGTGGCTTGCTTGAGGAGGTCAACGATTAGTTTCTTATTATACAGTATTAGAAAAGTGAATTATTATCTGCAAATTTGAATGGCTGAAAAAGAAGCACCCTTTTGAAAAAACAAAAAAGCGAAGAAAAAACTGAATAAATAGGCTAAATGGATTACTTTTAACTTGGTAGTTCACCCAGCTGCCTTATTGTTTTTGTCACGAGTAGGCTACATGTTTTTTTGTGTTTTTTTTCCCCATGTGGAAGCAGATAAGTACTAAAAAAAACACTTTCTACAGTAGGATGTTTACGACTCTCCTTATGTTATGTAAGTCTGCACCTCTCTGTTGTCTGACGGGCATCATAGTTTAAACCTATGCCTGTTTGGTCCCCTCCCTCCCCTAAACCCTCCTGTGTATCCTGAACGGGACAGAGTGTTACACAGAGGGAGGCGGGCCCGGACTCTCGCACAAACACACATACATCACGTAGGCCTACACATACCACGGAGCGGGGCCAGCACGGTTCAGCTGAGGATAGCCTCCGTCCTGGGCTGAACTCGAGGTTACAAATACGAGCTGCGGCAGTCCAAGTGGAGCAGAGCAGAGGGAGGTGCGCCTCACTCACGGTAATATTAAGTAAGAGAGGCGAGTGAGCAGCCACTTCAGAAACAAGCAGCAGACGAGCGAGCGGGACCGTTTACGGACACTCCGGAGCACGGAACCAGCGTTCTCTTACCACAGGTACGGCACTCCCAACTTTAAATTAAATTAACTTAACTTTTTCTTTCTTTTCTTTTTCATAATCTATATATTATTTTTTCGGTTATTTGTTTTTTATTTATTTGACTTTTTTAAATCTAATTTTAAAAGGGACTAGTTTGTGAAGGATATTAAGCCATATAGGCTACGACAGACATGTAGCCTTAATATTTTATTCAGCTTAATTAACTATATACAACAATAGCCACAAGCCTATATTACTATCCAATGCAGTCTATAATAACGTACCTTACAGGTTATATACTGTGTTTAAAATGCATATCATCACGTTAAATTGTTATATAGGTAAGATTAAAGTGGAAAGGCGCGCGAGCCAGTGTAATCAGGCTGAAAGTAATGAGCTTTGTAGGTTTGTAAAAATGACCTAAATTTCACTGTAAACAATTTTCGTGTCTCGGTTCGTTTATGCTTACTGGGCATATAGGGTTGTAGGTCAAGGCAGTTTTCCTTCAAGTGGTTTTCTTAAGAAATCAAGAAGTGTCAGGATGTGGCTCATTTGCTTGTGTTTACAACCTCCGTTGTCCTACATTGCTCAGTGCTGAGACATTCGAGGTTATGGTACAAGTTGCTCCCGTTTTATTGGACAGATGTAATAGGGTTACATAATGTTGTGGTGTAATGGCTCTTACGTAACCTCCAAATCCCTTTCCTGTTTCTTTCTGTGCACTTTTGTGCACTAGGTGGTGCTGTTGCAGCGTATTTCAGTTGATCCAACTCTACGAGCATTGGGTGTTCAACTAACAGGACCCAGGATTTATTGAAGAAATCAGGTATGTGAATGATTGCAGAACTTATATTATTTGAAAAAATTAAACAAAAAAAGTTCCATATGTAAAAAAAAAACTCTTATAATTGACTGACAAAAAACAATGCAATGTAAAATCAATGCATCTATCCTATAATCTATCCTCTTACTAATGTTTGACGTCTGCTTTTATAACAGGTTGGACTCAATCATGTACGAAAAGGAAAGCATTCCCATGCGGGGCCAACAAGAAACGACCACACTTCAGACCTTGGACTCTCCTGGGGCCCCTACTTCCTTCACTGATGAAACTGTATCCATGCTGACGTCTAGCAGCCTCCTGGCCCGATCGCTTCTGGGACGTCCTGCTCCCATCAAACGCAAAGAGAGCCCGTCTGCCAGCCTGAGACGTAAGCGAGAGTTCATCCCACAGGATAAAAAGGACGAAGGCTACTGGGACAAGAGGAGGAAGAACAATGAAGCAGCTAAACGTTCCAGGGAGAAGCGCAGAATGAATGACATGGTCTTAGAAAGCAGAGTTTTAGCACTTTTAGAGGAGAATGCTCGACTTAGGGCTGAGCTGTTAGCATTAAAATTCCGATTCGGGCTTGTCAAAGACCCATCTAATGCCACAATTTTGCCTCTTACACAGTCCCCTCAGACAAATTCTCAGTATTACCACCAAAGGGGAGATGCCAATATCTCAAATTCCATTCATAGTAATACTCAGGTAGGCCACTTTCCACCCAGAGCTAATAGAGAAGCAGGAAACATGTCAGAAGATTCTGGATTCTCAACACCTGGCGGGTCAAGTGTAGGCAGCCCCGTTTTCTTCGACGACCGCCTGAGTGACCACGAGAAGCTGTCCCCACGTCGAGGAGAGGAGCTGGGGTACGATTTGCACCATTCTCCCAGCGATGTCCACCACAGCCCAGTACTGTCAGCGAGTAAGATGGACCATGCAGAAATGTTCAAAAACCTGCCTCACAAACTACGCTTCAAGACTCCAGGGTGTGGAGACGGGAGTGAGCAGGCAGTGGAAGCTCAGACTAAGGGACATATGGAAAATGGACACTGGGTGAACCATGGAGAGGCAGAGGAGAGAGCCAGGAGGTCCCCACAGTATCCTCCTCCCACAGCCGGCCAGTCCCCAGGGCACGGCCACAGTGACGTTTACCGCCAGGAAAACCACACTCTCAAGTCCCAGATCTCCTGCCTGACAGAGGAGGTGGCCCAGCTCAAGAGGCTCTTCACAGAACAGCTCATGGCCAAAGTCTAGGACAAAGCCAGGACAGTTGTATTTGCCATCAATGTTTACATGACTGCAATGCTTTGTCTGACTAAAGTTGGACTCTAAATACATTATTTAATCAGAAAATGTGCAACATTATCAAACCCTTTCTGCAAAAAAAATTGTAATAATAATATATATATTATTTAATGGATATTTTGGAAATTTGAACCAAATACTGGTACGCAAATGATTTTCAGGTTTAATTGCAATACATTTAGGAATATAAAAGTAAAAATATGGTATAATTAATTAATTCCACAAAAAGGGTTAACAAAATTTTGCACTAAGATGGTAACATGTTGTATCCAAGGTGTGTGTAAACCTATTGAACATTACCAAGCAAAATACAATTTTACATTTTATTGCGTTTTTTTTTTTTTTTTTTTTTTTTAACATATTTTTCTATATGTGTACTGTCTGAGAATAAATCCCATTGTTGTCTGCAGATTTAAATAATGGCTTTCGCTCAGACACTTGCTGACACAGGGAGCCTAGTGTGTATTTATGTTTTGTGTATAATAGTCTCTTTGCCAACACTGTGACAAATACATACAGTAAATCAGGATTACAGTCTGACACAACAAACACAATGGGTAGAACTGAAAGCACTGTTCCTATCACTGAAGCAGGTTTATTAACATTAGTGTAAAATAAAATCTATTCACTGGTAAGAACTCATCATTGTGACGTCACTGTAAATGAATTTGGGAATCACACAACCATTCAGGAACTGTAATTACAGCAATCTAATGTTTATGCATGGATGCAACGGTTTATAATGTTATGTCTGCTCTCTCTCTATATTATATATTTTAAAATAAATGCTTGTTTTTTATTCCGAACAGTACATTATTATTTATTTCATCGTGCCTGAATTTAACATAACTTTAATGAGAACACCAATGAGTCGACAAGACCATCTTTCCTGCAGAAGACATTAAAAATATTTAGACCAATAAATCATCCTGTCCTTCCCATTTTCGGACGTGAGGCAATCAAAGAGATTATTTGAGGGTGTGTCTACTACTGTTTCACAATATGTGCTTCTGACAACACGTTAATCATTGGAGCCAGCGGTAAATATGTGCCATTCCAACCACAACGTAATTACAGTGACTGTAGGGCCTTATGCAACACATCTATAGGCCACATGATGTCAAATTGTGGCATATAAACACTAGAGGGCAACAGAGACTATAGAGCTCACTCTGTGACAGAGTCATAAAATTATCTATACAAACCTTTTATTAGTAGCCTTTTGGTAGTGCCAGGAGTAATAGCTTTCTGTGGTATTATTAATTATTTGTCCTATTATTTTTAATGTTATTATAGTAAATTGGCTATAGTCCATTAGATTGTTATTCACAAACATTGCCTAACCTATATTAAAATAATAATTAATGTCTTGAAAATTCAAATAATTTCAGAATCCAATAGACTGGGTAAATATACGATATATCACTCCAGTGTTTAAAACGAGGCATCCACTAACAGTCTGCTCACTCTGGGTGTGTCACTCACTACTGAGTCTAATCTTGCTGCATATTAAGAAGACAGTAGCAAGAGTGACAAAAATAGACCTGCAGGCTACTGGGACAGCCAACAGTGGGGTTTTACATTTTGGCAAATCCAAATGAATGGCATCTGCACAAAGTAACTTACCTGAATGTGGTTATGCCACCTCAAGAAATCTTAAAGATATAAAAATTACACCCTTGCATGAGTAGAGTGTTGTTGGAAGTCAAATAAAATTATTCAATTCCTTTTAACATGAGTTAGAAAATAAATAAATTATGTCAACCGTAGCAGCAATTCAGATATAGTCTATCTCAATATGTAATAAAATACAAACATTTAAATATCTATAATTATAAAAAGTGAGGATGAAAGGAAAGAAAACTCTTTGCAACACAAACATGCTGCCACCTCATCTCACGCCCCCTCCCCTGGCCTGGCCCCCTTTTTATCACTGAAAGGATGAAGCCTGTTGCTAGGCAGGCAGTGCGACAGTTGCCATGGGAACGCTTGCAGACGTATCTGAAAGGGGGGAAAACATGGGGCTCGGGATGAGGATGGGGTGCAAAAAGACGAGGGGGTGATGCAGGGGCAGACAGTGATGGTGGAGGGGCTGCGACTGCACAGCCAATCAGAGGGCTCCCCCAGCAGCGTGTCTCTCCTCCAGCTCAAGAAGGAACAAAGAGGACTCGGACACGCGTGCACAGGAATGAACTGCCATTTTTGGTTTGTAGTATTTTTTTAGAAGAGGCAATGAAAGTGAAAATATACTGGGGATTACGACATACCTCCACTGCACACGTTGTATTTGTAGAATGAAAAGAACATCAGATTACAGCAATTAGAATTAACAAAACATTTCATTTAACCCTTAAATGAATGGTTTATTATTATTATTGTTATTATTATCATTATTATTATCATCATTATCATTATTATTATTATTATAGTTATTATCATCATCATACATATCTGTCGTTGTTTTGTTTTTGTAGTATGGCTTTTCAATTAAGTGGAGAGCAACATATTCTGCATCTTCCCTTGTTGTCTCTGGGCAAAAAACAAGTACAAAAAGTGCAAATTTTGATTGGCCAAAGATCTGAGCTATGCTTTGTGTAAGTGGCCACTAGGTTGTTCTACTTAAAACTGCATAACCTTGGAATAAAAACAAAACAAAAAATAAAGGGCAATAGTAATAATTAATCAAATTAACATTAACATTTCACTAGCAAGGACCACAACCTCAGAAGTGTAAATAAGACTTTTATGAATTAGTAGTAAGTAATATTCAAAGACTGTTTTGGGGCATCTGAGGAGAAGATGAGCTCTAGGGTTTGTATTACCCCCAAAGAAGCCAAAAAAAAAATGAGACATGGGCATAGGGCAGATCTTCTCTCAGTATTCCAGTATTGAGAATTCAAGAACAGAATGAAGGCAGGGGCAATATGTCAACTGTACCAAAGTGAGTGAATAAAAAAGCCAAAATTAGATCAAACTTGAAATCACATGAAGAAGAAAGAAGCAGTCCTATTCAGCATTCTAGCACTGGTATTGGTACAAAATACAAGCCAGAATTAAACTTGCTGTCTAAAATGTTTTCTGTAACGCCTTTTATTACATATAAACTATACAATTCTCTCCTTGTAGGTATTGATCCATGTCTTTAGTTTTTAGGGTAACTTTTCAACAGCTGTCCAGGGACAGCAGGAGAAAAATAGCTATTTAGGCCAATTCTATAAATAATCAATAAATAAAACAGGTTAGAACTGCAGTCTCATGAATAGTATCCCAAATATGTATCTGGATTATATCAATCAATCAATCAATCTTTATTTGTATAGCACAACTCATACTAAAGTAACACAAAGTGCTTTACAATAATTAATACACATTAAAATCACAATACAATCACAATAAGACCATAAATTAATACATTAAAATGTACCTAAAACAGTAAAGTGTCAATCATATGCACAGCTAAACAGAACAGTTTTAAGCCTAGATTTAAACATTGTCAGAGTGGAGGTCTGTCTCACATCTTCAGGGAGACTGTTCCAGATTTTAGCTGCATAAAACTGAAATGCTGATTCCCCATGTTTAGTCCTGACTCTAGGCACCAGCAGGAGGGCACTCCCTGAGGTCCTCAGAGTCCTCAATGGTTCATATGGCTCTAACATGTCAGAGATGTCCTTTGTGTTTGGCCGTGGAGAGACTTGAACACAAGCAGAGCTGCTTTAAAGTCTATTCTCTGAGCCACAGGAAGCCAGTGCAGAGACCTGAGCACAGACTAATGTGATGGTACTTCCTGGTTCTTGTCAGGACCCGAGCAGCAGCGTTCTGGATGTACTGCAGCTGTTTTACAGCTCATTTGGAGAGGCCAGTGAGCAGCTGTTACAGTAGTCTAATCTACTGGAGACAAAAGCAGTATGAGTCTCTCCAAGTCTGGTTTAGACACTATACCTTTGATTTTGGCAATATTCTTCAGATGGTAAAAGGCTGCTGATGTTATGGATTTGATGTGGCTGTAAAAGTTCAAATCTGAGACCATTATAACACCTACATTTCTCACATGATTTGAAGGCATTTAGGTGAGAGACTGGAGGTGACTGCTGACTCTTTCTTTTCTTTTGTTCTTTTGTTTCTGTGGGCCAAAGACAATGAGACAATGAAAAGCTGGAGAAAGTTGTTTTGCCTCCACACTCTGATCTGTTGGCTGCAGTGACAGACTGAACCCACTGGTCCATATTCACCAGCCATCAATGACACATAGATCTGAGTGCCATCTGCATAGATGTGGCAGGACACACCACTGTTGCGACGCAATGGACCTAACAGCAGCATACACAGGTTGAACAGAGGGGGTCCCAGGATTGACCCTTGGGGTACCCCACAGGTCAAGCCCATGTGGTCTGAGACACACTGATCAAACTCAACAAAATACTCTCTGACCCAATTTAGGGCACTGGCAGAAATGCCCACCCAGTCCTGTCTCTGTAGGAGGATCTTGTGATCGACAGTGTTGAAGGCAGCACTGAGATTCAACAAAACTAAAACAGAGACTTTGCCTGCATCATTACTCAGACGGATGTCATTTGTCACTTTAATAAGAGCTGTCTCAGTACTGTGGTGTGATCTAAAGCCTAACTGGCTTAAAATTATTAAACAGTTGGTTGACTATTTGAGTGAGTGGAGTTAACAAACTGCTTAGCAGCACAGATTTAAAAATATTGTAGGCAAAACATCGATAGGCAGCATGAAGAAGACCTTAGACTGATGATGGTCTCTTGGACAGTTTTGTCATTCACAACTGCAAAGTGAGACAGCTCCACGTGTTGAACAGGCTGATTGGTTGTTATTAGCGCTGTGGAATTAATGGTATTTTTAATGCTCTGAACTTTGTCATTAAAGAATTTGCTAACTCATTGCACTTGGATGTGGAAATGAGTTCCACTGGCAGCTGAGTTGGAGGGTTTGTCTATTTAAGGTTGCAAAGAAGACACGCAAGTTATTACTGCAATTTCCAATAATTTCAGAGAAATTCCTCTCCCTTGTTGTACAAACAATTTGGTTATACATGAACATTTTTTCTCTGAAAATGTCATGATTAATCTGGAGCTTTGACTTGTTCCATTTCCGCTCGGCTCAGCGGCACGCCCTTTTCTGTGCCCTGACCAACTCATCATTCCTCCATGGAGCTTTCTGCTTATTTTTGACCATTTTAACCTTCAAAAGGGAAATGGTGTTCAGCACATTCACAACACTAGATGAAACAGAGCTCAAGAGATCATCAATATTTGAACATGAGGCAGTTTTAAAGTTGATCAATTCCACAAAGAGTGCACTTCTGCTGTCATTTATGTGTCTCCTCCGAACAACTGCCAGACCAGTCTGTTCATTTATTCTTTCATTTTCTACCGCTTATTCCCGTTCCCGGGGTCGCGGGTGACTGGAGCCTATCCCAGTGATTTTGGGCCTTAGGCTGGGTACACCCTGGACAGTGGCCGACTCATCGCAGGGCACAACTACCAGACCAGTCTGTTGTTTAGGAATAACAGACAGGTCAAAGAAGACACAGAAATGATCAGACGGTGCCACATCGACCACATTAACTTTTGAAATCATAACCCCCTTTGTAATTAGCAGTTCCAGAGTGTGCCCTCTGCTGTGTAATAGCAGGTCCAGAGTGTGCCCTCTGCTGTGGGTGGGGCCACTCACATGCTGAGCTAGACCTTCAAGGGCAGTATGAAACTCTTAAGTGTTTCTGTCACAAACATTATCCACATGAATATTAAAATCACCTGTAATTACTAAACTATCAAAGTCAGTGCATACGACTGAAAGCAGCTCAGTAAATTCATCGATAAAACTTTGACAGTGCTGTGGAGGCTTGTATAAAACTATAAAAAATACGCAGGGAGATAGTTTTATCTCCATTTTAAAGGTCACATACTCAAATGACAAAAACGTCCCAAATGAAAACCTATGAGTGACTATTCTATCTCTAAACAGTGCCCAGACACTCCTCCCTTTTTGTTTTCTCGAGTTACAGATTCAAATTTGAAATTTGGTGGAGCTGATTCTATTAGAACTGCAGATTTAAATGTGATTTGATGCAGGTTTTGAGACGCAGTGCCACAAGCAGAGTGTTTATAATTATGGCATCTTGCGCTTATAATTATAGCCTGGTGGCATTGTTGGTTTCTTTTATTTGTTTTGGTTAAACATTACATTTAACATACCCCTCGTATTTCATAATCTAGTGTTAGGGTATGTAGGGTATGTATATGTTCAGAAACTTGATTTCCAATTTTACAATAGCAAAGTCACAATGTACATCATGTTCAAAATAATTTAATTTACTGCTATTATATTTGGAGTAGTGTAATCTAACCTGTTTGTGTGTTTGATTTTTGTGTTTACCTTTGTGAAATATTGTTTGCTGTTTTATTATTACAAGTTAAAAACATGGTCTTGGTTGTGATTATCTAAATTACTATTACTGCTTGTGTGTCCTTACTCCTTATGTTTATTTAGTTATGACTTTTTTATTTAAAAGGAACCAAATGTAAAAGTTTGATTTTAAATTCCTTATTCCTTATTAAGTTGTGTTTGTGTTGTAAGTTAATGTTTTGATGATTTGGTTCTCAAGATGATTATCCAATCAGAAAGTAATGTGCTGAGGCCATGTGGCATGGCCTGTCCATATACTAAGAATGAGAAACACTTGTAACAGTATGTGTCCTCTACAAGCAGGTTGAGCCATTGGCAAGCAAGATTCAGTTGTGATTATTTTGTCTCATTCAAAAACAGCTAGAGTGCAAGCTACATACAGTTCTAACACCTCACATGTCACAACAACATGTTCACAATAACTATCACAAACACACAGATTGAGACTGTCCTCACATCAAGAACGACCTATTTGGTCGTTTGTTTAGAGCCCAAAAAACGACCAAGCAAGGCATATATATGGACGTATGCTAAAATAGCGCCCCTGCAGGTCATGTCTAAGTTACATTATACATTATATTATAATTACATTGTCATTATAAGACAATATGACGTGAAAACAGGATTTATCACAAGTTTTGGAGATTTTAGGCTTGCTCGGCATCCATCTTTTTGTGTTTAAATCTAACGTGGAGTGCCTTATTTGACATTTTTCAGACAAGTTGAAGAGCAATATATATATATATATATATGCATCCAATAGAGGAATAGACTATACCACTGTTTCCCAAACTGTACCATATGTACCCCTGGTGTTAACTGGTAACCAGTGTTACATGGGCCTTTTGGTTCTTTATTTTTAACCTTAAGGTTTATTGTAATTTTCTATTTCAATTTAGATAATTTTGCACTAATATAGACCTGATCTAATTTAGACCACTCCTTCTGTTGAGGAAGTTGGTCCTGAGTATCTAAAGTCTCTGGATGTTGTGAGACTGTATTGGCTCACACGTCTCTGCAGCATCGCATGGTGGTCAGGGACAATACCAAGACTGGGAGACCAAGGAGCTGGACCGTCTGTTTTAGAAGTGTGTGTTCCAACTGCAGAGGGATCAGCCTCCCTGGTAAGGTCAATTCTAGACAACAGGAGAGGAGAATCCGACCAATATAACCTCGGGAAAAGGAGGAGCAGTGTAGTATTCGTCCCGGTGCCTGTTTTGATTTGACACTGGTTCTGTTCATTGTTTTTATGGATAGAATTTGTAGACACAGTCAGGGGCTGGAGGGAGTGCGACTGGGGGACCACATGATCTCATTGCTGCTGTATATATATATATATATATATATATATATATATATATATATATATATATATATATATATATATATATATATGTGTGTGTGTATATATATATATATATATATACACACACACATAAACACACACACGGCTGATAGCTAGAGTAAATACTGGACTCAGTAGATACAATATTTTGCGGAGCTTATATTTTATGCAGGCAGCCCACTGAGTTGGACTGATCAGAGTTGAACTTGCTTCAGCACTGGGCCACCCCTTCGGTTATGTCAAGTGCTGCAGTACTCAAGTTTTGTTTTGGCCTTTGACTTGCCCTAGACTTTGTAGGCGTTTGACAGTAGCCCCGCCCCATTGTTTTCAACCCCCTCCCACCGTCCAATTTACCGTGAAAGGATTGGTTGAAGGTATTGAGGGAGGGGCAGAGCACAGAGAGAAACAAAAACGTGACTAGGCACCCAAAGCGTCCTGTTATGCAACAGCTGACCTACTAACATACATTTGGAGAGTCGGAGAGCGGCGCTGCGCGAGAGGGAGCGCGAGAGAGAAAGGAGGAACTAGAGATAGAGAGAGAGAGGGAGACTGGAGCGGCTCCGTGACATGACGTGTGGAGTGCGTTGAAAACAAGCTCTAAATACTCATGCGTGTACCTGCGCTACTAGGACATCTTTTCAGAGTCACGTACAGTGAGTAACTGCAAACAGGACTGTGCGTAAAGATTCTTCACTGAATTCAAGTCAGAGGATTTGGAGAATAAAAGGTGAGTTTGGGAATATATTCTCGGTGGACTCCTAGGTGCAGCCGCGCATTACGCATGAAACTTGGCACGGGGTGTTTGTTTTGGAGAATTTCTCAAAGTCCAGACCACCTTTCTCTTGGCTTTATTTATTTATATTTATTTGTTTTTCTCAATGCAAAAATAAAATTGAACGCCCAAAAATAGGGGAGAGGGAGAAATTAAGACAATGTCGATATTTCGGATGTGTGCCAGTCGCAACGAAATGAGGTCAACGCTTCTACGCGCCTTTGCTCTTTTGCCATCTGTGGTGACTTTTAAATGCTCGAGGTGACGAGCTCCCTCCAATATTCTAATATTAGTCTACATATCCATTGCATTATAACATGCATGCATAGTGATCATGGTGATAGTAATGCACGTGAATGCTATTTATTTCTTAGGCAGGTGTGAATCTATTATTGGAGCTACTTTTACCATGTGTGTAAGCAGTGCTTGCGGCATTGTTTTTCTTGCATAGTATTTTAACAACATTATTTTTACTTTGTTTAGCTGTTTTAATTTGGCTTCTACGGTGAATATGTTAATTATAGCCTAGGGCCATAGTCTCATGAAGTTGACTTTGTTGTAAACGTGACATAATAATTTCAAAGCAGTTTTCAATTACCTTGAACCTACCAAGCCGTTTGTTTACATAGTTTACATAGCCAATGCCTATTTTTGTTAGTCATGGTGAACGTTTTTTTTTTTTCTTCTTCTTTTTTTTACCCTGCCTTTTATTGTTTTACACACTGCCCATATTTTTAGTCTTTCTCTGGTCTTGTTCATTGTCTATAATTAACCTTATAATTATTACATAGGTCTAGAGATAGCATGTGTAGGTAGGGAAAGCGCCCAAAGCACTGAGCTCCTTTTGGGTTTTGGGGTTAGTAGGCTAGCGGAGGCAGACAACTGGAAAAATCCCATGCAGGCACAGGACACACTTCTGCGTGTCACGTGTAGCAGTTCTTTGTAAAGGTTAACGCGGCTGCGACTGTGCAGGCTCTCTCTCTCTCTCTCTCTCTCCCTCTCTCTCTCTCTCTCTCTCTCTCTCTCTCTCTCTCTCTCTCCCTCTCTCTCTCTCTAGCTCTCTCTCTCTCTCTCTCTCTCTCTCTCTCTCTCTCTCTCTCTGTGAGCTTAACCCTTTAGTGGCAGTCTGACGAACAACAGCGCGAGCCAGCGCACAGCGCATGCTACAGGCACTACTACTCATCTGCGCTCCCGGATACAATCTTCACGCTTATATCATTTGGATAAGGGCTGGGCATAGACAAAGGAGAAGAATGGGTGAAGTTCATAGATTCGAGCTACAATGAGGTGAGGTTTTCTGTTTTCCAAACATCTGGAGCAAATGTGGGTCAAGGGTGGACTTTATGTTCCTTCTCTTCTGAAGAGTTACTATCTGCGTTCAGTTATTTTGATTCCGTGTTTGATTATTAATTATTAAGTATATTTGGTTACAGAATATTGTATTTTCATACTACTGTTGGATCTTATAGTTGGATTTACGCGGTTGCCTTGGATGACTGAGGATAAGATTAAATATGCATGAAGACGATTTGTCAGACAGTGCAACAAAGGAGGCGTGCTGGGGAACCGATCTCACACAATCTTGGGCAAGCCTTAAGAAAACAGTGTTTGTTTGGACCAGGCCAATAGGATCAAACATTGTGGTACGATGCCCTTTATGTGAACCTGGGCTGTGTGGACTCCTAGTCTGCTGTATATAGCAGGGGTCCACATGTGAGCAGGTGCTATGTGATGGTCAAGTGTGGGGGCATCAGTGTTCCCCTACAGGTCATGTAATGGCATGGCGTATAATGCAGGTAAATGGAGCTCTTTCTCAACATATTTTTAAGATATCAAATAAGCTCTAAATGTAGTTTAGCAATAGAATTGCTAACAATGACATAAGAGCTGAATGTTGGTGATTCCAGATGTCTTCATCCCAAGCTATTATAAAAAAAAAATAAAAAAATTAGTCTTTCAATTTCCTGTAATAACGTAATTTAAAGAATTAATTAAAGAAGATATTTAAAGGCTCTTCAGTATTGTCCCAGTGAACTTCTTTCAAGTCGACCTGCCTAATATTAAATGACCTTTCTTCCAAATTTTTGGTAATAATAACGAGTAATAACATGTTACATTATGGATAAATTATAGACCTACAACTTGCATAAGAAATGAACGAAATAATTTAAATGGATTGAAGATTGGATTATGCAATAGATGGAAACCCGTTGTCGGCAGCAATGCTGTGGCGCAGCGTGCTTTAAGAGGTGTGTGCCAATTGGTTGGCGTACACAGTGGGTCTCTATGCCAGCTATAAATGTAGGTCACATAAGTCTCTCGTGGGAGGGGGAGAGGCGCCCAGCCGCCCCTGGCCACAAACACAGAATGCAAATCCCACTAAAATAAATCCTCACCTCGCCATAACAAAGAGAGGAGACATGTGCATTAAATGACTTCCACGTACTGCTGTGAATTGCTAGATGTTGTTATGTTCATTCATTGTTTTCCACATCAGCTATAGAGAGCGAAGGCAATCAGGAGGCTAATGTACACACAGAAAGTATTTGCGGGCTTTCTGGCACATGTGCAATGATTAAAGATGAGGGCTGTGCTTTGTTATCGTGCTGTGGTTTTGAGACAGCAGAGAGGCGAATTACAACATTGTTTAGTAGGCCAAGGGAGCACATGTGACTGGTGCAACACATGGCCTGAGTCACTGCTCTGGGAGGGAGGCCAATGTGAACATGCGCTCTTCATGGAAGAGGTCAGACTGGACTCCGCCTTATTGGCATGTTGCCCTTGCTTCAGGTTTTTCCTGGGAAGATAAAAAGTAGCCCCCGTCTTGGAATTGGGGCAGCCCCACCCTAACTGCTGACCCCCCCAACCCTGCCCCACGTGCCTCACATCGGATTCTTCCCATGAGGAAGGGGTAAACTTCTTTTCTCTGAAGTGGTGCCCCTGTCTCGATTTTATTTTAGCTCTGCTCCCATTTCCTGAAATGCTGTGCAGCAACATGTGTGTGGTTGAACTGGCTGAGCTGTTTCCAAAGCCTATTGCCACATTTAGACTTGTGGTGTGGTGCCTGTGGTGGTGTGAACGAGTGCGACTTGGATTCTTTTACTGTGCTATCATTCCACAAGTGCCACAGAGGACCTGTGATGACACGTCAAAAATATATGACAAATACAGGGCATAATAGGTCAAGCTATGAAAATATAACGGCAGGAGAATGGATCCTGTATTTGCAGATACAGAGCCAGGGTCACTATGTGTTCTAAATCTATATCCCATTTTAGCTTTGAATGAAAGTGACACTTTCCCATCACTGCTTAATGAATGTGATGTCATTCAGAGCCAGACACAAATGAAATTCCTTGGCACTGAACAATCCAAGCAAAAAACAAACAAACAAACAAACCAATAAACAGACAAATGACAATTTAAGTAGTTTTTAAAATGCATTTTAGATTTGACAGGTAACCGGGCAATCTTGTGCAGTTATTCATCGCTGTTTACATGATATAACAGGCCCACAGTGGGAGTGTCAGATCATTCATGTAATCTTCATGTATCAGCTGTAGGGAGAATTGAAATGGCTGCTTGACGAGGCTTGTGTCCATATGTAAGCACCCTTTTAGAGGACGGCAGAATGTATGACACGATTGGCTGCCCCTTCTGTTTTTCTTCTCCTTTGTTGCTATGGGTGACATGTTCTTTTTACTGGAGTAAAACCAACATTGTCACAACTGGTACCCTGCCTCCGCGTATCCCCCTTTCCCCAGCAATAATCACATCTCCTCCTCTTTGTTTGTCCTTCCATTTCTGTTGTCTATTTTTGTCCTTTTGTGTCAATTTTCCCAATCTCTGCTCTGACCTATATTGTGCGGTGCGCTGTACAGTGAAAGCAGCAGCGACACGTGCTTACTATGTTGGGTCGGGCGGTTTCTGGGTCAGTGGGACAAAGAAAAAAAAGTCTTTACCCTCATTCTTTTATGCTCCCGTGCCCAACTGCAACATGTGAACGCCTCATGGAGTCAAGAATGCCATGATGATAAAGTATGTTGTTAGGTTTGGAAAGTTATCTAGTCTTGTCTTTAGTTTTTCCAGTGTTGGGCAAAACTTGTCTGTAACAGGTGCTTGCATCTGTAGTTACATAATGGGTTTGGATACAAATGAAATAGAGTGTTTTACGCAGATTACGAATTAAACCATAAATAAAGAAAGTGTAGTTGAATTTGACAAAGCAGATGTTCAGATGACTGAGCTGCTTGCTCCCATTGCTTTTAATCCACTTTCCCAAAATATATGACCTACATATTGTTGTCTGCTATTTTTTTTTTTTTTTCAAAGGCAGATGAGGCTTTTGAACACATTTTTTCACATGCATTCCACATTTCATACATTGCATTTATGAACCCTTCTAACCAACCTTTTGTGTTTTGCCCAAAGGGTAAGCATGTTGTTCCAACCCAAGCCCTGCCCCCTTCCTCTCTGCAAGCTCCATGACCTAAATTTACCAATGCTTAAAGCTCCACCTTCCAGCTGCTGTAACTCGTCAACATTTTAAAGTATTTTAGACATCGATTCTTTATCGTTGACCAGCACTGGCTGCTATTGCTGATGCCTTTGTCTGTCTTATCTGCTCACTTTGCATCATCGATTTGGCATTGACTTGTTTTGGCCGAGAATGCTGTTACATTCCTGTGGGGATGAAAAGGTGGGGGCGGGACGGCTGGATTTTAGCTGTGGGTTGTCTTAACAGTCTTTGGAGGACCCAAATCAGTAAAACTCATGCTGGTTTGTCCACATGGAAAAACTGATGAAGGATAGAATTTAATCACCCACTTTGCATGAACCCCTTGACCGCATTTTGTCACAAGTGTCAACATCAACACGCCAGGTCCAGGTTCAGGGGTCATTGACTGCAGACAGAGCAGATCAGTGGAGGGGTCATGAGGTCAGACAAGAGCTTCTACGCTCCATACATTGGTTGCCAATGATGATGCAAAAGGTCAAAACCAAAAATGTCTGGGCTCAAAAGCAAGACTGCAACTCTGACTAACAACTCTACATAAAGGCCATTATGGTTTGCCTTGAATTAAATATATTTCAGCTTAACATCGCTTTACATTTTTTTATGTTTTTGTCTCTACAGCCTTTCATCTGGACTACAGAGTGAGGAGAGAGAGCCACGTGGTCCCAGTGATACTGACGTGCAGAGGTAGACGGCTGACCTACATCCTGCTGTTTCCAATAAGAACCAGGACACCAAGAAGACTATACTTTACATAGTCTGGTCACTAAACCAAAACAATTAAGCGGATAGATGACGGTCACCATTGCTGAATTCCAGCTGTTTTTGATCTTCTTGGCTAATTTGGACACTTAGCTCATTGAAGTTACTGGCATTAATCTGCCCCAGCACTGCAACACACAGTTTTCTATCAAATCCTTCCGACATTCAGCTATTCAATCTGGCTGCTACTTAGCAAGAATGGAAAATTTGACTTCTGCTCTGAAAACATTAAACAAAAGTCCAGGGAATAACATGAGCTGTCTAGAAAGCTTCTCCGGTTATGATGACTCCCTCTCCCCTTTGCCTGCTGCTCGCATAGGGCGACTTGTCAAACCCAAACCTAATGTCACCTGTAGGCGAAAGAGGGAGTTCATCTCTGATGAGAAGAAGGACGCCTCCTATTGGGAGAAACGTCGCAAGAACAATGAGGCAGCCAAGCGCTCCAGGGAAAAGCGGCGTCTCAATGACATGGTTCTGGAGAACCGGGTTATGGCTCTGAATGATGAAAATGTTCGACTGAAGACAGAGCTGCTCCAGCTGAAGCTACGCTTTGGCCTGATCAGCACTGCCTCCTACATGGAAAAGAGTCAGCAGATTGCTGGGAGCAGCACTAACATGAATAGTAGTGCCTCCTCCGCCTCATCCACATCTTCTACTCAGTACTACACCAACGGTTACTCCAGCTCTCAGGTCACAATTAACTCAGACTCTTCTGAAACAGAGCAGTCTGGACGCAATGAGAGCCACCGGCAGCTGGTCAAATACTCCCCTCGTGGTTCTCTGTCTGACATGTCAGACGGCTCTTCCAGAGACAGTCCTGAGCCCATTTCATTTGAGATCAAACAGGAAGGAGACAGACTAGAGATGGACATTGCTAATGGCACTACAACTCAGATCATGTTTAACATTCACCGAGGTCTGTCCTCTGTTCCTACCCACCACCAAATCCAGCAGCACTCTCAGGACATGGAGACAGCCTATCAAACTCAGCAGCATCATTTTACCCAACAACCACCAGCACCTGTCTCTCCGCTCCACACTGTTAGTCAGGCAGCCCCTCATCCACCTGCAGCCCAGCGCAGTGTCATCCTGTATGGCTCCAGCAGCAGCTCTTATAGTGTAGACCGTTCCCAGGAAGTGGAGATGCAGGCAGTCCTGAAGCACAGTAACCAGTTAAGTGCAAACCCTCCACAGAGTTCCACAGAGACACTGAACGAGATCACAAAACAACTGGCACAGAAATCTGGTGGATCCCCTTCATATGAGCTTTCAGAGAGCCATAATGATCTTGGGGTTGGACATTTGTACCCAACGTGCCAACTGCCCCCAAAGCACCCTCAGCCAGACCCTCAGGAGAGTGAGTTAACTGCTCAGCTCAGCTCTCAACTCTACCACCAGCTTCAGCAGCCTCACCACCCGTACCTCAGTGCCCAAGAGGAGGATGAGCCCCCTGAACTGTTGTATGAGGGCAGCCCTGATGCTGTAGCCTTCTACCAAGGCCAGGCTGGCTGCACATCCAGTGATGGAGACCCACGCAGCTCTGACAAAGACGTCTCCACTGATGATGAGTCACCTTTGTCATACTGCTCCGATCAACACCTTTCTAGTATTCACCATCCTGCCTCGCCTTACGCTTTACAAGGTGCCTCCCTGTCACGGGATGTCCCATGTGAAGTGAAGGGCACAGCGTTGCCCCACAAGCTCAGACTAAAACACCGCGCCATGAGCACAGGAAGCAATGGTAGCTCAGGCCAAGAGTCTCCGACAAGCCCCCCCTCTGCCACGCCCCCTCCCCTGCCCCAGCACCCATATTTATCACTCTCACCCCAGCCTAACTTTAAGATAGAGAGCCAAGGCTCTTCTCAGGCTTGTACTCTTGATGAACCTAAGAGGGATTCTGGGAAAAAGGAAGCAGGTGGGCGACGTCACAAAAGGCGGGACTAAATGACAAGCACTTGGACCTTGATCCTTTGCCATCATGCCTTTTTCCATTAGTTAAACTCTGGCCATTCAGACAAAGCAGAGTTTTAACTGGCCCTAAATGTCACTGAATGGCTGCACTTGTAAGTTTGTATATTTGTATATATTGTACAGATGTGTAATTTTTTTCATATTTCCCATCCTAACAAAAGCACTTTTGTTTGTGACGAGAAGAGGAATGGAACTACCTACTTTGTCATACTTTGTCATCAAATACAATTGTATGCCGCTAAAGGCATGTTTTTGATCTCTTACAGTTAAGAATGGCAGGTAAAACAAGCTTAGATCAATTTGAGACATATCCAACACAACAAAAACAGTGCACACATGTATGGCTGCCTTAATGAGAGTCAAATGCAAAATACATGACCAAAGAAACACACCGTGAACACTACATAGGTTCCATCCCTCTTCCCAGACGCTACCTCTGCTAGCCCATGCTCTCCCGCCATCTCCATATCAGAAAAGAGCACCATCATCTTTATATTACAGCACTTGGGTTTTGTACTTTCTGAAATGTATGGATATATGTTCAAAATGTATATTTTACAAATAATTTGAACACAAAAAAATACTAAAATAAGCCTGTATTGGTAAGATTTTGAAAAGGGTCATCCATTATGGATCCAACAACAACATACAGTCAGTATGTACTTTGGACCCTTTATATGATTGTTAAGCTTTAGCATTAATCACTTGTTAATGCCCTGTTTACACAAAATTCGCTGTCCTGTCGGGACTGGCACAGCACTGAATGGAAAACATGGTGTTTTGAGGCAAAGACCTCATTAAAATGTTTGACTTTTCTTGACCTTTAACCAGCCTTTTGGTGGAATCACCAGCTGCAGGCTTCAAGCCTCCTTCTTATTTGAGCTTTATCAAACATTTATTTTGTTTAATTCACTTTCCCGTTGTATTTATTTCCTTCTATACATGCCCATCACTGTAGAAAAGCCCACTGGGACATAGACCCGAATGTGTACAGAGCTTTGGAAATGACCTGTTCTATAGTCACACTGCACTGACGCATACATATACTGATCAGGTGTGTATTTTGACAGTGTCACACACCATGAAAACTATGTTAAATTAAGTAGCTCTAAATTGAACATCAGTATGTAATCTTACACTTGTCACATTTACTGGCAGTGTGAAGATGAGTTATCTTCTTAGCTGAATTGGACAGCACAAGTCTAGATCATCCCTGCCACAAGTCTGTGAGTTCTCTTCTACTGCGAACGTGAAAACATTATGCAGTAACATTTCCCCCGACAATCTACAGAGTATTATATAATAAAGAATGTGCCTCTATTGCCACAGCCAGGGATCCCCTTTAACACCTGGCAGTATACATTAAGTCCTGCACTGGAATTGAAGGTCTATGTACCATGTTTGGCTTTTTGTGTATAAATGTAAAGCTCCCTGCCCTTGAGCAACACTGTAATGTTTTTTGATAGATTTTCTATATTTTCAAAGTGTTGTTCTCCTTCTACTGTGTCTTTTGACTGTGCTGTATTTGCCTCATTCCCATCCCCTTTCCAAGTGTGTATTAACAATTTGTTTGTGGTTTTGCCTATGTTTTTTACGGGAACAGCCAGGGGGGTGTAAAACAGGCAAACGTAGTGGTGTTTAGCCAGTGTGATGGTCTGGATCATTGCCATCACTTCATTTTTTGACATGTATGTAAACACTAAAGTTCATTGTGGAAGATGGGAGCATTTCAATATTGAAAATACAAATAAAATGAATGTTGAGCATATCATGATTACAGACTTGCCTCAGTATTTTTTCGCTACTTGGTCACACACACACATGCACTATGGGAAAGCTCCGTCAATCAAGTAAATAACTTTTATTACCGGTATATTGTTCATCAAATACAGGAACATGCCGAATATGTCCTTTTTACCATTGCTACCCATTAACAAAATATCACGGCCCTGTTTCCACCAGTTCCCCTTGTTCCATGTGTCAGTGTCCCAATATGGGTGACACGGTGACACACTTTGCACACTTGGGCCATCATTCTCATTAGGAAGACTGAATAATAGACTGCACCCATACTGCTAGACTCCCACTTTCAATGCAGGAACATGCTATTTATCTATAAGGCCAAATCAGTCTGTCTAGAATGAATAACATATAGGCTAAGTGGAAGAAATTATCCAAATTGTCCAAAGACACTTGAGTCTGGAGAATACTTCAAATGGGTTCACTTGGGTGACCTTACAAGTGCATAACGAGTCGTACTGGGTCAGTCTTAATTACCCATTGTCCCTGCCCTTTACAGCAGAACCAGGTCAAGTTCATAAAGGCCAAATGGAAATGAACTGCTCATGAAGAGATGCTATAATCACTGGGTCAAAGATGTAGTCACTGCTGTCATTGGCCATTTTTAGGCCTATTCCTATTTTATGTTCAGACACATACTTACGGTAGCTGTTTTAAAACACTAACAATGTTGCCACAGAGATGCTCAAAAAACAGTGGTGGAAAGTAACAAAGTGCTGTACTTAGGTGACTTTTTTAGGTATCTGTACTTTACTTTAGTACATTTTATAGAGGATCATTTTTACTTTTTCTTCACAACATTTGACAGCAGGTATCTGTAAATACTATTCAACTACATATTTTGACTGAACTGAAAAGTAAAAAGTACTTTCCACGTGGAAAAGGTTTCAGGGGTTGTCATCCGGGCTAAAGGTTTTCAGTTAAAGTCCTCACTTTGAGCAATAAAAAATAGAACAAAAAATGACTTGATAAATAAGATTCACTTATTTGTCAAAATAATTACTCAAAATCTGTGTGAAATGCTTACTCCAAAAGTATGTTTTTAAACAGGTACTTAAAAACTTTTACTTGAGTATAATTTTTGATACTTTTACTTGAGCATTTCCCCCTGTATCTATACTTTTATTTAATCAACAAAATTGAGCTTCTTCACCACTGTCAATAACTCAGACACCTGAGAACTTCTTTACAAATAATACAACAGAAGTCATTTATTGCATTATAGTTAAGGTAATTGTATATATCTGTGTACTGTGGCAATCAACTCAAAACAATTAAAGATGCACTATATAGCTTTTCTGGTGTAGGGTTTTCAGCTTGTTTCCATCGAGAATATATTGCTTTCCATTAATCTTGACATTTTTTTAAGACTACATTTGCGGACATTGTGTCAAATGCATATGCTTTGTTCATGGCAATAAAAGAACATAGCTTTTCTTTTGCAGTTCACTCCCATATTCACTTTTCATATGCTTTTGTATCTTACCATTCATGGAACTGATTCAAGGTGACTTTGACCGTATAGTCACAACATTCTGCCGCATCTTCACTTTCTCTGATTCTGAGCAGTGCTGCGTGCATAAGCAGGTTAGAGGGAAAGTAGGTCAGTGTGCAAGACAGGAGCGAGAGAGGAGTAGGAGAGAGAGGGAGCAATGTGAACTCATCTACGTCAATCAATGTTAGTGTTCAGTATACTCTGGTATGGAGCGAAACACAGCAGATAATGGATTAATATCCTGACGCACGCTGTTATCCTGACGGCACTGAAGGATTTTGAAAAAGGTCTTAATTTTGTGGTGACATTTGAGAACTTGAGAATTTATGTAAAACTGGCATATAAAATCCTTTTCCGTGTTGCACCACATACCATGATGATACAACGCACACATTCGGACACACAGCCTTTAAGATGGTCTGGAAAGCCAAGAAAAAAATACAACATGTATTTAAACAACAAATTGCCTGCACCAAAAGCTTGTGATTACGAGGGTTCATTGTCCCATTTAGCTGTTGGATTTTCAACAAAAAAGGTGAGTGTGACTAACTGAACAGCTGGCTATTACCAGATTGTGACTTGTTATTTGAGAAGGACTTGTTTAATAGCACAAATCAGCTCACCAAAGTTACTAAGTCAGGTCTTTCAGGCCAGATTGTGAAAAAACAATGCTCAGATCACAGTCTAACTTGAGTGACAGAGCAAAAACCACTAGTTAATAAAAAATCTTTATTTTCCTTTACATAAACAATACAGATTTTTGGTATTTAACAGAAAGAAATTGTCAAACTTCTTCTTCCAAAGAAGGAACTCCAAACCATGTGATTTTAGTGACAAAGGATGGTTGTAAACTTGTAAACAAGCATATCATTGATGATTATGAATGACTGATTCTCCATCTCATTCTCTATTAATATTTGATTTCTCTCACAGCCCTAAACTGCAGTCTCTGTATAATATAATACATATATGTAATTATACATATATATATATAAAATTAAAACACTGAAATCCTGTTTACTTTGAAGCTTTAATGCAGAGTGAGTGGGACAGGTCAGTTAGCAGCAGTGGCCTCTTCTTTTTGGGTTATGCACCACAAACATGCAAGACCTGCAACCTGCAACTGTATCCGTAAATGAAGAGGCCCACATTACATATTCAACAGGCTTTGTTTTTCCAAGGGTGGAAAAGTAAACAGGACTTGTCACAGGTGTTTAAAGCAAGGCAGGAGCTAGTAATCCTGTAGCGGAAGGAGACCAAAAGCTACCCATTTCAGTCATAAGATATGTTGAGATTGTAGAGTTTACAGGTAATGATGAAGGGGACATACAGTAAAGCTGCTGACCAAACAATCTGACCAGATGGACCAGGAGGATCCAGGTTGCAAGCAATAATAGATGTAATATAATTTGAAAATGTGTTTTATTGTTCAAGACATTATAATTTTGTCTGTTTTTGTCTGTCTGTGATTTTTAAAAATGTATTTGACATTTTAAATTGCAGCATTTATCGAAATTGACTATTGAAAACCATGATCTTCACCATGAATTTCATCAAAACATAGTGGTATCATGAAAGTATTGCTATAACTAGTATTAACTTAACATAGCATCTGTTGCAATAATGACTTCTGCACTCCACCAGCGCTGCAGCGCTGCAGCGAGAGCGGCTGGAGGAAGCTGGAGAGGATAAACAACAGAAGATGCATAGGTTCATGTGTGTGTGTTTCAGGCGCACTGTGCAAACAACCCTCAGGGAATGGTCGTCTTACAGGAGGTTTACCCCACACACACACTGAACATCCAGAGGACAAATATTCAGGTGGCCATTTTTAAAGGTAGGTAGGATCTTTGTATTGAAATGTCACAAACATGACCATTTGCGCCCTCAAGTAAACAAATACAAAATTTAAAAAAATACCCCCTTGCTTTTACTGGTAACAGTTGTAATGTGGATTTATTCTGATAACAAAAACCTTGGACATGATGACCAATTGTGTATGGAGAAAAGGGGTTAAGATAGAGCACTTCACTGGGTCAAAGTTGATACAAGACGAATCTGGGACAGGCCTGTCCACAAAATCAAAGCATGTTTAACTTAACAAGCATCAAACTGGTGTACACATTAAATCCCTGTATAATATTTAAATATATATATATATATATATATATATATATATATATATATATATATATATATATATATATATATATATATATAAATATATTATAATTTGGTACATCTAATCAGAAAGCAGAATAAGCCTCACATAAGTCTCTCATTTGTGTTGCCAGTTTCAAAGCTGAAATCCCGAGTGTTTGAACTTGTGTGTCCTCTCTCTGATCTGAATGGTCACTACCTAAAGCCGATCGCCTGCAGCATCATGAACCAGTGCAAGTGCAAGTGGGAACTCTGGAGGTTCTGAGCTGAACATGAGCCACATCCTGTATGAGCCTATAGTATGTTTCCTCTAAGACACTGGCAACCCAGGGTCAGAAGTGATTGAACCCTTTTTAAACCGGTCAGAGGACAGGTTATGTACTCTACCTTTCAGTGCCCAGGTGTTCACCTCAACACTTGTCTGATCCAAGAGCACAGATGGAGTGGGGCAGGAAAAGACTGATTATACTGGTCAGGAGGACCACTGTCCTGGGCTGCACTCTGGACACCAGTCTCTGAATCTAAACATTATGCATTTGTTGTTGAACTGTTGGCAGTTCATTTTTACACTTTTGTCAAAACTGTATCCAATTACCTTATAACTGGATTTTGGATAATCCAGTGTAGATAGTGGCAAGCTCTAGATATGGTAGTAGACTGTTATCTTTATTATATTTGTTTCATTTGGATCCACATTGCCTGCCTGTTCCTTTGGGCAAACTCAGTGGTGATGTAAGAGTTTGGTCGATGGGGGCAGGTATACACTGTGACACAAATACCACAAATAGTGTTGAGAGCTGCGGCACACCCCATTGCTCAACCCAACACTCTTCAACACGTTACAATACAATCAATCTTTATACTCACTGGACTAATTTGGTTCATTTAAGGTGAACTAGATTTCTGTATCTGATTTCACTCATGTTCCAGTTTACAATCGCCACCAGGGAATTCTCAACGACTCCCATAAGATTACAACACAGGGTCAAAAGTGCCTGTATTATTGACTATATGGTGTCAGTTCACCCTTTCAGAGTTTGAAATCTTTTATCGTAGAAACGGGTTGACATAATTTCATGGAGGTTTTCATTGATTCATGTTTGATAATAATCTGTTTACATTCATGATTCACTTGGCTAAATATTAAAAGGTTATAGTTTTTACAAGATAGAGCTTGACAGATTGTGATTAGCTTAGATCACCTAATTGTTTTGTTGCTGTAGTCATAAACTTTTACTGGAAATAATTATATAGATAAAAGGGCCGTACTGTGTACAAATGTCAAAATTGTTGACAAAATCCAGTTATTGTCTAGTTTGGTAAAAAATAAATAAATAAAATAATAATAATAATACCGCGATTACATGGCCCTCATTATGTGAAAGTCATTGTCCGTCAGGTGAGAGAGCCCTGAGGAAAACATTACACAATAACAGGTAACTGGCCGCCACTGCTGCAAGTTGAGTAACTCTTGTGTTTCACAGAAGCGGGCCGGGCGAGCGCGAAATGTTTGCTTTGGGCCGGGGCCTAGGGGCCCATGGGATGCAGTGTGTGTGTGTGTGTGTGTGTGTGTGTGTGTGTGTGTGTGTGTGTGTGTGTGTGTGTGTAGGTGTAGGTGTGGTGTGTGCGTGTGCGTGTGAGCGAGGGGAGGAGTCGCTAACAGCAAATTAGCCTCACTCGCTTCAGCCTGTTTTTGTTTTCAGGTCCTCATCCATGCTTGGCTGAAAATGAGGTCAGGAGTCACATGTGGGCCGAAGCAACAACATCGGCAGACATTCCTGGCCTTTTACAGCCAATAGTCTATTCATAAAAAACGCATTTCAGCAACAGCTGCCGGCATGTTAAAAGCTAAGGTGCAGTCATGACAGAAGTTTGCTATATGTGTCGCTAATAAGGCCGGAGCGGAGTGGCAGTTGGGCAGTGTGTTATGCTAACTGTTGACTTTGGAAGCGCGCCGGCCTCGGTGACCTTGTGCAAAAGAGTCACAGGTGCCCGTCCAGCTGCTGTCAGGAGGGAGAGCAGGAAGTGGGAGGAGCATAAACAAAAAACAAAAGCCATGTAAATGCCACATCCTGCACAAGTCTGGGGAAATATTTGACATCCATAGATTAGCTTTTGTGACCTACTTACATAGATGCAACACCTCTCCAACAAACTCCAGTGAACTTAATGGCACAGTACTTTTAAAAATGTGAAATAGTAGTGTATAAATTCATTTTAATCTGTTTGCAGCTGTCAAACACTTCTAAACACACACTTTTCACAACTTTCAGAGGTCCTGTTAACAACTAGCATGGCAAAATTGAGTACAGACCCCTCCTCATCAAGTGTGATTGTGTGACTGTTGTGTCCCCCCTTTTTCCTTTTTTATTTGTGGTGGTTGGACAGGTTCATACATGCGGGGTGGTAAGGGAACAATAGTAAAATTCTGCTTCATATGTGCAATAACTACTATTGCAACTATAACTACTACTATGTTCTAAATAACTTTAAACAGGGCTGTTTGGAGGTCCTTCCCCAGACGAATATGCATTTTAACTCCTGTTCAGCTGATTTACATGTATGATATTAATTTGTTATTTTATAAAGTTATATTTTATTTACTAAATTTAGATTTATTTGGGGAGGGGGGTGACTTGTGCAGAATGAAAGCATTTGACAATACAAACGATTTTGTTAGTCTTTTTCTTGTTTAAAAGTACGCTGCACTACTTTACCGTGATATTGACAGAATGGTTACTGTTTCAGAGCCTTGCGTCTGTGATGATCGGGAAGGGCATCTTTTTGGGGGGCCCCTTCAGATTGGGGCCCCAAGGCAATTGTGGCCAGTTGCCTAACGGTAAGTCCGCCACTGTTGCCTGCCTATCTCCACAAGCCATTAGACCACAGCTTCATCAGTGAGTTTCAAACATTTATTTGGCCTAATTTCCACTTGTTTAATGCCTTTAAGTGTGAAAATGCAAAGTATGTTCATGTTGTCAATCTTAGGGGCATTTTTGATGGTACAGACTGATAAAGGATGATGTGACCGCTGTGGCCGTTATCTTACTCAATGCATTTCATTAAAAATTCCCAAATCTTTCTAAAACTTTTACCCAAGCCCCCATTGTCTTTGGCCCCAACCAAAATCAAAGCAAGTTTGACAGTGACCTCAAATCTGGCAAGTTGACTGTTTATTGTGTCTCAAATAGAGCAGTAGTTATCAATAAAACTGAGAAATAGAACACCAAACTCTCATCTTCACATTTTTCAAAGTTCCCTGCAATGATCAACAGTCAGTTTATGTGCATGCAAAAATAACTGATTGACTAATTTCACCCACACTTGTTAGCACACAATGTTAGCATTTGGAGATCTAAATATAGTCTGCCATAAGTATGTGGGCTGTTGAGTCAAGTAATATAAGCCCCACCCTCTTTCACTCAAAATACATTGGAGCATACATGATCAAGAACATGAAGCTAGTGTAATATTTACAACATGCAGAGCGTTTAGAGGTGTGCGCTTTGCTCTTTCTCAATTGCACTTCTGAGGAAAGCGTTTGAGGCTTCCAAGAATCCAAACCAAATCCATGCGGCTGAAGGGTCAAAAAGCAGCTCTCCAAACCGCAGTCACGTGGCACGGCTGACTTTGATTTGGATCCCCAAACTGACTCCAGGAATGTCATGTCACCAGGGATATAAGATAATGAGAAATAATCTCATTTTAGTGGAAGTAAAAACAAAGTTGGCATCAAATTTGTGTGGTGTTTTCATTCATGTTTATCAAATTTAAGTTTAAAACGTGGCTTTCTTTGATAAAACTTGTTTATGCTTTTGAAATAATATTAATCGGAATTTAATTTTGCCTGACATTTGATAATCTTGTTTCTGAGAACTCCGTGGAAGATCAAGGCAAACTATTTTCCACTCTGGTCATTTAATATAATGCAATTAAATGTGACTCAAATCCTTAACCTTTGACAAACTTAATTGATCCACAATGGAAATTACATGTAAACAGTAGCTCACACATTATAATAATAAGTGGCAATACATTTCAAAATAAATTCTAAATAGTTAAGAGTAGCAAAAAGTTTTGTGTCCAATAAGGTGCAAAGAGTTTGAGTACAATTAATATCATAACCGAGGCTTTATTGTGCTCAAATGTGTATAGTTTGGTAAAACAGCAGTGTCTGTGTCTATGAGAAGTGTGAGCGGAGGTGGAGGGCCCCGATCGGCAGCAGCTGACTGGGGTTGACTGTAACACATTCTGCCTGGGAAACACATACAGCAGCTACATTACGGGCCAGTGAAATAATCCTCAGCTGAAAAACACGCCTGACTCAGCCTGGATCTGCTATACACGTCATGCTGTGATTTCCTCCATTACTAAATGTCACCAAATGTCTTGTCTTTTCATTTGCAAGGAGGCAACAAATAAACGTTTCTTTATTTGTGTGCTCTTTTTTCATAAGAGGTCATGGAGTGACATGAATGGTCTTGCCGAGGGCCATAATTACATATGTGCTCAGGTGGGGGTTCATAGACAAATGTTTATCCCAACATGTACTGTACATAAAATATACATGTCCAACCTCAGCTTGAACTATAAGAAAATACTGATAAAATCACAAGAGAAACAGCATGCACTCGTCTGCAGTTTTCTGAATCTCACCTAACATAATGTGAGCTGATCAAACAAACATACAGTATAAACTAATCTTATTCATTCTAATTGACAAATTAACTCAAAGAAAGAAAAAAAAAATTAATATTGTTACCCTGTTCATTTTACCTTTGTTAAATTATATTTTATCAAGTGAATGATTTGCTTTGGATGAACATTATTAATATTATTTATGTGTTATTACGTGTGTAACAGAGAGCAAATATGTTGACATTGTAGTCTTTTGGAATGTTATCATTTTAATGATGAAATTATTATAAAAATCAAAAAGAAAAGAAAAACATATATTGTCATTTATTTATATCTCCAATATAATGCACGCTGTCAAGATTCTTATACATTTCTCCATTGGAATTTAATGGTGTGGAGCAGTATTTGGATTTACATTTAACCTGCAAAGCATGAATAGCATAGAAATGTTGCACAATAATAATAAATTGTGAAACAAAACAGGTGAGTAATGCAACAGACTGATTGTATTACAATTAAAAGAAGCCAGAAACACAAGAAAGATGAGTAGCTTGACGATTTTGCACTATTATTTACACATAACACTATTTAGTGTATGCCATAACACACATCTGAGTGTGTTTTGGTCTCGGGTCAATGTCAATCATGCAGAAGCTCCGCCCACACTGTAACAGATACTTCCCTCAAAACAAAGCCTGGTTTCTCATCCAGTTCAATCCAGTTTGAAGCACAGAGGAGCGCGGCGGCCTCAGGTGAGCACACATTCCTCCCATTTGTGTGCAAAAGGTTTTCCAGCAGACGTAATCCACAAATCAAACAGCCATTTTGAGTGAGTTATAACACCAAGAAATACAGGGTTGTATTTTACATGATTAATTCAATCTCAATCCTGTCATGTTTTGTAGGGCATTTTTAAAATTTAGAAATGTGCATAAATAATAGAATTCTTATGAAAGAAATATGTTTACAAGATGATTTCTTGAGTCCATAAATACCAGCCATTACAGCCTTTCTCCAGATTTAAGACAGGATCAGGGAGAAGAATTTATCTGGATTATAAGACAATTTGCATGTTGGTTGAGAACAAAAGTCAACAAAGAAAAGATTGAGCAAACTCCTTACAGTCTGAGAACTTTCTGCCTGTGAAGCATATGCCAAATGTGCTGCAGATGCTTCTGTCTTTGCTATTGGTCCAGAATGTGTTAACATTTCCCCAGTGAAGTAATTTCCTGTGCTCGCCTCCACATCAGAGCGACTTTCATGCCACACATACAATAGTTGACCTTGTGTCTCAATGTGGCCTGATTCTTCACTTGTCTGCTTTTTTGTTTTTTTTGGGACTACAAATCCACAGTAGTTAAATATAAGTTATAAGAGGCTTTTCATATATGTGTCTATATGGTAGACAGTTAGTTACCATGGTGACACAATGCACACACTAACCCTGAAAGGCACTCACTTAAAACCTCCATTAGTCGAACACTTGGCTCACTGAAAATTCCTTGAGGTTTGACAACACAATCCCGAGCTATTGAAGAAACCAAAAGCATCACTATTTGGGTGATTACATTACGATACCATCTTACCATCACTATTTCAATTTGAACAATGACGACAAACACAGACAGTTGTGCAATATGGCCCACTGTACTCACTACTGAACACCATTTTCCTATTATACATCTCAAACCATTCATGGCGCTGACTCCGCGTACAACCTCCTCCTTCCTCGTAGCTTTGATTAAACGCAGACTACATTAGCTCTGGCTTTATGATGAATGCCCTGCCCTGTATATGTCCCCGCACTGTGCACACTGAGAACAGCTTACACACACATACACAAGGCCTGGGAAAGGAACACACTACAGGGCTGTGTGCTCCGGTGCCACGTGAGCCCTGGGTAAAGTAGGTCAGGCAGTAAGTCAGGAGTGGCGGGTAGGAGCGCACAAACACCATATAACTCCATTACCTCATACTGTGGATTAGTGTCAGCGGGGCCATCCATCTGTCTAGCACTGAGTTAAGTGGCTGCAGCAATCAAATGCAGTTAACAGTTGTATTGCAAAACCGGCACAGGAGAGTTCAAAAGCTGTTCATTTCATACGGTAAACCTGCCTCAGTACATTATGCCTTGTAGGACGTTGGTTTTAAGTAAAAATAAAAAGCGTGAGAGGTGAAAACAAGGTACAAGGTGCGTTCACACTTCCAAAGTCCTGGTTTGGGTTTGGTTTGAGTACAGTTCTATCCAAACTTGGATATGTAGCACATTTCAAAGATAAAGTATTGCACAATACATAAAAAGATACAGATAGAAATAAAAAGAACAGCTGCATTTAACTTCCTCTTTGAAATAGCTTATGGTCAGGCCAGTTAGGAACAGAAATAAAAACCTACAGTTTTAGCTACGCTGCCCTTGGAGCAATTCTGCTGGGGGAAGTATGGCAGCTTGAACACTATCCTCTGGTTCTTCCTACTTTATCTATCAACAATATTTAATATTACTTCAACTGTAGTCTGTTCATTGCTGTTCACATGTTTCTCTTTCTCTCCACTTCCCCCGGGGAGTGGAGACTGTTTCAGACACTGCGGCGGCTGCTCCAGTGACGACCCCCCCACCCCCACCTGTCTGGACGATCTATGCGCCACCCGCCTGGACAGCTGGATTAGCCACACCTCGTCTGCCTGGACGAACTCCTTCTACTTTAGATGAACTGTTCCTCATCTCCTGCTGGAGGATCTCTCTACACTGGTGGACTGCTCCTCGTCCGCCTGGAGGAACTCTTTAAAGCCACCTCCCTCTTGAGTGGTTCTGGTTCAGTCCAAGTGGATGCGTCAGTCCTAGTTCATCTGCAGCCTGTCCGTCCGTGGGAGTAGGATCTCTCCTTCACTGTGGTTCTCCCCGAGGTTTCTACTTTTTCCCATGGGGTTTTTTGTAGTTTTTCCTCGCCGCGAAGGAGGGTCAAAGGACAGGGGCATTCTGGGACAGTTATCTGAACTGCTTTTACCTGTGGCCCATCGAGGCAACTGTTGTTGTGATTTTGGGCATTATAAAAATAAATTGATTTGATTTGATTTGAACTCTACTAGTCCCATTAGTAGTAACTAGTAAAATCAATTAAAACCACTGTATAAAAATAAACACATAAGAAAATGTAAAATCAATAAAATAAAAAAAAGCACACAACCCATTTATAAAAAGCTAGAATAAAACTGGGTCTTCAAACACTTCACTGTGGAGGCTGTTTGGATGTTGGAGGCAGAACGTTCCAGAGTTTGGGGCCGACCACATGGAAGGCCCTGTCCTGCCCTGTTTCAAGCCTCGTCTTAGGAACCTCGAGCTGCAGCTGGCCCTCGGTCCTGGTGTGTAAATTTGTATGAAGTCCGAGATGTACTGTGCGGCCAATCCATTCAGTACTTTAAAAACAAACAATAAAATATTAAAATCACCTCTAAAACAAACTAGAAACCAGTGCAAAGACGTTAAAATCAAGTCTTGCAAGTGTGACAGCGCATGGTGACTAATGCCAGAAAAAAGTGCATTGCAATAGTATGTTTTGTGCAGGACAAAACAAATTCTTAAGTCGTAAGAATGGAGTAAAGCAAAGGAAAAAAAAAACAGCCAAAACGTTTTACACAGTACAGTTGAAACATTCAAACCATATTAAGTACAAAGAAACCCATTGTGTAATAATAACTTCCCTGTAACAACCTGTACACTAACACCTCGTCTCTTGTAAACCTTAACCACTCCTAACATGTTACTTAAAAGCTTTTTGTTGTGAAAAGTTTTGTTTTAATTGCTAAACTGCACTCCATAAGATTTATCACATCTATTAAATACTGTTACCTCATGCAGTACTTATAAGATAACCAAGGTCAGTCTACTGAAGCAATGCAGTCCATAACAGCCAGACCTAATAAGGATTTCCTGTTGCACAATGACTTTTAAGTGTCAACAATGTGTAACAAGTGGTGAGTAAAGAGGTGGAGGAGGAAGTATATTTGAAAAAACGATCTTGCTACTTTACCCGAGTGATTAGATTCTACTTCAACCGAAAGAAAAACAATACAGAAATGTAATAAACAGAGTATTAGTGCATGCATGACAGATTCTCGTGTTTTTACATCTACTTTTGAATGTCATTTGTTGTTGTTTAACTGTCAGAACCACAGCCGACAGTAGATTAGGACTGTTCTGAGATTTGAACATCAAATGCAGATTTCGTTTGTTTGCAGACTAGAACCAAGGTGGCGTACAGGTCAGTGAACAATCTGCAACAATCTGCACACGCGGTAATGTTTTCTATCGATGCTCTGGTGTCATTCACGTGAGGCCGAGTGGTTTTCTGTCACTAAAACAGCCCTGGTTTTTTGCGGCGGTCGATGTTCCCGCTGACTGTCCCGTTGAAAATGCATTGGTGCAAAGTCCTGGAATTGTACCGGGCACAGCGTGTTGTGTACAAACACTGGAGGGATCTGATGCAGGGTTTCAGATGACATCACAACATTCTGTGCGTGGGCCAATGATATTTATACAGATGGGGGGCGGCTAAAATTAATATCGTTGCAATGCAGATTTTTGTTGCAGCACGGTCTGGGGTCAAGTCATTGATGGAAATGATGAGGTTCAATATTTGTGAAATTACCTGCACAATGTAATCAATAGGAAAAAAAATGTCTCTTAACCCCCAAAAATCATCGAGACTCTTCTTCGTGAGTATCCTGGTTTCCCTGAGTGCATGTATGTTGGACTCCATCGTGAAATAGGTTTTTAACAGGATTTTTTCTGGTTAAATAAAGGTTGTAAAAGTATACTCTGAACACTGCAATAACAGGATATTCAAGCATTCAATCCAAAATGCAGAGACAATGCAACCGACGACATTTTCTGACAGTTTAAACAATCATCTAACAAAATAAAGGTTTCATAAGATATTATTATTTGGATTTGGGCCCTTGTTTACAGAATGGTTGCTGGTAACAGTTGCTCATTCAAACCACTTGTGCAGCTCAGTTCATTTTTTCAGATTAACCAAATGCTTGGGAAGTCCAGTATTACCTCATGACACGTGCACAAACAGTCTACCACGCCTATTCCCGCTTTATCATTTTGGCACACCTTAAAATTGCCACCACTATTATTACAAAGTGTATCATTTTGTGGTGTTCGCTATAACCTTTACAATAATCATCATCAGCAAAGCCAGGTTACAAATTCCCAGTTTACAGCCCCACAATGCTCTGTTTAGCAACTGCCTGATAGTGTATGATAATGTAAAGGTTTCTGTGTGTACAAGCCGCGATAAGACGCAAAGCATGGTTATCTTTGTTTAGCAGCAACTCCATAAAGCTTTTGTTGATGCCCTTGAGAGCGAACCGTCCAGGAAGTGCGCTGTGAGAAGTTAGTGACAGCCAAGCGAGGTGTCATTTTACCATAAGGACCTCCCCCTCCCCCCCCGCGGCCCTAATCCAAACACCTGGAGGGGGAGGCCAGTCCGTGTTAGTGCATCCCATGTGACTGCTCACTCACATGCGGCCTGAGCTCAACGTGTTACAGTAACACCTTGACACGGCAGCCAACAAGTGGGAGCGGTTATGTAAAAAAAAGTAATGCCGCGGAAAAGTATGAAGAGCAACCTAATGGCAGAATGTACGCAAGCCGAGAAGTGCCAGAAATGCAGTTAGCCAGCATGCTGTTCAAAGTGATGCTGAAGTAATTGGCTTTCTGCTTATTCAAGCTCTTGGTGGTCTTTGGTTAAAAATACAGAGATCTAGATATTGACAGAGAAGTGTTTTTGTTATTATTTTTGGATGTAGATACCAGTGGGACAGGGTTCTTGTTTTGTAAGTCTAACTAAACTAAAGTCTGAGTGAAGTCCAAAGTCAAGGCCTGGCAAGTTCAAGTCAAGTCCAACTCCCATGCTTTGAAAGTAAAGTCTCATCAGGTCTTTGTACAACATTACTAAATACATCTTGTATTTTGGCAAGTTGTATGATTTTTATAAATGGTCCTTTAAAAAGTTGGAAATATAGGGAATTTTTCCAGTTCGTTCCTGTTAAATCAAACGCTAAAATACACCTTACTATCAGCTGTAATGTTCAGGAGGAATGTCAAATCCTCTCACAGTGCTCCAAGTCCAAGTCAAGTCCTCAGTCACGGCCTTCAAGTCCCAGCCGAGTCCCAGACCATTATCCAGTTTCTCAAGTCTCTAGACATCAAAATAGTGATTCAAGTCTGACTTGAGTCAAGTCCACACTTCTGAGATAACTAGACTGTTTGTGTTGGTTACCTTTTTATATCAAAACTAAAGATTAACTAAAACCCAGCCATTCCAAAATAGTGATGAAGTATAATTATAATGTTTTTATTTCCTTGGTCAAGCCAAAAAGCCTCACGACAATAAACTTACTTTTGGACCTTAAACCAAACATTTTTGAGCATATCAAAATTAACATGAATTATAAATAAACTGTTGACAATGATTTATTTATAATCCTGAATTATAACAATAAATGATGAAGTCTCCTCACAGGGAGGATAAAGGTTTATCTGGGTTACCTCGGTTAACACACTCAAATAGGTAAGCTGTTCTTTAACTAAACATACGTTAGTGATTAACCAAGACAAACTAACAGTGTAAAATCCCAGTACTGTTTCTGTTCTCTAAAAATGAGACTTTTTTCACGTTAACTACAGTCACGATCAAAAGTCACATTTTAAATGGTTAGAGCTTAACAAGGTTCCAAGTAGAGCTTCAATAAGAAACAATTTATTGGAAAAAACAAAACAAAAAATTAAACATTAAACTGAAATAGGCTGCAGCTGATCAAAAGTTTAGGACCACACATCAAAAACCCGAAATCCCTCAAAACAGAAATCAAAGCCCCAAACATTAACTCAGTAATGAGTATTACCACTGTTATTGTTAAAATTGGTTGTGGAATGCTTGATGCAAGCGTTTCCAGGAGGTGAGTGGGAACATTTCTCCCTTCAGTGGCAGATGTGTCTGATGGTTATTGGGTTTCAGTCGGCACCAGTTACGGCCTTAATTTGGGTTGAGGATTGTCCAGTGTCTTGACAGACACTCTCAGATCCTTTCACTCAGTGTTGGAGTCATTTTTTGAGTCTTCAACTTGACTTTTTGTTCCATAACCTTCAGGATGTTATAAGAAATTCAAAATATCTGTCTTACTGCGTCCCACCTCAGCAGCGATGGCGCTTCTGCAGCTCAACAACCCGACCACATTCAAAAAGAGAACGTTTTTTTGCCTTTGCTATCAATACATCATGACAGTGTGAATGCCTGACAGAAAATGCCAATCAATGTGAATTTTTGCACAGATTTGGGCTTTAAAGGCATGTGGTCCTAAACTTTTCATCAGCCACAGAACAGTCTATTTCCGTTTAATTGTTGTTCAACAAAATGTTACTTGTTTTTTTTTTTTTTGTCTCACTCCCATTTCTTGTTGCTTAGTGAAGCTCTACTTGGAACCTTGTTAAGATCCAAACAAGCAAAATGTGACTTTTGCCATTTTTTCAACTGGTCTTAAACTTTTGATCGGGACTGTATATCATTGTTTCTTTGCAGTGGACTCTATCCCTTTGCGAAGTGAAAAAGTTCAGTCTTTGAAAAATATTGCAAAACTCAAATAAAGCAATATTTAGTTCTTCCGTGCCATAATCCATACAGCTACTTGATTCACAGTAGTTACCGCCTCGAAAAACCTATTACATCATATGTTTACTAACAACATATGCCATGTAACAACCTAGACGTAAGTAAATGTGTTCATAACTTCTAAATAACATTGGAATTTGCAAAACTGAGTGCCAAAATACTTGTACAACTTACTCGGACATGTGTTTGCAACATATATTTCTAACAAAAAACATACACTACTAAGAATCCCAGCAATGGTCCGGTCCAAAAAGCCTGTTGGAATCTGGGGCAAAGGTTGTGAGTTCTCTGAGCAGCTTCAGCAAACAGGATCCCATTACATCACACATTCAAGTTAACATATGTTCATAATTAGCTTGAAAAAAGGAAAATCACCAGCAAACACACAACAAAACAGGTTCTCTCAACAGAACATAGTCGAACAAATTGCTCAAATTGAAGTTCATCTGATGTGACAATAATGACACGCAATCAAGACTGTCCTGAGAAAACCAGAATACACAAAACCACAAGCCTTATTACCCTGTTGAAACTGGGTTAAGGGCAAGAATAGTGGCCTTCATTGTCCGTGAAGCAACAGGCAGGGATGGGTGGGTTCTTAGAAGAGAAAAAAAAAGAGAAAAAAAGAAAACCCAGCGGAGGAGATGGAGAGAGGAAGGAGCGCACGTGAGGGCTGGGCGTGTGTTGTCTACGAGCCATGTGCAGAGGGCAGGCGTGCGCTCCCTGGCCTCACACGTCAGCAGATGACTCACCCATTCACATACAGCCCACCATAAAGGGGAGCTGCAGAAGAACGCCTCATGTCTAAGAATAGAGAGGAACACTGCGCCACACACGGGCAACGCTTCAGCCGTAACGAGCGTATGGCACAGAGGGAAAACACACAGGGAGCAAAGAGAGTGACCTTGTCCTCACTTTTATCACCAGAACGAGCTGAAATATCACACGGAGAAGTTTGAGGAGTGGGTCACACGTTTACAATTTCAGACGAGTGCAGAAGAACATTGTGTGCTGTTATAACCACTTTATTTTGAAGGTTTTTGACGGGGTGGTATAGGGGAAAGGGGGTGAAGAGGAGCATGAAGGACATTCAGCAAATTGTCAGAACCGGAAATGAATGACGTTGTTGCTGTAAAGAGGCGGAGATGCTATATGTGCTTGAACCACTCGACTACTGAGCAGATCACTATACCCTCCTATATCTACGCAAGACATGACAATAAAACTGGACTTGGATTTGAAATCTCCAGATCTGTTCATAAACGTGCCATATAGTCGCTTCAGCTGAGAGCAAACGTGACTGTGATCAAATAATGCTAGCACTTTTGGACAATATTATTTCACCATGATATAATTATACATTTGAGTTGAGCTGGAAGGCATTAAACATATTCCATACTAAGCACAAGGTCAAACATGCTTTTGAACAGAATTCTCACTTTGAACACGTCCTGCTGTAGGTTGTGTGCATGGACTTTGAGATTAAGGTTGCATTACAGAGACCGACGGCTCCATCAACCGATAATGATGGAGGTGTTGGAGGTAACAGACGGTGCTGGTGGTAAAAAGAGGAAACTGAGAGGTTGAGAGGGCTGGCTTTTCTGCGGCTGTGGAGAAATCTTCACAAATTAGGGTTTGGGCTTTTCGTACGTTATCTTTTCCATTTGAATACGTTATGTTAAAATTTTACGTATGTTAAACAAAATGCTTTTGATTAAAATAAATGTTGTGAAAAAAGATTACATGTATTTATTAAGTCCATAATCAATTTTTCAAGTGACGACTGGGTGCAAAGGGGCTGGCACAAGGCTGAAACTGCAGTGGGTGATGCACATAAAAAACGAGTTGACTTAAAAGTTTTACGTAATCTTTTTCCATGTAATTATTATAAATTCAGAGCAAATACAGATTAAAAAGATGAAGTTATTATAAAAAAAACAAAACAATTGCAAAATACATTATTTAAGTCAATATTTCATTTTGACTTTAAATAAATATATCATGTAATTGTTTTCCATTTATCATTTAAGTGAGATTAATCTACACATAAAGCATACAATTAACACAAAAAGATTCAGTTGGAAAAAGGTGATCAAATAAAGTCTAAATTCTGATAAAATTTGATTACACTTTACATATTTGCTAGAGAGAAACGTGGCATAACTTACACTTCAACTTTATGAAAACCAGACAATCCACCGTAGGCAGCACATGTGGAGGCCTTGTTGTGCAGGCAGAGCTGTCACTCACGCTGCCCGTTTGCTTCTCTGGGAGTGTCAGATTCTGTACTTCTGTGTGCAGGTCACAGGTCACGACCCCTAACTTCCTCTTCTGAGAAAAAGAGAAGCTGGCTGTTGTTTACCCACCGCGCGCAGAACCCCGCACAGGTACATTGCTCTTTGTTGAGGCCATTAGTATGTCACAGTGATTACGAGACAGGGTCGTGACCTCAGTACATGCCTGTTGGTCCACAGAGGGGTGGTGTTCAGGTGAGGTGGGGCCAGCTGCCACTCACAGTTTACAGCAGAATTCACACTGTTAGCGGGCGGTCGTGTTTCCCCACCTTCACAGGGGCCAGAGTCAAGGAAATACCAAACAAACAGATGTGTAGGCTTCTTAACTTTGGGGATTTTGAGCAGCAGAAGCTTTGAGCCAGGACGACGGAGCATATACACCTTCTCCTACAAGCACTGGGATCTGGGAGAAGGCGTCAGATTGGGGCACAGAAGCTTTCGATACTGTCTGGCAAAAGCAAAGCAGCCGACAGACGCATCATAACACATGCGTCAGACAAAGGCTGCAGCAGTGGTGGAAAGTAACACAGTACTGTTTCTCAAACAAAGAAAAAAACTGATTAACTGTCGTTCTGTCTCCATCTTCATTCATATGATGGGCTATATCACCAGAAACACAGAATCAATTTAATGAACTTGAGTAAAGTGTTTAAAAATAGATAGAATAGAAAAAATATGTATTGTCCCCAAGGGAAAATATGTCTATCTGTACTTTACTCAAGTATTTTACAGTACATTTGACTTCACTACATTTGAGAGAAGATCTGCACACTTCTTTATCAAAATCACTGAGCTACTTTTACTTTTTACTCTTAAAGTACATTTTAAAAGGGGTACATCAGAATGTTTGCTTAAGTCGATTTTTAAATGTGCTAGTTTTACTTTTACTTGATTAATTGTTTTTTTGCTATACCTGCAGAGAGTGCAAGATTTTAAGTGATTTAAGTGATTTTAAGTTATTAATCATGTGTTACTTTGCATGTTCCTATTCTCTTGCTGTTCTGGATTTGTGCAACATTGCAATTTCCAGATTGTGGGACAAATAAAGGTTCTCTTCTCTTAACTCAATGTTTTTGCACAAAAGTGCTACACGTGCTACACTTCCTCCACCGCTGAGCGACAGGAAGAAGCCAAATCGTGTTAAACAGGTGAACAACATTCCTGTCTGAAGATAAGAATGTTTTTGAGTACGTATTATGATGCATCACTTTTGGAGGCCTGTTTTTCAACATTAGTCATCATAGATTATCTGTAATATGTTTATTCAGTACGTTGACCCATAACAATGTAAACCTCATGTGAGCTATTTTTAAGCCTAGCCCTTAAAATAACACTTCCTTTTTCTTTTCTTTTCATTTTTCTTCTCTTTCTTTCTTCTTATTTTTTCCTTTTTCTAAGAACAAAGTTACTACTCCTTGAAAGCCGTCTTAATTGCCCTGGCGGTTACACACCTCACACACCCTAGATTACTTTTCCTAACTGGGTCAAGATGCCTCCCTTTCTCTGCTCTATATTCCCACTGAACGGACTCACATCCATAATGCATGAGCGAGTGTGCGATGAAGAGCAGTGTCCTGTTTCTCCTCCAGAAGTGCTGACCGGTGCACCCGCGGCGCATGCACGTCCCCCTACCCTTACGCACACGCACGCACGCACGCACGCACGCCATTTACACAGGAAGCGAATCAAAGGCTTCTGCTGAGTCTGCTGCTGCCAAGTGCACAGAGCGGGAACGGGCCATGTCTGAGGTGTTTGTGCACGATAATGACCTCCAGGGGGCGGTGTAGAGAACTAGCAATTTACAGTTCATGCACTATCAAATTTGACATTGATTTAATTAGGAAAAAGTGCTAATGAATACCCGCAGTGAGATACGTTTGGATTGGCTGTAAGATTTCCCTGATTATTTTAACTTCAACGGAGTGTTATGGGGACGAAATAAATTACTGGATTGAGAAAACTATATATAGTAAAGTTGTTGTGTTTGATTTTATTTTGTTGTTAATTTTAGACGAGCCAGAGGACGTGAATATTTGAAGAGCGTCCACAGCCTGAACAGCGGTGAAGAAAAAGAATTATAGTGCCTCTCTGTGGTAATTCTGTGTCATTACGTCTCCAGGAGAATTGTGGCAGTTTGGAAAAATGCGAGCTAAAATCAAGCTATCTAGTGACCTCTTGTGGTGAAATTGCAGGGTCAAAATACACAATACTTAAGTACAGTGGTCTCAAACTCATTTTGAGAGGGGGCCGCAACAGAAACAGAATTGAAACACAATAAAATACATTTTCCATACCCACAAAATCTAGATACAGTATAGGAAATTTTAGTTGCAAGAAGTTTTAAATTTTTAGGCCTATTTGATATATTTTAGAATTTAGACACGGTAATACCTTATAAGCCACAAACTAGCATCAAAATATATGTTTTAGTAATAAGATAATGTTGATATTAATTAAGTATATATTACCAAGCCCAATAATCACTGAGACATGAAAGATATGAGATATGCATTTTATCGGTGGGCCATTTATAATACAAATTTAAAATCCTCTCAGGGGCCACCATTAATCATCTTCAGGGCCGCATTTGGCCTCCGGGCCGTGAGTTTGAGATGCCTGATGTACAGTACTTGTTGGTTGAAAACACACATTATACATGCACGCACTTGTATGTTAATTCTTATATTATTTTTATAATTATTATTATTATTTTAATTATGCATGCCATTATATCATTCAAATCTGCGAACAAAACATTTAGCTGATTTACTCACCATTGCAAATAAAATTAGCTTATTTTAAGTTTTTAAATCTGATTGATTGTTCTTCATGTAGGTACGTAAATATTTCAAAAGTTTTCACCATCTATTTTCGAAAGTTTTCAGTGAGTGTACCATTATAGATTATGGATTTGAAACAATTAAAAAAAAAAAAAAAAAAAAAAAAAAAAAAAAAAACATTTTTAACAATCTACCAAACAAAGTGATCCATAGCTTCACAACAGTATTTTCAAAATTATTCTGTAGAGAAAGTATAGACCGAATGTAGTTTATTAATAATGTTTTAGAGCAAAGTGCCTTTGCTCCAGGTTTTGAGGCAAAAGGAGTGCACTTATAATTCTGCAATTAATTGTATTTTCGATTATAACGTTTTTGTAATTGAATAGAATAATAATTGAAATCAGGATTATATAAACGATTAATTGTACAGCCCTAGTACAGGCTATACATATAGTGCTTATTTTTAAGTGTACTTTAAAACACAATAAATGTATACTTTCCTGAATTTACAGTATACAGTTAATTACTACTAGACTATTACTATTAGAATATTTAACCTAATCTACCACATTTGGACATGAACTACTTCTCTGTCAAAGCAGCACGTTTGCAGGAACGATGCAAATTGTAAATATTTAAATGTATTTGTATTGCTGAAGCACTCCCTCTGCTGGTGATTGGTTGTTGGTGCTTGTTTGTTTGTCTTTTTTTATTTTTATTTAGCTGTATACTAAATGTTGGGCCTATTTATGTATTACCTGCACACTGTTAATCAGGACAACAGAAAAATGTGTTTATAACTATATCTGTGGTCTGTGCATGCCCCTCTCAAATAAATAAATAAATACATCAATATAAAAATACAGTTTACATCATTGTGTAAATATCACTCGCAAAAAAAAAGAACGTGCTTATTGCATATGCGTTATGACAGTAGATGACAAAAATATGAACTGTTATGGCATTGTGACACAGCAAGAGCTTATCTGTATGAAGACAACATAAAAAGCATAAAGTTATACAAATTAAACCATTGCGTAAAAAACACCGAATAAGTTGTATTTGTTTTTATTTTCTTTGAACATTAAATTCAAACCAAGGAGAACAAAGGCATTTTATATGTTAAATCAATTTAACATAACTGTATTTGCGCAGGTTGGTGATGAAAGATTATTTAAAACAATCTTACTAAAGTACTAGAGTTGACATTACAACACTCTATTGAAATGATGGATTTGTTTTTAGACGTGTTAGCAGCAGAACAATTCAACAACATTGTAAATAAAATTAAAAAAGATTACTATTTTAAATTAAATACACATGTACATATATACATTCAGTTACATTTTAGCATCATTCCATATCAACATACAATCAAAGAGATTAAGGTGAACCTACGTGCAAAGAAAATAGTGAACATAGTTGTCATTTTAGCTCATAGGTTTGTGCTGTCTGCAGACGTTCAAATGTTTTAGTCAGACTGAGGAATGCCATCGCTCCAGTCGGTGCAACCCCGATGTCGACGAGCAGGACAGTAATATGTGAAGCATGAGACCAACGCATTATTCCCAACTCAGCCCCTGAGCACCAAACGCGATTTTTTATTTCTTTTGTGAAAACTTTAGCATGGCATTTCTGTTTTCCTAAAATGCAAGAATTCATGTTAAGTTAGGGTTAAATTACATAATGCAACACGTTAGTTTTTTAATCATTTTTCTTCCACATGCAACCAAGTAACATTGTATAAATCTATGTCTTCTTCTTTATATTTTACAACTTCTTATGTTTGGATCCACTGTAAAAATGCAGAAATGATCAATGTCACTGTGAAGACTAGTATTTTTCCATGCTGCCTGTATTAGCAGTTGAAGGTATCTCCACTCGTTTTTCTCTGACCCACTTTTCTTTTTTAACACACAAGTGCTTCCAAGCAGCCACTGGCAATGATGAAACGGCTCCTCACATTTCAGCGTTCCTGTATGAAGGAGCTCAGTGAAGGCAGCACATGTGTCTTTTTGGATCAATAAGACTTTTTTACAAACTTCAGTAACACATTGTTCAATAAATTGTCTTTTTCTTCTCTTAATAAAGTGCTTTTGCATTTGCTTGGCTATACAGAGGTTTTATTTTGTGTATCTTCCCAAACTTCGAGTTGCACTCAGTAGTTTCTTCTGATTTTGATCATATTTGCGTAGAACAAAGTCAAAGTTGGCAGTGGTGGACATTGCGTAGAAGACGTTAGCTTTGTCTGGTATGAGCAGCTCTAGGAGAATACAGAAACATACTTCATTTAATACACTCTAAATGAGTAAGTATGTGACAAGAATCTTTTTTTTATGCAATGTTACCTCTTTCTAGTGAGATGACTTGTGTTAAAGTGAAATCTGCATAGTCCATGTGCTCAAGGTGATGCTTCTCCAGAGCTCTTTGGATGACCTGGGCAGTTTTGTCCTGGCTCGTCAGCTACAAAATATCAATCGTTAGTATTATGTGCAGGTGGTTTCACTGAAATGTGATCTGTTTTATCTATGTGTGAACACTAGATGGAGTCAAGAGCAACGGAATTCAACGTGAAATATCGGTTGACTATATGTTTCTTTGTTGTTCAAGGAAAAATATTATGCATTTTTTGTTTTGTTTTTGGCCTTTAAACCTGCTCTTGAGAGTCTTCAGTTTGACATATCTTGTTTTAGAACTAAAAATAAAATGCTTTTACATAGAAAATCATTTCTTTATAACTACGTTGGGAGATGCCATTTTGACTCAGCTGTAGCTACTGGCTGTAGAGGCAATTACACACATTTGAATATATACCCACAATGCATTGCAGTAAAGAGTGGATCTGACAAAATTGTATTTATTGTGATTAGACGAAAGAAATGTTCAGAGCGAGTCTGACGATGATTTAAGGACTTAAAACGTCAAAAGATTATTGGAAAAGTGACGTCAGCGATCATTTGCGTCAGATGTTCAGAACACAGTGTTGGAAGAAGAGGATTTTCACCAAACAAGTGAATCAACCTAAATGCTACTACAGGTATGTATTTGGTGATAGAACAATGCTAGAGGATGGTTAAAAGCTCAACAAAGTCAAATTTTAATATTTGTTCTTTAAATAACATACAAATTCAGATTCCAAAAACAGTATTTATGCCCAGGTGCAATTCAAAAGTAGAACTGTTTAGTTAAATCAATAATATTATCTCTACAGAAAACTGTGTCCTTCATGGTTTTCGAATGGTTTGAATTTTTCCTTCATAACATGGCAAAATGTTCTCAAAGTCAATGTTTTTCTTTGAACCAGATCATATTCTATTTTTAGAAATACACAATTTTTTCTTTTATACATTTTTAAACGATGTTTAGTATGTGCCACAGAAATCTGAGGAGCGTCAGAAGTTTGTTTTCCATTTCACTGTGGAATAATAATTATGTTCATCTTCAGATGTGTATGTAGGATGCATCAAGTGATATTTCAAGCAAATCAATCTTACCAGTATACTTTTGTACATGTTCCCGTTGTTTTGACCCAAGTCCACGCTGATCCTTATAATACAGGAGTCGTCCACTTGTTGGTTGTAGACGGGCAGCGATGTCATAGACACAGAGCGCTTGTGTGATCCCGGAGGAGGTTTTGGACGTGCCCCTCCACATTCTGGGGCAGAGCACAGCGAATCCAGCTGAGTGTCTGAGGAGGAGCTGGAGGGAGTCGGGGAGTCGGAGGAGACTTCAGGGCAGGAGAAGTCTGACTCACAGCTACTAGAGCTGGGAAAGGGCTGCAGAAGACACAAAACAATATAAAAGGAATGTCAATTCAAGTGGAAACTGTGTGTACATTAACTATATAACGTCATATTTACCTTACTTTATGTGGTCAAGTACATAACACATTTCAAGTATTTTTTAATTATACATTTCATTATAAAATTGTCCTTTTAAGCGGTAAAAAGGACATATCTTTACCACAGAACAGAGCTTGAGTTCTGAGGCCAGTAATTGCGACTGAGTAGAAGCAGTGTGTTTCTGAAAGGGAGTCCTGTTTGTGATGTCAAACAGTTAACAGTGGACAATAGGATTTTGTAACGAAATAAAGACTGGATCCAGAGACAAATGGATTGCTCATTCATGTTTCACACTTTTTTACCTAACCCTAATTATATTAAGAAATGTGGACAACCAATTGACTTTTCAGGTTTAAATGGCACACAAAGAATTTAAAATGTGTAAGTTGAGTATAAGATAAAAAAGTGGATCACAAAAGGACATACCTTTTTGTTCAGCATTCCTCAATATACTGTTGTTTTAAATACATTACTGAGCAGAATAAATAGATTGATAAACAGAATAAATGGAGTGTGTTAATAATGTAATGGTAAAGTGTCATAACTACAAATGACTTCTGACAGTTTTGAGCGTTTTTTCAGTATTTCATAAAAAAAATCAAACATGTTTAGATCATTATTTTACAATTTGTTCATCATAAGCTGCGACATTCAAGTGATTGTGGCATTTCACCGTAACGAGAATTTCATTGATGTGATTATATTGTTCAAAAATGACATCACATAAAAATCGCTATGTGACATTTTAGACCCCTGCATGAGATAGGGGGTAGGTGAAAACATGATTTTATTTTATCAAAGCAGTATTATTCAAACATACATGATCCAATAAAAATACAACATTGACAAAGTAACGATGAGGAAAAATTGTGGTTAAATGGTTAAACGCTTATGTTCCACAATAAGATAGATAAGATAAGATAAGATAAGATAAGATCATTGTGAAATCAATACTAATGACGCTACTTCCTGGTGAAAAACATTATTTGTTGCCAATCTGATAAATACCAAAAATTATTACAAGTTTCACAATAATACCAGCATGACTCGTTAGCCTACTGTCGTCTTTTTAATTATGCCGCTTATATCACATGACCTTTTGCATACATTTATAACAGTTCCTGGATCCAACAAAATCTGCTGACTTCCATGGAACAAGCCTACAGGCAAAACACAGACTCCAAGAAACACTTCAGAGTCCACTATTCTTCTGCTGAGGGAGGCAAAACACAGTGGAGCAGAGACGAGGGCACATGGGGCGGCGCAAACACTTTTACCTGGAGAGGGATGGAGTTTGGAGAGGACAGATCTTCCATTTCGGAGCCACTGGACCCAGAGGAAGACACACTGATCTGGTCGGGAGGCAGCTTCTTAGACCCTTCACTCATCGTGCGGAGACTGAGGACAAAATGCATGTTAATGATCAAAACAATAACTGCATATTTAAAACTACAAGTGTAAAGGATATGATTAACTGGGCTGCATATTTGGAGAGGACAGAAAGAGTGGAAAAAGGGAAAGGAAAGGAAGGAAAAACTCAAAGAGTGTATTTGTGGACATAGTGAAATGTTAAGTAAATGTTTCAACTGGTAAACAGGCGCTTACAAGGAGAGTTTCTTTGTGATAGAGCGATGACTCCAAGCTGTTTGTGAAGTCAGGTCCACTGGTGGCTCCATCTGTCTGGACAGTTCATAGCTGCAACACACATGCTTATTGTTAGGGTTAGGGAACAAGAAATACACATGACTGTTAAAAATCAGATCTCAAAAGCAGCCATTTGACTCAAAAAAAGAAGAAACGTTATCTAAATAGAGTAAGCAGGGGTGTTTTTAATGTTATTGTTAATCTTGGGTGCTAAAATGTATTTAGGTGTTGAGGTTCATCCATTTTCAGTCTGTGACAAAAATCTGAGTTTTTATCAAAGTCGCGAATGTAAAGGTGCTGTATCTGAATTTGTACTTTGAATGAGGAACATGTTTGAACTAATAGCTTTTCTCTCACTCAAATGTAGCACCATGATAAAGAAATAACTGTCTGGCATAGTTTCAAGTTGTTGTTTCTTTACAGTTCTTATTCAACATGTCTAGCAGGATATAATAGAGAACCTGGCTGCAGCATGACCAATATCCATCCAATAAAATGTCTATTAAAATTCACAAGTAATAACATTTTATCTTATTCAAATTCATGATGGGTCGTTCTTTTGTTCTAAACAGCTCCCTATTTTGTAACCATCCTGAGCAGTTTATTATCAAACCCTTTAGTAATATTTTGTATTGTGAAGCTTGTTTTTTCATCATTTCTGCAAAAATATGACTAACTTGTGTCTTAGTCTCTTCAGAACATATCATTTATTTTAGAAGGTTACAGTCATTTGTACTTTGTCTTTGCCTGTGATTGAAAATTATATTCCCACTCTTGTAGTGTGGGTTTTTGCAGGACGATTTGACTCTCATTTAATGAGAATTGCTTCTTCTCAACAAATAATTTTTATCACATCTGAGCCAAACGGCCCATTGTTAGTTCAAAGCTGTTAAAACACATATTATAACAGATTGCAATGCAAAGGCAATATTCCTGAACTAAAACAAATAAAAGTCAAGATCATAGTGTACCTGTTATGTTAGAACTAAATGAAAGCAACACACCCTCATTTGCGTACATAAAACCACTTGTTCTAACAACAGTATGGAATTTGTATCTTGTGAACCTCCGATTACATAAGCCACACATTCTGTCTGGGAGCCATGTCCTCTGCCATGTGATGTGCAGCCTGCTCGCTCACCTCTCCTGATCGGACAGGAGCGGCCGTCCCTGGAGCCATGCAGTGATCTCTGGATGCTGATGGAGGTTGTACAGGGAACAGGACGCCTGAAGCTGTCGGATTTGCGACAGCACCTCAAACTCCTTCAAACACAACACCAGACAATGTCAGTTTATGATAATGAGACGTGTGCAAGGTTGCATAACATGTCAACAATAGTAAAGTAAAGAGGCTTTGGACATGTACAACAAACAAGTGAGTGTGGAATTATGCAATGAAACTACTGAACAACATGTGTGAAACTTAGAAAAACACTTACTCGTCGTCTCTTCTCAAAGTTTATGAGGCCACCCTTTAAAACAAAAGATAAGAGAGAATTTATGAATGTAATTACCAACATGCACTCATATTTTTTCCTGTTTGCATAGTTTCCTTCCAGTTTTATGTTAAGTATTTTTTTTAATATTCAATGCATTTATTTTGTTTGATTCAAATGTACTCACTCTACTCTAGATTACATGTTTGAAATGTTAAATAACATGCAATCTGTTATTATCAAGATCGATTCCAGTGACCTTTTAGAGTTGGATGAGGACATGGCTGATGTATCGAACCAATATTTGCACTTTTTACTTTAGTATATCGACTATTGGCCTTAATTCTACGGCAGAAATCAATATCTTGTTGTGGCCAACCTGCTGCCTAATGAATGCACAGAATGCTTTTTATTTAAATTTTTTTTTTTTTTTAAACACTTAATGCAAAAAGGGCACTGCACAAAACAGAACTAGACTGCTCTTTTGTAGGTTTGTAATTAAACCCCCAGTGGTTAGGGGGGGGGCAGTCTGGCTGCTCACAGCACAGCAACCTAGACTAGAGAATACTACCACCGTATTCCCTGCGTGTCGTAAAAGGCGACTAAAAGGGACGGGGCGAGAGGACTGGGAATCCTCTCCCCTGTAGCTGTTTCCTAGAAACGGACAGGCTACCCCACTTTGGTGGGACACAGCCCAGGTATATAGATAGATAGATAGATAGATAGTAATTAAACAGGGCAGTGGTTGAGTTTAAATTTAAATGACATAATTTAGGTAAAAATATCACAACCGACTTGACATATTGGCCCCAAAATATCGGCCGAGCTTATCGGCTTCTCTGGATTCTATTTCTTTAATGCTAAACCCATCTTTTAATACATCAGCAGATAAAGTAAAATATATATATATATATATATATATATTTTTATTGTCAATTTGAAGGACTTTTGAAAAAGTGAGACGTTTAATTTGGACTTTTGTGGCCTTTTTTCTCCTTCTGATTTCTAATGTGTGTTTTGTTCTCTGTTTTGTATTTGAAAATTTGAAAATATATATTAATTTCCTTTGCATTAAGCACAGTTTTAAACTATAATAGATATTAGATATTGTATGTATTTGTATGAAGTAAAATCAAATAATTGAAATGAATGCAGATCCATTTGGTGTACATTATTACTCTAAAGACAAATTGTATATTAAAATAAGAGTCTACAAGTCCACTAGTCCACTGATGTACCTCCACGGTGTCGGGTAGAGCGGTGTCCAGCATGGTCAGCACCGTCAGGTAAGTGCCCAGATACGGTACCACTCCGGACGACGTGCTCTGTCAAGACATCAAAACAAGCCACGTCAACCCAGTAACACTCATAGGTGTGTCATCATGCGTGTCCCAAATAACCACGTTTTGTTCTGCCCCGAGTGAATCACAAATCCCCCATTAGTGGCTGCTGCGGCTTCATGTTCTGTCCCCAGAGAATGTGCGTATGACTCATAAAAGACAGTGGCCAGGGCTATTATTACCGACCCATATAATCCTGGTGATCATTGGAGACTTCTCGGGCTAAAGATAGGTCTCCTCCTCCCACGCCCAGTGAATGCAGCTCTTTTGTGGCTTTTTAGCATTCATGTGGCTCTTTTTTTCAGCTGCCTTAGGTGAGATACAGGATCAGATCACGTTGCAAAAGTACAGTATTTGGATATTCGTTATGGCAACAAGGTGTATTCAACAGGTTTCTAGCCACATTTACATTCTCTGTTTGGTCGTATTATCTTTCTGTTTAAAAGGTGCCATTTTTAATACTTTTTACAATTCAAAAGATAAAGCATTTTGTTTTTGTTATTATCAATGCTATGGCAACTGTGGTTATTTTCATCATCCTGGCTAATTGACGCAAAGAGTGAAGAAATTCAGTTGTTCTTATAATAAAATAAGGCAGTTCATTAATAACATTAATTTCCTGCAACAAACTACAGTTAAAGGATTTTTACAGTTCTGAAACCAAAAAAAAACAAACATTAGCATGCTAACAGTGCACTTCCTGCTTCTCGTAGAATAAAACACTATAGATAGATGCAGAGAAAGCGCTATGGTCTCATTTTTACCTGAATAAATGTTTTTACATTATATCTGTGCTGGGGCAACACAGATTTAACTTTATTATATGCAAAAAAAATCAGAAACATTAACTAGTTCTGTTTTTCTCATTTTAAAACAGTAAAAATCAGGTACAGCACCTTTAAGTTTGCATCTATCTTTAGTTAGCACTGTGACTATTGGATGAGGCTGATGGGAGTTCGACAGCGTGAAACTAAGAAAACAGTGTGATTTTGGATTCACAAACCAGTCATGCTATTAACTGGATGTTTATTAATCTTTTATGAGACTACTGACATCTTTAAAGAAGATTACGCTTTTGTCTGCAATAGTTTTAATCAATAATACATACAAAGTTTTCTTTTCTTTTTACCATTTTAAATTGCAATATTGATCTTAAATTACTTCAAAAAATCTGAAAACTAAGGAAGTACAGAGCAGTACGGGGGGAAAATGACAATTTTCAGAGTAATACCTTCTTGAATGCAGAAGAATAAAGATTAGTCAAACGTGAACCGCTCTAAATACAACTTTGAGTGGGAAAATGATAAAGGTAAACTATTCTAACATGGTTAAAAGGTGGATTTTGTATAATATGTCTTCTTTAAAACACTGTGCCACATCATATCTGATCATATTACAACTGTATTTTAGAACAGGTCCTGTCAACTTCTCAGCTCTCAGTGAGTCAAACAGGGTTGAATTCTAGCTCGAAGCATGTCTCACCATCTGCCTGGAGATCGGACACCTCTTGGATATCTTTGGAGACACACTATCCACGCTGGCTTGACTTCCATCCTGTCAGACAGAGCAAGAGTCAGCAGGCTTCATGGCCTCTCTACTGTACATTAACTTGATGGTTTGTTTATTACATGCTTGTTGTGGAGAAAATGGCTTACAGAAGCATGTCAGGCAACTTATGAAACACAGTGTGAGCCGGCATTACACATTAACCTGGATCTCCTGTTTATGGGTTTTCTTGTTAAAAAGTAAAGGGCTAGGTCTTAGGACTTTGTGTGTCTTAAAGTGGATATAAAAACTCTACAGAGAGTTGTAAATGCTGAATTTTGAAGCCTGGATTTTTGTTTCACACAACAATCCATGACCTAATTTGCACTTTACAACACAGTAGTAGCATGGTAATGGGATGGAATTAGCATTGTAACTAAACGCGACTAACTCTTGAGATATTTAGTAAAGTAATTTTTGCACACTGATTTATGTTTCTGTCTAATAAGATAAAAAAAAACAAAAAACGTATTTACCCTGACATTATTTTGGCGATTGGACTTTATTTGTCAACAACAACAGGTGATAAGAATGCAGAAATCCAACAATCGAAACATATCAACATGATCCTAATTTTAGTGTCTTTTTTGTTGTTATTTGTCTTGGTAATAATATGGAAACAGGGCAACACGGTTGCAAATTGTACAGTATTTATCCCAGTTAATATGCCATTTCCATCCTATTTATTGTGCTTACGTAAAGTGCGACTGAAAAACTAGTTTGGTCAGAATACTTTCTTTCTTGTACTGTACACCAATGTGCCATATATTCTGTGTTATGTACGCAATGATTCATGTTTGACATCAAGTAGTTTTCTAGTACAAATTTGCAAATTTAATGGGAAAGTAGAAGAATGTTGTTTTGCTTATTTATTGAGTGTTGTGCAGACACCCGAAGGTGAAAGAACGGAAGAGAACACATAGTACCCAAGGCCTCTAGTTTCAAATTAACATTCTGTTAAACATGTCACTGCAGATTAATGATTAGAAACACACAGGACATTTTCAAACCAGAAATACAGTATGTTCATTCACTGCATCATTCATACTTGTTTGCTGGTATCAGTTTTAACTCTACTTCACTCTAGTAGTCAATATTGTACACTTATAAGTTACTTACCACTTCCAGAAGCTCCCCTCGGCTGAGAACACAATTTTCATCTGGGAACGTTTCGCAGAGGTTATCAAATGTGGACGTGCTATCCCTACAGAAAAAAATAGGTCAAAATATGTCAAGTACACAGGTAGTCATAACAATGGGGTAGTTTTATATGCTTGTTAAACAATAAATGGCCTCCTTAGGTACTGTTTGGGGTCAAGTCAGAAGATTCCTGAATATGTCCACAAGAATGTATCATCATGTTCAAATCAAACATGTCTTTATGTGTGTTTGTCAACACCATACTTTGTTTAATGCAGTTTTCAGTTGCTGCTCCACCTAATTATAACTGGTGTATTATAATAATAATAATAATAATTATTATTATTATTATTATTATTATTATTATTGTTGTTGTTGTTGTTGTTGTTGTTGTTGTTGTTATTATTAATAATAATAATTGCAGCGTTTGAAATGTCATAATTGTAACGATTGATATTGACTTAATTGTGTTGTATAGTCCTAATTGCAAAGCATATATTACATGCACTGTATTGTGCTAAAAGTAAATGTAGTGTACAATCCAAAACAGTTTGGCTCTCCGAGGAAATTGTAGAAAGTAGTGAAAAGTTTTTCATTATATTCTGTTTCTTAAAATATCTGAATATCATGTTGCTATGAAAGTTTAAACAGAAAAAAGAAAAAACAATGCTCTCTAGATTCTTTAAATCTTTGAAGTATGATCACAATTTCATCGTTCATGTGATTACTTTGCATGTATATTTTTAAACTTGATCATCATTTCTATAATTCATTAATTCACTTTCACCATAAGAGCTGTTTAATTGTTACACTTGCACCATGGCGTTCTGTTTACAGCTTTAAAGAGGACTTTTACATGACCTGACTCCAAACACACTTGGTCACCAAGGAGCCAGGCATTTGCTGACTCCAGCTTTATAGCCACTGTTTAGACAGATCAGAGTTCAGGAACTCCATTAAAAACACATTATGTAGCGCATCAATAAAGTTGTTAAAATATGACCCACACTCACCGGTTTACTGCAGCCCAGGACTTTCGGAGCCTGTAAACGGCATTGGACTGGAGCGCCGAGAGGATGGCTTTGAGAGAGGAGAAGTTTTTCAAACGTCGACATTCCTGAAAAGAAAAAACAGTATTCTATTTAGAATATTATATTGTCCGACTCCAAGTATATAATAACTACACTACTTTAAGGATATACCTGAAATTCACAGTGATTGCAGAAAAAAACAGTATAATTAGATATATATGTATATGTATATATATGATACACACACACACACACACACACACACATATATGTATATATATATATATATATATATATATATATATATATATATATATATATATATATATATATATATATATATATATATATATATATATATATATATATATATATATATATAAGCAAGCTGAGCGAGGCAGCGACTGACCTGAAAGATAGGATTGTGGCGAGAATGAAGTCAAGGCAACCCCGACGTCGATTACAACGGCTGAGTGAAGTACCATCAGAAAGTTTCCTAGAGGATGTGAATGCAGCATTGAGAGCGATCCCTACCATGACCATCACTGAAACCAATGAGCTGATATACACTTCAGCATCAGTGATCCTAGAAATGCTTGGCTATAAGAGCAACCATGGGAGCCATGAGAGACAATACCCACCATGGAAAAGACGGTTAGAGGCTAAAATCAAGATGGCGCGGAGAGAAGTGAGTCAGCTGACTGAGGCTGAGAGAGGTGCAATGAAAAAGCAAGTACCTAAGAAGTACAGCCAGATGCCCATACCTGAAGCACTCGAAACTGCCAAGCAAAGGCTCCAAGCCTTGGCCAGCCGCCTAAAGAGATACACGAAAGATAATGAAGCCAGATGAATAAACAGGCTGTTCGCAACTCAACCTGCGAAAGTGTACTCTCAATGGCAGGGTAATAACAACAGAGCAGACCCACCAAGGCTGGAAACTGAGGGATACTGGAAGAGTATCTGGGAAAAGGAGGCATCACACAACAGCGATGCAAAGTGGCTCGTGGCTCTGAGAGAGGACCACAGCAACCTCCCAGAACAGAATCCAGTCACCATCACAGTGGCAGATATCCAAGAAAGAGTCTCAGGCATGAAAAACTGGACAGCCCCCGGCCCAGACATGATCCACGCATACTGGCTAAAGAAACTCACTGCTCTCCATGAACGCCTAGCAGCACAAATGAACCAGCTGCTGAGGGACGGGACTCACCCTGAATGGCTAACCGAAGAGCGCCACGATCCTGATCATGAAGGATCCCTCCAAGGGTACAGTCCCATCCAACTATCGGCCAATAACCTGTCTCTCCACAACATGGAAGCTCATGTCAGGCATCCTCGCGGCTAAGATAAGTGGGCACATGGACCAATACATGAGCAAAGCACAGAAGGGCATAGGCAAAGACACCAGAGGAGCCAAACACCAACTCCTGGTTGACAGAACAGTCGCCCAAGACTGCAAAGCCCGACACACCAACCTGTGCACTGCCTGGATTGATTACAAGAAAGCCTACGACTCAATGCCACACACATGGATCACTGAGTGCTTGGAGATGTACAATATCAATAGGACACTAAGGGCCTTCATAGCAAGCTCAATAAAGCTGTGGAAGACCACCCTGGAGGCCAATGGCAAGCCACTTGCACAAGTGACCATCAGATGTGGCATATACCAAGGAGATGCACTGTCCCCACTGCTGTTCTGCATAGGTCTGAACCCCTCAGCCAGATAATCAACAAGACTGGCTATGGATACCGACTCAGGAATGGGGCCACCGTCAGTCACCTCCTCTACATGGATGACATCAAGCTGTATGCTAAGAGTGAGCGAGACATCGACTCACTGATCCACACGACCAGGATCTACAGCACTGATATCGGGATGTCATTCGGGCTGGAAAAGTGCAGTCGGATGGTAACAAAGAGAGGGAAGGTAGTCCACACAGAAGGGGTCTCACTCCCAGAGGGAACAATAGCAGACATTGAGGATGGGTACAAATACCTTGGAATACCACAGGCAAATGGCAACCTCGAAGGGGCAACGAGGAAAGCAGCAACTGCCAAATACCTCCAGCGAGTAAGGCAAGTCCTAAGAAGCCAGCTCAATGGCAAGAACAAGTCCCGGCGATAAACAGCTACGCCCTGCCAGTGATCAGATACCCTGCAGGCATAATAAGATGGCCAAAGGAAGAGATACAGACCACAGACGTTAAGACACGAAAGCTCCTGACCATGCATGGAGGGTTCCATCCCAAATCCAGCACCCTGAGACTGTACACTAGCCGTAGGGAAGGAGGCCGTGGACTAGTGAGCGTGAGAGCCACTATCCAGGATGAAACATCCAAGATCCACAAGTACATCAAGGATAAGGCCCCAGATGATGATGTGCTCAGTGAATGTCTCAGGCAATGGGGAACAGAAGGTGAGGTGCCGGAGGAGGGACCATCATGGGAGGACAAGCCCCTACATGGGATGTACCACCGGAACATAACTGAAGTGGCTGATATCAAGAAATCCTACCAGTGGCTAGAGCGGGCCGGACTAAAGGACAGCACAGAGGCACTCATCATGGCTGCACAGGAACAGGCCCTGAGCACCAGAGCGATAGAGGCCCAGATCTACCACACCAGACAAGACCCACGGTGTAGGCTGTGCAAAGAAGCTCCTGAGACAGTCCAACACATAACTGCAGGGTGTAAGATGCTGGCAGGGAAAGCATACATGGAACGCCACAACCAAGTGGCTGGTATAGTGTACAGAAACATCTGTGCGGAGTACGGACTGGAAACCCCAAGGTCAAAGTGGGAAACACCTCCAAAGGTGGTAGAGAATGACCGAGCGAAGATCCTGTGGGACTTCCAGATACAGACTGACAGAATGGTAATGGCAAACCAACCAGACATCGTGGTGGTGGATAAAGAGCAGAGGAAGGCCGTTGTGGTTGATGTGGCGATACCAAGTGATGGCAACATCAGGAGAAAGGAACATGAGAAACTGGAGAAATACCAAGGGCTCAGAGAAGAGCTGGAGAAGGCCTGGAAGGTGAAGGCCAAGGTGGTGCCCGTGGTGATCGGAGCACTTGGGGCAGTGACCCCCAAACTGGAGGAGTGGTTACAACAGATCCCTGGAGGAACATCAGACATCTCAGTCCAGAAGAGCGCAGTGCTAGGAACAGCTAAGATACTGCGCCGAACCCTCAAGCTCCCTGGCCTCTGGTAGAGGACCCGAGCTCAGAGATGGATGTGACCACCCGCGGAGGGTGAGCAGGGAATTTTATTTTTTTTATATAAACAAAAATATTTTAGTTCAAATTAAGAAACGCATATACCAAAGTAAAATAAAAATATGAAAGGGGGTTTGAGGGTTCTCCCCCAAGAAATTTTGTTGTACTAAAGAGGTGCCATTTCCTGCATTTTTGTGGTGGTGGTTTATCGGGATGATGACATTAACAGTCTCTATTATTGAATTTGATATTCAATAATCCAACAAAGCAAAGGGTAGAGACTTTTTCAAGGACAAAATATAAACTTTCTAGGCCAAATGGTCCTTTTTCACATTTATTAGTAACTGTATTCTAATGTCATAAGTAGTGACAGATTTGTGCTTACCAATTGTTTAAAGATATGTTTGCTAAATAAAAGTACCTGTGCAACTCGGATCCACTTCTCAATGATCCTGGCCCTCTGTGCGGGCGTGGACGGGGGCCGACCGGAGCATGTGGGACTGGAGCTGGCATCCACAGACGGGCAGAGCAGGGACAACATCACCTGGTTTGTCACAGCGTTAAACTGTGCTATTGTGGCCCTGATCGTGGGAGACAGGTTCTCCTTCTTATCTCTCTGTGACCACACACAGCCGAGACACTGGTATGGCACCACTTTGACGAATAATGCCTGCAACATCAGAGTTATAATTAGGTATGCTTTTCGGATACTTCTGTGTGAAATACGACCCAATAAAAGCATTGGTATGTACCACGTCTAGGCGAGTGAGCTGTTCTGCGATAGCGACAGTAGCGAAATCCATGACGTCTCCGTGATCCAGAGAGTTTTCACATCCGGAGTCTTCATCAGCGGAGCAGTACTCGGCCTGTGCCAGCTCCCCGGCAGAACTCAGACTGGCATCAGCATCTACAAAGTGTAGAAAGAGATGAATAAGGAAATTGGCTTTGTGTAGTTGATTGTTTAATATCAACATTTAGATCAATGAAAGCTAACTACAGGAAAAAACTATACACTTTTGGTGCAATTTAGAAATCTAAATGGCAACCAACTAAATATAGCGCCAAGGTCTTTCATCTGACAGAAATGAACTATTTGTCAGTGAAAATGCTGAAAAAAGTAGACTATGCATGATTTTCCTTTTAAATTAGCCTTGATTTAGTCTCGGTTTTGTCTCTGTTGTGTTTTTATTTCATTATAACTGAAATTATTGTGTCATAACTTAAGTTGCAAGGATTAATCAACGAATCACAAGTAGACTATAAAAAATAATTGTTGTTTTGCTAATCATAAGCTGGACTACACGTGTTTTAGACCTTTTTGAGAGATTTGAGAGAGAAGATTGTGAATTGAAGAATAAACTATTTCTGATCTTGCTCAATAATACACGTTATTTGTAAATATTGTCTATCTAGAAGTCTTAAGTCAACCTTTATTCAACATATATTTGGTTAAAAATGTATTTTAAGAAGTCAATGTTCAATAGAAAAAATCGCTGACTAGTTGACCACTAAAATGATTGTTAATTGCAGCCATACTCAAAAAATATATCAATATTTCAGTTCTTCAGCCATATCACAATCCAAATATTGTGCAGCCTTACAATTTAATATAACCTATACTTGTTACGTAATATTATATGATTTAAACTTTTCCATTCAAAGGTAACCCAAGCAAATTAACCGTGCAAAGCGAACTGGCAACCCGCTTCATTTACAACCACAAGCCACAAACAAGCAGATGAAATGCGTGTTCATCAGTGCGACTTTCTTTCACCTTCTTTCTGGAACGTCTTGAGCAGCTCCTCCGCCTGCCCGGCCAGAGAGCAGAAGTTTGGCTGCGTGCGCATGTGGGCGTGCACGGCTGAGCTGATGGTCAGGTGGTCCAGCAGCAGCCTGAGCGCCGGGTGGAGCGGGGTGTCCCTGAAGTCCTCGCTGTAGTCATCTAACCAGGTCTGGACGAAGGTCAACAGAGGCCTGCAGAACACCGCACATCCGCATTAGCCTTTAACTCTTTTGAAAACACCTTGAGTAAAGAGACATCCTGTGGCATTTGAGCACGCTTTGAGTCAATGTTTATAAAAGTCTCACAAAAATTGCACGAGTACTGTCTAAAAACTGTTTCATTATCAAAAGCTCTTGAAATGCAAACGATATTCCAATGCAACGGTATGCAAAACAGAAAATGTAAGCAGCTTGTAGCTTTACATACACTTCCTATTCATGAATGATTTATTGTTTTGGGGAAAATATAAACAATATACCTTGCTGAAATACAAAGCCGCACAACCACCATTGTAATTACTGTTTAAAACATTATTTGTAAATAGCAGTTCTAGTTCTTTCTTTTTTCCAGTAACGTACCTGTTGTAGTGGTTCGTATTGTCCAGCTCTGCCGCCGCACTGTCTCTATAATCAAAACAGTGAAAACCAAGCAGAAATGATTAAAGACATAAACATACCTATCATGTCGTTTGTCATTTGCTTTAATTATTATTTATGAGACGACTGGAGTTATTGTGAAGCTCCCACAGTCTGAACAACACAGAGGATAATGGCTGTTGTGGCAATAGCTGGATAATGGGCACCTGCCGAAACATAATTATTATTTCATCTAAGCCGGTGCACTGTCAGGGATCATCAAAAGTGACTGGTGCAAGACAAGGGACTGCAAGGGTCACGGCAAAAAAGTCACTGCATTATTTGAGCAATTGTTTGTAGACACTTATTAATATTGTGTTGGAATTATTTGTCATCCATGGAGAGAGTTAAATTATTGTCAGAGAAGTCAAGAGAGGTGGGGAAACCTAAACAGGTAGCTTTTAGTTGGCTCCGTCCCTGTCATCCATTTTCTTGTTTTGCTGCTGCTAAAAGTACATTCCACACACCGGTATCCATCCATCGTTTCCATTGTTAGAGTTTTACATCCAAGATACATTGTTTTAAATTCAAATAGAATATGGTTTAAGCCAGTCACAGTCCCTCATTCATCTCAGTCCAGTATTTATGAATAATTGGACAGTCCCAAAAGACATAATGATGAGCCACATACACTTTCCATGTGAATAATGTGCACTTTGACACTGTGTTATATGAAAGTATTTCTGTTTATAGTTTTTCTTACTGTATTTCTCTCCTTTTTAATTGAATTCTGTAAGGTACATTGAGCTACATTGTGTATGAAATGCACAGAATAAATAAAAATGCCTTGTCTTGCCTCATAAAATATTGTTATAGTAGGAAAACTGTGATTGTGATTTTTATTATAGTATATTTTAAGTCATTGGAAGGTTTTGATTTGAGATTTCATTCAAGATATTTAACGCTATTTTATAATTTTTTTGTTTCTTAACCTCAAACAAAGTTATTGCTAATAGATTTTTTTTAATCTCATAACTCCAGTAATCTATACGTAATAATGAATAATAAACACATAGTCTTGAGTACCTGAGGAAGAGCAGCTCGATGAGGGTGGAGGCGCAGGTGAAGGTGCGGTAGGTGGACAGAAGGATCTGGCCGTAGTCCTGGTCTTGGTTTTCGGGCTCCAGGAGGTGGTTGACTAGCGTGTTGAGTGTGGCCGCCTTCAGACGACGCACTTTACAGGTCCGATACTGGACAAAGGCCGTGCACGGAGCCGAGGAGGGCACAGGCTCCCGGCGCAGGGTCACACCATAGACGGCACCATCCTCCACCTCCTCGCCCCACTCCTGCACCGGGTTCTGAACAACACACAAAAGAGTTACAAAGAGTTTGGTATAATCTTCAATAAAGCTGCTATAGATGATTGAGGAGGCACTGGTGAAGATGCCCTCATTCACTTTTGGGAAAGAAGTAGTTACTTCAAATATAGCGATCAGTAGTCAAGGTTATTTGGTGAACTGATTCAAATTGTAAAAACTGTAAGAACGTTCACCTAAATTTTAAGTGCTTTTGTATTTGGCTGTTTATGCCTCATTAAGATAACTTTATTGCATTCAGCAAGTCCCATACTAAAGCAATGGTAATCTTTTACACCTAATCTTAACCATAGAGCCAGGGCCCAAAGTAGGGACGCGAGCATCTCTCTAAGGGCCGCACAATCAAAGGCAATTGTACAAAAATACAATACATTTAATATGAGATTGGGCCCCGGTTTGTACTGAAAAAGTCGGGCCTTGAAGTCAAGGTTAAGGTTACAAAATCATCAAATTTCTTTCTGACAATGATTCCTCCGAATACTCACATTAGATTTCTTGGTTTGCGTGTCATTAAACAGTCTTAAAGATCCCGAAACCAGATAATAATCAGATGTTGGTGTGCATGTGAGCACTGCCAGCGTTGTTTGGTCACAGTTTGCGATTGCCATTAGATTTGTGACTCTCCAGGAGCACTAACATTCGAAATCTGAACTGATAAACTGACACAAGAATCACATGGAGTTCAGAATATGTCTGCAGAGGTTTAAAGTACACGTTCAACAAGATTTTTGTATAACACAACGCAAAATTGTTCTTTGTAGAGGATATTCTTTTATCTAAGAATAATTAAAGTCGATTTGATAATTGCGTCAGCTCAAATTGCGATTTTGATTCGATATATTGTGCAGCCCTAAACACTAACTTCAGTATCTCGTACAAGTACATATTAAAGACAAAGAACAGAAACATTTTACATAATTCATATATTGCATTACAATTTTATGGACTCCTCATGAGGAATGACCAAAATGACCTCAATGCAGTTTCCGTGATTCAAGTCAGAGAGTGAAAACACAGTAAGGTTTCTAGTCACAACATAGATGTAAATTTAGCAGTCCACCAGCATGGCTTCAACTTCCTCTTACTAACAACTGAGCACTGCTACGGTCATCAACGTAAAGCCATGTGTGCAAATGATTATAACTGTACATACGGCATTAGAATTGCATGGCACATGTGCACACAAACAGGTTAGGATTAAGAGATAGTGAGCTAAATGCCTGACGTACACTTTTATCAAATGCGGGTATCTTTTGTTTTGACCTGGATTTCTAAGAATTCAATTGCGTTTTGGGTACAAGCAGTATCATAAAAAGTTTCAAACAGATTCAGTTCAAATTAGTTCATGGACCGATGCAGTTCTCTCTTGTGCCAAGGGGCAAGCTGTTTGACGTCAATACGATGTTATAATGATGTTGATGATTCGGAATATTCAATAGCACAGATAAATTAGGAGAGGTAAAGGCAAGCAAATGGAAAATCCAGTTCATGCTTTGTGAACATGCAAATGAACACAGGGGCAGATCATTGATTTCCCTGGCTGCTCACTGAGAGGCCAATGGCAATCAAAATGAGTTTATAAAGCAGATTAGGGCTGCAAGATATATCACAATCGCTCTTTGAATGCTCGCAATTGTAAAGACAGCAATTAACTTAGTCCTTTGCAAACAACAAAATATCCTGTTGAAGTATGTATAAACCTGCCAACTCTGTCATTTAGACCTCTACAAACATTTTCTCAACTGCATGTGATTCTCATATCCGTTTATTAGTGTTAAATGTTAACTTTGAACAGAATCCAAACAGCAGCAAATCTGATTTGTTGAAATAATAAAAAATCTGATATTTTCCAAAGTCATTTGTTGATTTACTAGGGTTGTACACCTGGTTGTTTAGTTGATTAATCAGCCGATGAATGCCTAGTCAGACCAAAAATTTGTATTAGTTGAGTAATGCTTTTACTTAGATAATAAGGATTTATATGGGACAAAATAGAAAGTAGAGGGTATGGAGTGAGTTAGTTGAAGATGATGATTCATAAGTTTACCCTTTACCCACCCAGTTTACCCACATATTAATATACAGTTTTCGAATCTTTTCTTCAGTTGTAGTCTTTTGCGTACAGTTTGGGTCAGATACATGCGGGTCACTTAACAGTTTTGAGAGCACCCCTTTCTAGTTGAAACCAATTGATCCACAGAACATGTTTTGCCAAAAGATCTACACTATTAAATGGTTGACAGCAATGTACTCTGCTGTAACTGACCTGAATATTGCACACTTTAAATCTGAACAATTGAACAGATGTTTCAAAAGTGTCAAAAGTGGACCAGTAAGTTGCAGAGCAGGCGGGATATGTTTTGGCACTATTAAATGAGCAGTACTAGGTTAATATATTCAGCGTGTTTTATGGATTATTGTTCTATAACTTAGCAAATGACTGTGAATGTATTTGAGTCCAGGAACATTGCAGTATTTGACTTTATTTGTGTTTGTTTTTTGCTGGAGATCTCAAGCCTGTGTTCTCGTGCCAGTCAAGCTTGGACTATAAGTATATTTAACTTTTAATAGATCACAAGGAAACTGCAAAAATGTGTTACAAATAATTTCTAGGCTTTAAATAGACACACTTTACAATCTTAGTAGAAGTGATAGAGCTAAAAGCGACTCTACTCTTAAGACCATGTCCAACCATTACTTCAACTGTGTAAAATCTGTGGCATTCGCCTTTAAACAATCACTCCATTGCATAACATGACTCCTATAGCATCTTATTCATCAGCTGTGAACGCAATGTACACTGTGAACAAAACACAGGCATGTAGTGACACTTTGAATTTGTCACACTTTTTTCTAATCCAAAGGCACTTTCATCTGTCATGCTCTTAAATCCTGCCGGTGACAGTCAGTTTCACACAAGCGCCATTGTCCAAGTGTTCAGCAGCAGTTTCTTGTGTCCTATTCTCTTCACTGTCAAACCAAGCAGTGTGTGTTGTTCAAATGGTAGGATTTTACTATGGATTTTACAAAGTCATGTCTTTAGAAATATTCCAACTTGCTCAATATGTTGTGCACAAAGAGCTAAAATATGATTATTGACAAACAAATATGGTTTATTTCATGCACGCACAGAAATAAGAAAAATATTGACAAGTTTAAAATGTTTTACACCAACTGACAAATGTATAATAGATTGTAAAATAACCACTGAATTTAAAACAATTTGAGCAGGATTAGGATAGGATTCAGAGATTTTGCAATAGCTAATTATAGCCTTATTATATTTTACTCACTTTGTAGTAGGCTAAAGGTTATATATAGGCTTAGTTTTTGCTTAGATTTAGCAGTCAAAACATCTTATAAAACGTATTGTGCAAAATATAGACTGTTATTGATTATTTACTTACCATAGTCAGCTCCCATTTCCCCATAGTGACTTTTTAAGGAGTTCTTTCCATCTCGTCGGGAATGTTTTAACAAAAAAAGAAGAAAAATCCACTTTTTAAAATTTTTTCAACACTTTACGGCTTCATCTTAGTCATAAAATCGTTTTCTCGTTCGCCTGTGACTGACTACATACGCGTAGAAGTTAAAATGAGAAAAAATACGCTGTTTAGGAAATAAGACTAAACTACATTTACAAATCTCAAAGCTTTGTTCCGGGTCTTGAGGGGGTGAAGTGTCCGCATGTGAACTTGTTGTGGCCGTGCTGAGACGATGGAAAAAGGGCTCAATACCCGCGGAGAAGTTTCCCCCACGCACGGACACGGCGCAGGACACGGCGATCGGCGGGTTTTATAGGGGGAGGAACGCGCAGCTGCTGGAGGGGGCGTGGACAGGCTGGAGAGGCTTTACGCACGGGTCACGCAGCGGGGGACCGGGATCAGAGCGAGAGAAAAGGAGGAGATTGTGTTATGAGAAGGGCTCCGTGTGGAAATGAAGAGTTTGACGCGTTTCTATGGTTTCATATTGCACCATTTCAGCTGATGTAGACTGTACGTGGCAAAATGGCTTAATGAATAATAAACACACAACACAACAACAACAACAACAACAACAATAATAACAATAATAATAATAATAACAATAATAATAATAATAATGATGATAATGATAACAACAACAACAACAACAACAACAACAACAATAATAATAATAATAATAATAATAATAATAATAATGGTACCCAAACTTTTTGTCTCACGTAGCCCCTAAGCTTAGTTTTACACTCCCCTATTTACCCCTAAATTGAGTTTCAGGCAAATAAATGGGTTTACTAGTCGAATATAGTCACTTATTACTATTGTATTTTTCATTTTAATTATATGTATGATCCAAGATACTCCAAAAGATGCTAAATTTACAACTAATGACACTTTATTTGTTCAAATAAAAGTACATTTCGTCTACATTTAAAACCTGAAACCATTCCAAGTACCACCTGGTATTTTCTCACGTACCCCTTGGGGTCCCCGTACCCCTGGTTGGGAAACACAGGCTTAAAGGACCATTTTATGCTCCATGTTGTTACAAATGATTAACATATGCAACCGTCGCAGGGCTCAATGTAGTCTCGCGTTTGTGGAAATATAATTGAAGGTAAAGAATCCTGGAAATATTTGAGATAATCAGGGAACTCCTTGAGAGGTTAAAATGTCGTGTAATGGGAATGTTCTGTGATGTTTTGGTTTGTTTTTCAACTCTATTTTTTGGTCCAGGAACAACTTATTTGCAAATTATGTCCTAACAGGTCACGAGTGGATACAATGAGACTCTGTTGGTTTATGAGGAGGTCATCACTGTGCTCAAGTTCTTTTAAAATGTCAATCAGTTTTATTTGTCCCATTTCCTGGTTTTCTAGAATGTTGTGACGTCATACTGGGCCAGCCAGATTTGACTTTTGATCACATTGTGCTTTATCATGAAACATCCAAAAGGAACTCCCTGTATTGCAACAAAAGCTGCATTTTAGCAATATTTAGTAGCTGTTCGCCATCTGTTTGAAATATTGTTGGCCTATACAAAGTTGCATGGCACAAAGCTCAACATCTTCTTTGTCATTATTCATTTCCAAAGGTTTGATTGTTGTCAGCTGAAAGGACTTTAAGCCACGAGATCAATATTGCAAGATAGTAGAGCCAATCTAGAAGAAATAATGAGAAGGTTCAGCATTTGTGGATCATAAGTTTGGATGTTTCTTTCCAAAACACAGGCCCCTGCCCTCCATCGGATATAATGTCATTATCAAATTCTAGAATGTGTACACAACTTGTGCTTTATAATTAAACAAAAGCGCAAGACTGGTGCCCATGGACTATGTGCTGGTGCCAAAATAAAGTTTTGTAAATTTGGTGCAATCAAGAGTATCAGCCAGACAAACACATGTCATTTGTGTGAGTTTTTTAGTCTTATATTTAGTTAAGAACACATAACAGGAGCTGAAGGTTGTAAACACAGCAAAGGTGTGACTCAGAAAACCTCAGCCTTAGACGCACTCACAAATAACACAGGATTATGGGAAGAACATGCCTGTCATGCATGTCCAGTCCGTCTCAACAGAACGGACATTAACCAGTTGACGGAAGAGAAGTGAGTTTAGTATTTTGCGTTTCCTTCATGCATCATTGCTTTAATTCATGTTTACCTCAAGCGGACAAAGCCATATTCCCACATTTTCTCAAATCCACTGTTTGTGTTTTCAGACGTTCTCAAACAGTTCTCAGAAAAGAGCTTGTGTGTTCCTATTTATTTGACTCATCCACTGTTCATAAACATCATCTTTGTCTTCTCATGTGAACCAAGTGTAATCCACCTGCTCCCACACTTTCACCACTGGGCACACGTCATCCTGTGTTTGTTGTGATTTAAGTTTGGCTAATATTACAGTTTGTGGATCAGTTTGAAGCCGGAGGTGCACATTAATATCTGATCATAGGTGCGGTTATTGTTTTGGGATCATCTTCTGGATAGAAAAGGTGTCATGTTTCATATAACCAGCTGTATATTTGACCCCGACAGCATGTCAGTGAGTTTTGTCTGGGAACGGTTTGATTTCATGTGACATTTATGACCCTGTACATGTATGTGTGCTGCTATTTGACATTATGAGGCTGTTATGTAAAGTAACTATGCAGCAGTCCAATTTGATGCAGTAGGAGTTTTATAGGTGCTGTAAATTGCTCACTACATTGATAGAGGTATAACAAAAAGGCCAGGAGTCCAGAGTGTTTTGTCTTTTATTTATCTCTAAACCATATTGCACATGTACAGTGGGTCAGGTTGGGTTGGGTTGTGTCATTACTCAAATTTATAGTCGTGATTTCAATCATCTATTCCATTACAAAAATGTTCAATTCTGGCGAGACACTACATGCAAAACTTTTTTTTTGCCTTTTAGTATGCTTTCTCTCTCAATATATAAGCTTTCACATGAAAACAATAACATTGTCCAGTCTGGAACCAAAGACCCAGATAGCAAAATGTCATTGAATCAACATGATGTTTTATCAGGCCTTTTGGTTGTTGATCTGACACTGAATCTCCCTTCATGTTGCTTGTGCTGATCAGCATTGAACAATGGTTGATATTGCCTCCGATCAGCACACTGAAAAAACATCAGCTCAACTAGAATTTTCAACATTGAAACAGTGTTGAATTTTCAACTCTGAATCAACATCACATCAATGTGGATTCAATACGATTTAAATTGAAATTATATTGATTCTACATTGAATCAATGTTATTTAAAAAAAAAAAAAAAACAATGCATCATCCTTTTCTAGACCCTCAAATACACTACACATTGCATTATTCATTCACTCCACATTTGGGGGTGGTAAACTACTAGCCACAGCTACCCTGGGGCAGACTGACAGAATCGAGGCCCCTCCAACCACCACAACCATTCCTGCACCACGACTGTCATACTAGGCAGTGTGGGTGAAGTGTATTGCCAAAGGACACAACGACAAGGATGCCACGCCCAGAAAGCTCCAAACAGGAACAGAAAGAACAAGAGGGAGGGGGAGCAAACAGAGAGTACAAAGCAGCAGTGTACTACTACAATACCAGCACAATTGAATGTGGCCCATTGAAACTAGCATACAAAATGAGCACATGTTGCATTCCCTATGTCCGCTCTTTCTCTCTCCTCTAAATCCACTGATACAATTATGACGGCAGACGTGAGTTTTAAACATAGAGGAATTTAACAAGATGTTTGAGAGCCAACACAAAATGGGCCATGTCACTGTGTGGACATCTGATGGAAAACAATACAGCAGAAAAGATTTAACTTCTTTCTTATTTTTAACTTCTTTTTTTCAAACATTATTATTTCAACTGCATTTAAACATTGATTTAACATTGACCTTTGACTCTCGACTAAAAATAACAATCTGACCATAAATCATTTACTATATCATTTTAATTGACTTGATTTCTCTGGGACATTGTACCTTTAAAGGCTGTTTGTATCAAAATGCATTTTTCTCCCAAAGATCAGCCTTGAAGTAGCACCTACACACATCAAGCTTTACTGTCTTGTACTTAACAAGATTTTATTGTGATTTTGTGATTGTGATTGTGATTTTTGCCATAATCCTGCAGCCTAAAGAGTCATTTTGCGTTGTGGAGTTGCCGCAAGGAATTTTGTGTAATCGTTTTCTACATCCTTACTTCTGGGTTAACAAAGTCTGCATTATATAGAACTGTACTCAACTAAAGAAATTCTCAAGTGACTAAACACAAGCTCTGTTGATCGATTAGTCGTCTAAAGGGGCAGTCTGAAGATGGCAAAATCTCAAAACTTTATCTTATTCAAACTGAACTAACAAGACAACAATTGCATATGAGCTCATGCAAAAACAACAATTTATACAGAAAAGTACAAGTATTTGTGTAAAAAGAATGATTCCGCTCACTCCAGTCTCCTGTTGTACCACTGACATCCCCATAATCTAAACAAAACAATGATCTGATTAACAAAATGCTTGGTCGACTGAAACATCGTCACCAATAAACGACTAAAGGCCATATTTGCCATGCTTTGGACATTGCACTCAGCCTCATTATTTGGCAACATCAAGTATCGCGCTGGTTTTGTATCTGCATCTTCACGAAACATTATGCGCGAAGTCCTTGAAGTGAGGAGAGAATTCCAGTGATGCGCCTTTTGTGCAGAGGAATTCAGAGCCTGCACAAGAGGCCTGACAGAGGTCACAGACGCCACACGAGGAATGTGGACTGACACTGCTTTGCCCACACTGTGTCCAACGCACTCCGTTTCATCCGCCATGTGTCATCCGGCGCAGTCGGTGAACACACGCTCCAGCGTCGAAACACAACGTCCAGGGTGTCAAAGTGAAATATGAGTGGCCTTCAGTTTTTGCTTTCCTCAGTGAACGTGACCGCAAACAGCCAAAGACATTGAGATTACTATGATAAGGCCGTTAATGAATCATCTGCAATTTGAACTTTGTTTGAGAATAACTCAGCAGTCCTACTTTACTATTTTTCAGCTTTTAAACAGAACTGGTATTACTTTAACAGGTTCCGAAGTAAACGATTCACGAGGCATTATGAATGTGTTTTACCAAATGTTTGCGAGAGCATCGATAAGCTGCTTTTTAAAGTGCATGTGACAGGTTTTCATGTTTTTCTCATTTTCATTTAGTGTGATGAAAAAAATTAGACAGTGGTAAATATTTATCACAGTTTTACAACAGTCAAATTGCAAGAAAAATTGAAAAATAAAACTTGAAAATTACAGAAAGTAGAATTGAGTTATTGAATCCCTCTGTGATGTCATTAATAAGAAACATTTCGTTGAAAAGGCAAAGACAATTTACATGGAACGTACACTATTTTCTGTCAGTTTAAACAATCATTTCACAAAACAAAGATATTACCAGGTATTATTTTTGTCAAATATAATATAATAATATAAAACTATTATTATATTATATTATACTAATTTAAAAGAATTTTGGGCCTTGTTTACAGTATGGTTGCTAGGTAACAGTTGTGGAATTAACTCTACATATGTCACATCTGCTGCTAATGTACCAGGAAGTATCAGCATAAATTCTACCAAAATTGTCAATCGGAGGGGCCGATGTCGCAGATTGGCAGCCTTACTTCTGTCAATCTGTCCCAGGACATCTGTGGCTGCAACTGTGAATGAATAATGCAACGTGAAGTGTCTTTAAGTGTCCACAAAAGTGCTTTGTAAGTGTGTATGTAAGTATGTAAGATGATTATGATTATAAATAACGTATAAGTAAATAACAAGTGCTTATGGTTAAAGCATCATCACAGATCTTTAAAATGTAAAAATATTCTGTTATAGTAACTGTTATAGCAAGTCCAAAGATGGATTATAACGTTTATGCAAGAAATGTCCGCTGGCTATAGGTTATACCAACCTCCAGAGACAACTATAATTGAGTTGCAAAATGGTTTATGATTAATGCAAGCTACAGTGTATAGAACATGCTCCAAAACAGAACTGGTGACATGATGCAGACCTCGATTATCACGCTAACCAGACATGTGAAAGTCTGACTAATGCATTGCCATGGACTGTCAGGAGGTGTTGCATACAGAGATGATCTGATCTGGACTTTTTTTTTAGACAATATGTATGATATTTCACTTGCTGCTGTAGCCAATAATAATAATAAATGTTTTAAAATCCACATCCTTAGTAGTTTAAAAATCACAAATGAACTTTTCTGGGATATAAAATAATAAGTTGCATGATTGTATGAACTTACAGTCATGTTTCTCTTTTTCTGTTTTCATTTTTAGTCATTAGTCTGGGGAAAAAAGACCAATCTGATGCAGTGAAGACAATCTGGGAAAATAGTGATCTCATCCCTGTGACGATCTGCTATTTTGGTGAAACTGTCATATCGTGATTCACCATTTCTCTGTTTAGTTCGATACACAGCTGTGTCTAACCTTTGGGGAAAAAGCTGAACCGAGGCTATTCATCTGAGGCATTTTGTACAAGGCAGCAGTCTATTCCACCACTTGAAAACATTTACAAATAGCACACATTCTTTCTCAAGGTATGGCCAAAAGGTTGGTGAGCATTCTTGCGGGTTGCTAAAGTCACAGTTGCCTGGATCGAGTGCACACTAGTCACTTTTAAGGACGGCAGCGTGGTCCGCCTCTTGACCAAGCTCTCACTGTCAAGCTGTTCTCCGTGGAGATGCAGAGAGAGGGGGAAAAAAAAAGAGTACTCGAGGTTCTATGACGTAAATGAAACACTACTTTTTTGTTATGATAGAGCAGAGGCCAACTTGACTTCTGCTTTTACAGTCAACAAGAAAAAAACAGTTTGTTCACCAATCGTTCTTGACATTCCTAGCATCTTTATGTAAACATCATAACAACTGCAACAACCATCACTTACCATTGTAGATTTAAGACTCATTAATATTACAGAGAACACATTTGAAGATGTATTTTAAGTATAATTTGAGTTTGTAAGGAGCAGATTTTTACTTCTAAATGTGAACCACGGTCTACAACATACACCTGCATTATTCTAAAGAGAATTTTGGCTTGGTTTTCTGTTATATACTTTTCCTTTTAATGATTAAAACTCAACACCCCTAATTTGTTTAAAGAATGAACAAAATTCACACTGCATGTAATTGTACAAACAAAGAATGCTTACTATTTCCACAACATTTGTTCACACCAGTGCACCTCATGTGTTTGCTTTACTTGCAGAATTCACCCTTGAATACTGAGCTACACAAGCAAGAAAGCAAAGGTAACTGTTTGGCCCACAATGCATTTCTTTGGACCTTGGCTTGATGTTACAATGCAGTCCGGAGAGCAGTAGAGTGTGAAGATTATTCAGTGAATCGATAAGTGTGATTAGTCAGGTCTCAATACAATCGTAAGAAGTAAAACACCAATAATTGTGACAATTTTAGAAGCAGAAAAAGTCTTTTTTTTTCTTTTTTTACTTCAATCTGTACTTTCAAAATTCCCCTATAGATGTTCACAAACTTGAGGAATGTGTTAGACAATGAAAATGAAAGAATGAAAGAGAGATTTCTTTGTTCTTTGGTCAAGTTCTTAGTTATCGTGAATAATCATTAAACTGTACTATTGTTGTTGTTTTTCTCAATAACTGTCATGCTAAAATTTGAAATTGTGACATTCCTAGACAGCAGATATTTGTGTGACCCAACTAAAGCCCAGGGTTGGGGGATTTGGGGCATTTGTGAAAGAACTATACAGATTTATTTCTTCTTCTTTTATTTTTTTTTTTAAATGTATCTATATATACATAAGTCTTTCCCAGATAAGATGCAAAGGGTCAAACAGGTTATTACACATTTGATGTCTACTAGTAAATAAGTAAAAATAATAATATTAGCAGTTTAACCTGTGTTACGCACAGTTAAAATAGGAAAACAAACAGTTCAAGTTTCAGTTGTCATTAAGTCAATGCCTTCACCTGCATGACACAAAGCTGAGCGTCATAATAGTGGTATGCACGTATCAGTCTAATAAGTGATCTAATCTGAGAGGTCACATCCTTCAGCTGGAGTCAGATGACACTTACATAAAGCCTGCACAGCAGTCAGTCACACTCTTCTGCACTTTTACACAGCCACTCCCTCTTGTGGTGAAAAGCAGTGGTGCAGGACATGGTCAGGATGGTTCAGAATGGAGCTTCACGTGTCAGAAAGAATGTCAGTGATTTCAGAAATAATATGACTAAATATCTTATGTAGTCAAGTCAAACTTGTATTGTAACATCATCCCATCTACTATGATCTAAATCATAGCGTAATACACAATGCAAAAATGGTTTTAAATAGTTGAGGACTTCAAGGGCAAATACTTTATTTTTAAAATCAGAATCAGAATCAGAAGCGGTTTATTGCCATTGTCAGTGAAATTCACAAACATAGGAATTTGCTTCGGCGAAGGTGCAAACATAAAGCAATGAGTAAAATATAAAAAATATATAAAAAGGCATGCATAAAAATTAAGAATAAAATAGACTAAGATAGACTATATACAGAATGTACAGTTGGCAGACAGTGCCATGTGCAAATGTGTAGTGCAAATAGATTGTCCTTATATAATATATAGTTAAAGTCACGGGTGTTACAAAGTGTTCATGAGTCCAACGGCAGAGGGAAAGAAACTGTTCTTGTGGCGGGAGGTTCTGGTCCGGATGGACCGTAGCCTCCTGCCCGAGGGGAGTGGCTCAAATAGTCCGTGTCCAGGGTGAGAAGGGTCAGCTGCGATCCGACCTGCTCGTCCCCGAGTCCTGGAGACGTACAGGTCCTGGACAGATGGAAGGCTGCAGCCGATCACCTTCTCAGCAGAGCGCACAATGCGCTGTAGTCTCTGTTTGTCCCTGGCTGTGGCTCCAGCGTACCACATGGTGATGGAGGAGGTGAGGATGGACTCGATGATGGCCGTGTAGAACTGCACCATCATCTGCGCCGGCAGCTTGGCTTTCCTCAGCTGCCGCAGGAAGTACATCCTCTGCTGGGCCTTCTTGATGATGGAGCTGATGGTCGGCTCCCACTTGAGGTCCTGAGTGATGGTGGTGCCAAGGAAGCGGAAAGAGTCCACGGTGGTGATGGGAGAGTCTGTCAGGGCGAGAGGGGGCAGGGGGGCTGAGACTTTCCTGAAGTCCACGATCATCTCCACTGTCTTCTGGGTGTTGAGCTCCAGGTTGTTATCGCTGCACCAGGACACCAGCCGGTCCACCTCCCTCCTGTAGACAGACTCATCGCCGTCCGAGATGAGTCCGATGAGGGTGGTGTCGTCTGCAAACTTGATCAGTTTTACAGAGTCGTGGCTGGAGTTGCAGCAGTTGGTGTACAGGGAGAAGAGCAGAGGAGAAAGTACACAACCCTGTGGAGTTCCTGTGTTGATAGTCCGAGTCTCTGAGACATTCTTCCCCAGCCGCACGCACTGCCTCCGGTCCGTCAGGAAGTCAGTGATCCACCTGCAGATGGAGTCAGGCACGTTGAGCTGAGAGAGCTTGTCCTGGAGCAGAGCAGGGATGATGGTGTTGAATGCAGAGCTGAAGTCCACAAACAGGACCCTGGCGTAGGTTCCCGGGGAGTCCAGATGCTGCAGGATGAAGTGGAGGGCCAGGTTGATGGCGTCGTCTACAGATCTGTTGGCTCTGTAGGCGAACTGCAGTGGGTCCAGGGCGGAGGAGGTGAAGGACTTGAGATGGGGCAGGACCAGGCGCTCAAAGGACTTCATGACGACAGGCGTCAGCGCCACAGGCCTGAAGTCATTAAGTCCAGTGATCCGGGGCTAGTCCAGTGATCCGGGGCTTTAAAAGTAATTTAAATTTTGCTTGGCTTGGAACTACTTTAATATTCTGTATTTTTATCTGTATTTATTCCCTTTTGTCTACCATCTGAAGGTCCTGAGCATGTAAAACATAAAAGGGGAGCTATAACCCTATTTGCCGTCTAATCAACCATTCTGGGAAGAATCTGAGTCACTTAAAACGCACAAATAAAATAAAAATGTTTAATTTTAGCTGACCTTTTATTGCCTTTCCGTCTGAACTTTTTTTTTCTTTTCTTAATAACAAGCGCCTAAATCTCATTTTTAGTGATATTGGCGTCAGCTCTGAGAAATAAACTGTCAAAATCCAACAAATGCACAATCCTGCTGCTTCACTCCCCTTAATATTTACCCCAAGAAATCCAGGCGGATTTGAATTCTGATTTTCCTCTGTGCAGAGCTTGTTACGTCTATAATTAGAGTAAATCAGACATCAGAGGCCCAAACTACAGAGTCTCAGCTTTACAAAGAGCTGGGACATGTGTTTATACTCCTAAAAGTTCAGAAACCGCTTCAGTTTGAATTAGTCAGGCGTTTTAGGGAAAAACAGCCAGGGGAGGTTTTAAAATTGGGAGAAGTTTAATTTTGCTTGCAACTATTCATTTGCTATGTTTATATCAACTTAATTAGATTCTTTATTCACCCCTGCTGCAAAAACATGACAAATAGTAGGTCTGTGTACTGTAAATGTACATTTTACTGTAGGCTGCATAACTCACTTTATCGTTTTTAACAAATACCATTTTACACAAATAATTTATGTACAAAATTATTTATTCCAAAAACATGCATAATTCAACGTTACACCTTTGTCCTTTTGCTTGTAGCTATAACAACACTGTCAATAATATACTCTGCAAAATAATATGGCTTTGGTAACAATATGCATTTGTAATATTTGATAACTCTGACATAACTGAAAATACAAACAAACATTTATACATAACAAACCTTCATGTAACATAAAAACAGTCATAAAAATAAATGAAATATACAACTAATAACGGACCTGGGTTGTATAAATAAAAAAAAGTTAAAAGACTAGCGTTCTATGAACAAAAAAAATGACAGTTTGTAACATGGAGGGCCACTGTGGGTTGTAACAGGGATTATCACCTGAGGCAGTCATAAAGTCCAGTTCTCTTGGGTTTCATTGGGCCGGTTCATTCTTGTTCTTCTTTTTAAGGATTTTGCGAAGATTCTCTGGCATCAAATATGGACGCTCTGCACTGCCGTCGTTCCTCTCCAGATCCTCCACTGTGAAGGACAAAAACAACACATTACAAATTTAAACTCAATACTTATGTTGCTTGTAAATTGTGTTAAATATAGCAAATTAACAGTTACTTTGACAGGAAAGAGTTATACTTTTTTCATTTACATTTTGGATGCTTTTAGAAGTAATTTTATTGAAAGAGCTATGCGTTACAGACTGAGAAAAACAAATCAATATGTCAATGGAACTATACTGTATTCGGCATTTCTTGTGTACAAAAGAAAAAAGAAATCTTCAATATCACAATGTACGTTCCTACATCAGCATCGTACAGGTTGTCCACTCTGGGCACAACGATATAAGACACAACGCATCTTGATTTAAAGAACCAAACAAAATATAGAATAATGATAACTAAAAAATAATTACTTCAGCACCATTCAAACTCATTATAAAGTGCAGGGAGATTTGAAATAGTAGGCACAAGAGCGGCTTCAAGTTTCAAAAACAAAATCTATAAAAAGGCAGAGTTCAGCCAGCTGCATTCAGTTCAGTCCTCGCCATCACACTTTTTTTTACAATATTACTTTCAGTCACATGGTCACAGTCATTGGAAGAAAGTCAGTTTCTTATTTTTGAAAAGCATAACATGTCTATGTTTTAACATTTTGTTTCTGACAGTTTTCTAGTCATATTGATGAAGGACATTTTGAGTGATTAGTTCATATAATAGAGTTCATTAAGTCTTAGCAGTTTTTTTCCCCGTCACAAACGTACTAGTAAAGCAAAAAAAAAATTAAATTAAAATAGTGTCTCATTACTGCATTGGCGTTTGTTTAAGCGGCGGAGGTTTAAGAGAAATGTAGATCTACCATATTGTTACCCTCATAGCATAATTGCCAGAGTCATTGTTCATTTTTTGGGGAAAATAGAAAAAAAACACTTCATTTATGGAGATGAGGCAGACAGTGTTTTTCGGCTGCAAAATATTTTTGATTGGCCGAAAGAGGAGCCAATGACAGATGCAGCAGGCTCTGGAGAGAAGACTGAGATCAAAACTCGAAGTCGGCGAAAAAGTCCGTTCTTTACAATAGTTCCTACCACCTTAAGGCATTAGAGGTGATTTTCCAGCTTAATCCATTCATCACATTCAGAGCACAGATCAATGAATCCAGTCTGTGTAGTATGTTTTTTCTCCTTTCAGTCCTTATTCCTGTAGCTTGGCCTGGTCTCCCTCGCTGTCCTCGGCCTGTTTCTTCCACAGTATCTCACGCAGAGTGGACGACATGTAATACGGCCTGGCAGTGGAGCCATCGTTGCGCTCCAAGTCTTCGCCTTTGGAGTGCATTGAGGTGAAGTGTGTGTGGGTTTGAAGTAAATGGGTAATGTTAGGCGTGTTACAGGATCAGTGGGAAGAACAGGAGTGGACAGGGAGAAAGAGACAAAAAGAGAAAGTCAAATAGCAAGCAAAGCCAAGACACCCATAAGCAATTTAACAGTTCAATCAGGAAATGTCCTCCAAGCTTCATATACTGGAAGCTAGGGTCTGTTATCTTTAAATAGCAGAAATATGTGGCAGAAAATACCCATGCAAATTAGAATTAGTTACAGCCCAACACCACAAGCAAAGTGAGCATAAGGTTAAAGTCTCTGGGTGTTGTTTTACTGTTATAGTTTAACTGACTTTATGGAGGATTAAAAAGTGAAGGAGCAGTACTTACAGAAACACAGGAAGAGTGTGTCCACACACATGGAGTACACGCTGAAGAAGCCATGGGCGATCAGGTACGAGCCGATCACCACCGTCTGTGGACAAACCAAGGTTTGAGTCTGGAATAACTAACAGAAAATACATCTTGCAGCACTAGAGATGTCACAACTTTTAATAATGTGATTATTGTGAGAAGAAACATTAGGATATAACAATTATTGACACAACAAAACAAAATTAAGTCTTTAATTTTCTTTCATTCTCATACATTCCAGTTCCAATAGTTTTATTAAATCTTTCTAAATGCAAAAGTAAAGTTATTGTGATATAAACAGCCACATAAAAAGCACTATACATCTGCCTTTTAGAATACAGAATCGGAATGACTTTTTTTCACTATTTTATGAATATGCTGTGACCTGAATAATCGATTAATCGATGAACCAAATAAACTTGACATTCATAAACAGCACTGTTTCCAAAATAAATTATACATTAAGCACTTTCTAGTTTATCTAAATATATGTGCCATTTTAAAATGGAGCAATAGTAATAAAATACTTTTCTTCTCATAATTTATTTATTTATTGAGATGCTTTTTTGTTTTATTTATTTTTTCCTTCCAAAATTGCTGAATAATATGCATAAACAAGTGAAGAAATATATTAGAAAGGCAAGAATGAATCAATGACTAAAAGATAAATAAAAGCAATCTTTCAATAGACCTTTGTAACATTATTACTTAGTGTAATGTAAAAAAAATGACTTACAATAATGGGCACCCAATAATAGTGCAAATTTGGAGCCGTGTTCTCAAAGGCCTTGACTCTTCCAGAAAAGAAGAAAAAGGCAAAGACACCTGCAACGTGACCATTATTAAAAATTAGATTTAGAACACACACACACACAGTTCACAAGATTGGTCAAATGGACATACCAACAAGCCCAACAACTAGCAATTTTCCCAAGAACAAGAGGAAATCTGTAACTTTGTCCAGGACGGCCACTCTGCAACAGCACAATAATGTTTAAAATTTCAAGCTGATGCATCAGATTATTATTATTGTATTAATATCCCCAACCTGATCATATTTCTCATGAGAAGGAGGAAGGCATCTCTGGCAGAAGTGCAGAAGTTCTTACCATAAATTGCCGTCTAGTGGACACACAGAGTCATTACACTTGATCAAGGCTCGTGTGCATTTCAAGAGCCAAGTTGAGGTGACATACCATGATGTAGGCGTTTCTATTGAGGAACTTGACAAATTTCTCCAAACACCAAAAACAGCACTTGAGGCAACATAACAGGAACTTGGTAAACTTATTATGGGCTCCTGAAAGCGGAAACATGAATAAAACACATAGGCTATAAGTAATAACTGACGGGTCTGAAATGTGTTTTGTTTAGGAAAATACCAGACCTTTGAGCTTGTGGTCGAGGTACTCCAGCAGCACTCTGATTATCTGAACGATGGAGAGAATGAGAGAGCCAAACGCCAGAGTGCCCGTGTGATACCTGTAAACACAAACACAATGTGAGAAACTGTAGTGACAGAAGATAATCATGTAACTGAGGAGCTTTATCACCCACTCTGCTATTTTTAGGTTCCGTTGTCTTGACAGTACACAAGTTGAATCATTCTGACTACTTTACAAAGACTAATGAGTATGGATGCTTATTAGAGATTGCACAATGTAGCAAAGTACAAAGTGCTTCACAAGCTATAGTAAAAACAAACATTAAATAAAAAATAACGTAAGTACACACGTAAGTAACATGATAGATTGCAAAAATATGTAAAGGGCTAAACTGCTTGTTTGAAAAAGTGAGTCTTAAGTTGCTACAGTACGTTTTTAAATGTTACTTCATTACTTCTAAGTAGATTGTGATACTTTTACTAGAGTCACTTTTTGCTCCTGAATCAGTCCTTTTACTTACAAAATGGAGTACTTCTTCCGCCACTGAGATTGCATAGGGAGCAAAATGTGGAAACAAACTAAACAAAACTTCAGCCCCCTCTCTACTCACCTGAGAGATCTTCCCAAGGAGGCGAAGACAGGAAAGGTAGGCATATCGTCTGGTTTGACAAAGGCCCAGTAATATGAAGCGAATGCCCCGGCCAGAGTCATCTGCCCCAGCGCTGTGACAAAGTTAGCGCACCAGAAGAACAGAAAGACATTGTAGAACTGCAGACCAATCAGGTACTTGTGGTAAACTGTCTCCCCTCCATAGAAAGCAAATAGGCACTCCGAGTCTGGACACTCCGCTTTCATAAGACTTGTTGAATAATTCTGAAATAGCATAAAAATGATCTCAGGGGGAAAAAAAGAATTTTTAAAAATGTAATATTTCTTTACTATTTTACACTTACTGCAGGTTCACATGTGGAAAGAGAGTGTGAACATGCAGACTCATTGAAAACTTTGTAGATTGGCTGATTGGAAGTAGACAAGAACCTGGTTTATTCTGTCAAGGATACACAAGATTACAGTGTAACAAATTGTGTTTGGGATTATTTTCTTGTCAAAAGGATACACAGCAGTGACTGCCCAGTAAGCGATGACCACAGCCAGCAGGAAGAAGGTGAAGAGTGGGTAAAAGAGGGAGCTCATCACACGGGCAATGGCTCTGTCAAAACATAGACATGCTCATAAATTATGACACTTTAATTGCCTTTTTTTCCCTTTCTCATTTAAATAAATAAATAAATAAAACCTTTCAATATGTGAATTGGATATCGTTTTAGTTTTTCTTGGTTTTCTCAAGACTGAAATATGTTGTGATGTGATTTTTAAAACAGAAAAAAAACATATACGTACTTCGGCTCCCACTGTGGGCGGCACAATGACAAGTAAAATGCAGTCAAATTGCAATTGTTCACAGCAAATTTTGAATTTCGGAGAAACCCCCAATTCATATGAAGATTCACACGCACACACACAAAAAATGCTACCAAACAGCTACAAAAGAAAATAAATCCAAGTAACCCAATCTCTCAAAAGTAGTCACTCTCCACCATGTTTTGATATTGAACTAGCTTTAATATTGTGCAATTATGCAAATCCCAGCCCAGTTCTGACCTGCTGGCCTCTTTGATGAGAGCAATTGCGATGAGGATCCTTTTCCTGAGGAAGATGAGCAGCAAGATGATGATCACTTCCACAATGGCCAGGATGATCACTGTTAGACAGAAGTAACAACATTTATGTACAAGATGAATTCATTCAAACGATCACGTTTATTCACTTTATGTGAACCGACTGAAGGCCAGCCAGGTCTGCCTGATCTGGAGATAGACAGAGAAGTCTGTCTGGAAGCCCAAATCCTGAAGCGTCACGTTGGCCCCTGGTTCTCCTTTCAACGACGCATACTCCATGTAGCAGTGGACGATGCCTGAAAACGACGACACAATAGCAGAGGGCAGAATAAATGGTCAAGTCAACCAAAACATAATATAATTCTTGCTCTTAGAGCTGTGTACAGATGAATCTTACCATAGCCTATGACCAGTATAACCAGTGCAATCATGACCCACACCATGATGCCAGCCAAGAAACGCATGAGAATGATGAAGAGCAGACTGAGGACCATCGCAATGACCAGGCCACTACAGAAGGGTTCAAAGCAGGACACAAGAGGTGAGTTTCAGACGCCTCAGAGAAAATGTAACCATTTCTTTGTACTTACATTAAAATCCAGTACCACGACTGGGTGTAGTCCTCAAATATCTTCATCACAACTTGACGAGCCTCGATGACAACTGTGGCATTTCTTTGGAAAAATTGTTGTTAATAAACAAAATCCGCTTGGAAATACTTAGAAATCATTATAGCATGTTCGAAGAGTGAAATATTACATAAAGTACTATACCAACCACATTATTAAATACTTGACTAGTATTCTTGATAACACTTACTTTACACCGTCTACAAGATCTTTAGCCTCTCTCATCTTTCCTCTGCCATCGTCAAAGTGGGAGATGTTCCCCACTGTGATCACTCCTCCTTTCTTCCCCAGAGCTGGGAAGCACCTACGAGTGACTAAAAATACAAAAAAGGGAAGCGATAAAGTAATAGTAAAAATAGAAGCCTAACATACATGTTAATAACATGTTAATAAAACATCTTACATGGCACACTTGGGGTCAGCATAGCGGGACATAGACCTTGCTTAAGGATTTCTGGCACACCCTAAAATGTTCAAAGACAGGAGCAAGTTACTGTACAAGTACGTCTTTTAAATGTGAGGAAGTCTGAATGAAATACCATTTTGTTGGTCACACCCTCTTTGCAGAAGTTCTTGTAGTAGTCAAAGTCTTTTGAGTTGTGGTAAGCTTTGACCAGGGTCATGAATTTGTCTGGGCAATTATCCACACACATCTAGGGAAAAAATAAATGATGAAATAAAAATCCTTAGTACAATAATGTGAAAAGATTTTGTGAGTTAAAAATATGTGCTAAATAAATGCTGAACTGTCATAAAAAAGATAAACTATAAAATAACTAAAGTAAAATATTATACCCAAGTCTCTATTTTCTATTGTGGGCTTGTATTCAATGCATTCTAACTTAAATTTACAGCAAAAGAGCAGGTGGTGATAAAACAGAGACAGACCTGTGTAGTGGGGCACTGGAACTCCAGTAGCACCATGGGACTGGCACACTTCATGATGTTGAAGTAGAACAAATATGGCTTATTCCTGGAAGAGCAATTAGACGCATGTTAAAGAGTAGTTTAAAGAGTGAGAACCATCTTTAGCAACACTCACTCGAGGGGAGTGCCAGCGTGACCACAGAACTGGCCTCGGCTGTCCGTGGGATAGATCACCTTCCGGGGGTCTCCCTGGGACCATGCTGCCAATCAGAGATGGACAAGTGGATTTGGACTCTTTATTGTCAGTAGTTTGACTGAATAACTTTGAGTGCACTGCATTCCCTTACCCAGAATTCCCACAGCGAAATAGGCCAGTATGGCCAAAACGAACAGGATGCAACATACAATGTCTGTGCAGCCCCTGCAATGGAAGAGGAAAATATTAAAAGCAACGCAACTATTTACCACTCCTTTTCTGGCAGTTTTGGCAGATTTGGGGCATTTTAAGCTTTGACAGGACACAGAGAAACAAATTGCTGACACTAGCTGTATAGTCTCCCTGTAGATAGACAGATGAGTCACTGAGCTCCCCTGAAGCACATTTACCATACGGGATGTGTTTATATATTTATAACGCACAATGCTTGAATTAGCGTTTGTTTTTTAGAAATTGATTTCGTCTTGTCAAAATATGCCCGAAGGTGTTTGCTACCTAAGGCCAGTGAGATTTCCTTTGAATGTAGTGACTCACTTTGTGGTCAAACCCAGCACACCGCTTGTTGTTTTTATGCAGGGGTGATGCTGGCCTTACCTGTTCTGGATTGGGCCTTTGAATGTGGGGTCATACTTCCTTGGTTCACCTAGAAGACAAGAGAAAAGATGACACTACTGTGACAATATAATACAAATCAATCTTCTTTAGGTAAAAGCCTGATCATGAAATTAATACTAAAAGGTAGAAAAAATTAAATTGAAAACTGAGATATAAGGAAAATAAATCTTGCCTGCATTTTTTGCCATATCACCCAGCTCTAGATTATAGGCATACTTGTCTATTATTTAAAATATCACATATCTACAAAATATTCTAAACAGTATAAGTGTGACTGCTAACATTATTCCAAACACAGCCGCCGCCTCCTCTTCCTGCCATTCTGCCGTTAGATGCCTTTTCCCTGAAGGGAGACACGCCTGGCAACCACGCAAATTCCTCCCCAGTGACACCACCAGGGAGCCACGGGAAGAAGCGCGCTAAATGGGTCGGGCCATACGTTTATTCAAGTTATGGTATTCTATTAATTCTTGGCAGTTTGATTGAAAAATTAAGGGTGGCGAAGAAAGACCATCCAGTAGTGAGATAATAGCATTTGGAGAGTTGTGCAATTACATGGCCATCCCCTGCTTTGACTCACACGCAGAGGACCAGGGTCATATAACATTATGTTTTGGGTTCACTGATGTAGAACTTCCTGCAGGACATTTAAGGTGAGGGGGACAGTAGCCGTGGCGATGCAGTGTCGGTGCAAATGCTTGTTTGGATTTGCATGCAGATTATATTTTGTTTTAGGGGGAAGTATGAGCTTTTCACATCTTATTGCAGCCATGTTTACTCTTGCACATAGATATCAAGGTATTAATGATTGCAGGGCAGATAAAGGCATATAGTAGGCGTGCAGAGCAAAAATCACTTTCAATATTAGTCAAACTTAAATGAACCAAGGACTTTGCTGCAGGCTGTGCTGTACAATTGAAATGTATAATACAACCTAGTCTCTTGGGTAAAAATACAGGTTCATCTTAGTGGTATCATCAGTACATGAATTATGCATTCAGCCTCTTGTGAAAACACTATAGCAAGTGCTAGACAATCCCTTCCTGAAACAGTGCATTAACTGTGCTCTCAATGCAGTTTCTCTTGGTACTACAATTCAGCTCAGTCTACAGTTCTCTTTTAACCCATTTAAATTACTTCTCTAAACCAAGGCTTTGCTAAAAAAAAAGGTCTTTCAGTTGTTTCAGAAGTTGTACTTTTCACTACAATGTGCAGCAGCGCTATCTAGAACAAGTAACATTAGTCCTGCTGATAAAAAGAGAGCCGAGCCCCACACCTGTATAATCAGCCACACACTTTATCCACAACACACCCATGTCACAGTATCGCTCAGGCTAAACTGCACGTAAACAGCTTCAATCAACAACTTTGAGCAACAACAACCAACAATTGTTAACTTATAAATCTACGCATAAAAAACAGGTAGTTACCATGCTTTCCATAGTATTCTCCTCCGTCCTCGGGCATGTTTCTTTCAGGGAAGAGACAATTCTGACCTGATTTGAGCAAGTGGAACGGAGCAGGAGAAACTTGGGTTCTGTGAAAGAACCTGTCCAACCAGTCTGTGACTACAGCACTCTACACCGGCCACTTCAGGCTCCACCCACCACACTTCCCCCAATCTCTAGCCTGAAACAACCTGCTACCATCTGAGCTACAGCCTACAACAAAACTATACTGTTTAACCGCCAACACCCATCCATACCAGGCAGACGTAACTGATACATCTCAAGGAAAAACAGTAAAGATTAGTTCAACACTAGGGTGAGGTATGGAAGATGTTTATCTGTGTTTAGGGGAAAACTACAGGAGTTTTCTCACAGTGTTGCCTCCTGTGGAGAGAGGGAGGTTATTATGCGCAATGGTGATTGGAAACATATGATACAAAGTCTACAGTAGTGGGTTTTACCAATGTTAATCAATAAAAGTGATTATTCAGGTCACAAAATAATCTTTTTTTTTTTTTTTTTTTTAGATTTTATGATTATATTGTGACCTGAATAATCACTTTTATGTTTACATCCCTAAAACCTACTAGTGTAGACCTTGTATCATGTTTCCAATCACCATCATGGATAATAACCTCCGTCTCTCCACAGGGGGCAACACTGTGAGAAAACTCCTGTAGTTTTTCCCCTAAACACAGATAAACATATTCCATACCTCACCCTAATGTTCAAGTAATCTCTACTGTTTTTTCTAAAGTTTTATCAGTTACATCTGACTGTTATGGATTCAGCTTTCAGAAATTTCGATTTCACAAAGCTGGTCATAGAGGAATGGATTCTGTTGTTGTTTGGTCCGGGTATCAATTACTGGGAAAAATTGTTAAATTGCAGTGGTGGTAGAAGTACTCAAAGTCGTTACTTAAGTAAAAGTACAGATAAAGAAGCCAAAAATACTCAAGTAAAAGTATAAGTAGCACATTGACTTAAGTATCAAAAGAGTATCAAAATGTACATGAAGAATAAAAAGTATGTGTGAAGTAATTCATATTTTGAAAACAATTTAGTTGTTAAATGTGGAAGTTTTGATAAAGAATTGTGCAGATCTCTGGTCAACAAAGGTTAATTCAAGTGAATTTTTGTTTTGCGCAACGTTGGGTCTTGACGCAGATATCACCACGAATGTGCTAAATTAAAGTAAAAAAAAGTTGAATGTAGTGACGTAAAAGTAAAAAAGTACTCAAAGTAAGAATGACTTGAGTAAAGTACAGTACTTTTACTTTTGTACCTTGTTACTTTCCACCTGTTAAATCATCATGTTTTACAATAGTTGTAACACTAAACTTGTGAACATTGTGATATACGACTTCTCTGAGCAGAGCATGTCAACAACAGAAACTGTGTTAAATGTTTTGATGTGGTCAGAGAGGCAAAAAAAGGAAACGTAATTTTTCACATCAATACAAAAACATGTTATAGTCAAAATAATCAGAATGATACATTTTAGCCATAAAGATATTTCACTTCAGAAACTTTTATTTCTGTAGTTATTTGTAGAAGTAAAGGTCAAATTAAAATGTTAGTGTTTTTAATAACCAATCAAAATGTATTAACACTGATGTGAGAGAAACTTTTTTCTGTTTAACAAATACCCAGTGTTCTGTTACTGTCAGAAATGGATGGAATAAATGCTGCAATGTGTTTTCCAGATTCAGATGGAATGACTGAAAGTTTCCATCTCTTTTTGTTTTTTTAATCTTGGCAATGAATTAAGAAAAGTGGAATACTGTCACAGCTTTCACTTTAAACAGAGGCCTTCTGTAAAGGATGGAGACATTTAGCTTGTGGAATTTGACTCCTAAATATGATAATAATGATTCATCACAACAGCTGCTGTCTTTGCAATCACGCTAATGAAACATATGCTCAGTTTTATGGTAAATGCGTTCCACTGACAGAGGGCTGGCTGTTGCACTACCATTTATTCATTCATGTATATTTGATTCTCTCTGCATGGTGGAACAGAGCGAAATAGTGGCTTAGTGGTTAGCACTTTTCAATTCAGAGCAGAGGGTTTGATCCCTGGACTGGATGTAGTCTTCTGTGTGGAGTTTGCATGTTCTCCCAGGGTCAGAGTCATCGAGTAGTTTGAGAGCTGCTATCAGTTTGGTGGATTAATCAATGTACAGAGCATGTATTTAGTCGAACAAGATCTGAACTTCAACCCCACAGAACATTTTTGTAAAGATCTAAATTACAATATCAACAGCATGTATAATAAGTCCCCATGGAAACAAGATAAGTGAAGAACAGATATTTATATGCCCCAAATCATTTCTGTCTTAGCGATTTGCTAATTGTGACCCTTTAATTGGTGTTTCTGATTTGATTGTGGTGAATCTGGCCCGAGGTTTGGCCCATGTGGCAGCACTAGTTTAGGACTAAGTTTCCTTCTGATCTACACAATTTCACTGGACACCTTGTGTGTAACAAAAGCACTTTGCTTCATTCCTTTTCATTCCTTATGCTTTTAGTGTAGAGCACATTTTGCAAACATTTATACTCAGTAATAAAACGTGTGATTGAATACAAAAAGTAAAAAAACAAAACAAAAAACTGAATGAATGAATTTTATGAATGTGTCTTGCAGACACATAGGCCCAGTCCTGTCATTGTTTTATTAGACACTAGGAGGGGACGTGACACAATTCGCACAAGGCAAGACGAGGCACGAGACTGGGTTCACAACAATGAGACGAGATTATGATTACTTATAGTAAACACATTTGTGGCTCTGGTCCAGTTCACATTTTTTACCTCACAATTTCTCTTCTATTTCATTTCTTATTTTTGCTGCTACGTTTTTGAATCACGGCTTCTCAAGAACTCATCAGCATAAATCTGTTTTCGTCCGTGCACAATGTTGAGGTAATTTATTTTATCATGAGACATCTTGTGGCATGAGATCTTGTCACATCCCTACACATCACTATCAACAAAACAAAAATACTATATAATTCAAAGTACACTGAAGGTTTTAATTAGGTCTTAAACAACAAGCCGTGTGTTTTGAGAAAGCAACTTGTGCTTGTATTATTACTTGATGTTGTCTCACGTCACGTCCTGCATGACATTCTTCAGTTTCCTTGCTTCCTCACATTACTAAAAAACATTACTAGATGTACTAGATGTAACTCTTTAGTGGATTCAAAGCTCAAAAAACAACAGCAAGAGACAAGGCAACTTTAGTCAGCAGACTTCAGCTGGTGGTCTGTCTGCCTTCTGCCCACATGTCTTTCATTACAGCAGCAGGGTGTGGAGGGTTTATACCCAGCCCATGTCTATTTAAAGTGTACAGGAAGTAACAGAAAAGTTCCACCATAATCTGTAAAAACATGTCAGGATTACATTTTACCCACACCTGAACATGTCTCAACATATGTTCCTTTAGATAAAAACAAACAACGTTATGACCTTTACCCTGTTACCAGAATCAGCTTAGGGACATCACAGATACAGATTCCACTTCCACTGAAATGAAACCACCCAGTTCAATTTTAGCAGCACACAATCTGAAAGAGAAACTACAGCTGTCTTGGTTATAATTATTATTATGATTTCTTTTTTCTATTGAAGCAGGGATTATATATTTTTCACATCAAGAAAGGAAGACATAGGTGTTTAAAGTTGTCTAATACTCGCAAACTCTTTGGCACATGGTTAATATTCCCTCACACATTATTTTAGGCGTGCACAGTTTTAGAACAGCCAATCAGAGTGCTGCTTTCGACTTCTACTTCTGGCTTGATGAGAAATAAAATACTTGTCTCAATGTCCTGCTTTGCGTTACTCTTTGGGGTAAACACAAAATGTACTAATTTACCCCCCCCCCCCCCCATCCCCATTTTGGTGAGCCAAAATAAAGACTATATATAAGACAAATCATGAATGTACAAATCTGTATTTTCGTATCTTAAAGGAAAAATATTAATATATGCAGTTTTTGTATTGTTTTTAGTCTTTAAACCTGCTCTTGAGTGTCTTCAGTTTGACATGTCGTGTTTTAGGATTAAACGCAAAATGCTACATTAAAAAAAACATGACTTTATCGCTGCGTTGGGAGATGCCATTTTGACTTAGCTGTGGCTCCATCTACTAGCTGTAGAGGCAATTACACACATGTAAATATATACCCACAATGCATTGCGGTAAAGAGTGGATCTGACGAAGTTGTAGTTATCGTGACTAGACGGAAGAAATGTTCAGAGCGAGTCTGGCCATGATTTAAGGTTTTAAAACTAACAAATGGTGACAAACCTCTCTTCTGTGTCACTGTCCTGTGTCTGGAATTTCCAACTTGATTTTGGAAAATACCTGACACTACTGTATACTTTCAACAAAAAATAATAGTGTGTGTGTTTCAATTTTGTTCCTAGTTTTAGTAACAATTAGATCTGGGTGTTCTCTAGTTCTCATATAGTTCTGGTAAAGGACATTCACTATGTAATTCCCCAAATCCATTCCTGATGAAACTACTGAAACATTGTAATAACTGATGATTAATTGCGAAGTGCGAGCAGACTGCAACTACAACAGAAGGTAATCATATCTAGGGAGACGCCAATGTTTGGATAATCTCTTTTCCAGCTAGTGTTGTCCCAACATAAACATTTCAAATTCAATTTTGATACAAAGAAAAAGGCTTGATACTCAATTTCAATACAGTGATAATTAAAAAAAACAATAACATTTTCAACACAAATACTTACCATTTGGTCTTAAACAGTTCTGATGAAGATAAAATCCTTTCAGGAAAGATCCAATATTGTTTTGGTTATATGATTTTTTTAACCAGTTTGAAAGTTGTTTTTTTGTTTTGTTTTTTTGTCATTGTCATATTTGATTCAAAATAGCAATTTGAATAGTTGATTATTTAGCTAGCACAATTTCCTTTGCAAACAACAAATCATCCTGTCTTATTATTAGTTCAGCTCAACACCTCTCAAATGTAAATGATTCGGGACGCGCATAAAATTTGCATATTTTGATAGACTTCAACCACCAAAACATAATCACAAATCAAATTGTAACAGCTTGTCAGAAAAATCGCGATTAGATATTGTCCGAAATCGTAAAGCACTAGAAGACAATATAATTTTGTTAGAGCATCAAACACTGGATGTAACCCCACAAATAACCACTGTGTGTAAACAATAACATTCAGAGCAGCACATATGTAATAAACAGTAAGCGTTTGTTTATTACATATTTGTACTATTTGGGTATTGGATATTACCAAAAATACACTGGTCAAACTAACAGGTTGAAGAAACCAGAATGTCAATATAATACTGAAGTTCATTTACATGTTACAGCAAGGTATGTGGCCAAAAAAAAAAGAAAATGCCTCAGTTTTTTGTAGTCAACCTTCAGTTCGTGAGATTTCTTGTCAGCCTCTTGTCCATTGGATCATTAATTTCTACTGTCTGTAACTAACAGTGCATGACGCTGAGGATTCTTCTGCTGCTTTGACAGTCGAAACCCTCTGCATATCTCCTCTTGTCAGAAGCACATTTCCTTTTGCTTATTAGCCTCACCACACTCTGAGAGGTTGGCATGCACTTGACAGTTAGCTAAGTCACATGACCTTGTTTTTATACCACCAGGTTCTTTTTTTTTTTTCTCGTTAAAACGGGTGAAGAAAAAGCACGTCGCCTTCAGCTGAACAAGAATGGAAAGAGCCGAGTTTCATACTGTGTACGCTTCTAAAAACTGCTTCTAATTACATCTGTGCACTGGGCACGGCCAAACTTTACTGCCTCTTGTCCTGTCATTGAGGGATCTGCTGGTAAATTACTTCAGCATGGGCCGCCCCAGTCTCATCCGACATGGATGTGGAGCAAAGAAAGTCAGTGACAACCAGATGCAAATGAAAACCTGCTTGTCTCTTGAAACATAACTGCCAATTCTGTTTTGCAATGTGATCTGAATTCTCACGCTACCCAAGAAATGGCTATGAATCTTCTCTCATTTGTTTACTTGCTTCAGCTGCAATGCATGGACACACTTGAAGAAGGCATTAGTCATTATGCGCTGAAGTATTGTGGTGTGGTGTGGTGAGTGTGTGCTGAGTGAAACAAAACTAAAGCTTTACTGTAAAATCAGCCCAAACATGAGTCATCCATCAGATTTCTGAGACAACAACAGACAAGAGAATTGTTTTGAAAGCATATTTTCTCAAAATTTCTATTTAGTATGGGCTATATTAGACTATATTATGTATGTTAGATGTATATTATGTTAGTGCAGACTGAAAAATATACTGAAAATATAACAAACTGATATAACAAACTGTGGACTTGTTGGCATTTTATTAAACTGTGCCCCTTACATAGCAGCTGTTGCCTTCCATACCACACTGAGGAATGTAGCAGCAACTGGACAAGCGCGGCACGCATTCGGACATTGTACCCGGGACAAGAACAGGGGCATTTACTCTGTATCTACACAAACTTTAGCACAGTTACAAGCGAAAATCTGTGGCCATATTTTCTGTTCCCACGGAAGTGAACCCCCAGAGGTAGCGTGCAAACTATAAACACTGGCTCCTGAGTGAGAGTGGTCCGCTTGCAGGGCACAATGAGCAGAAATACGTGGCGTGAAATGAGGTGTTTACGCCATTGGCTCAAGTCAAAATAAAACACTTTAGCCCAGCTCTTTCGGAATTGATAAACCGCAGTAGCCTAAATGCCTTTGTGTTTAGTCGCTGTGTTGTCCCAGGACAAATGAAGTGGCGCATGCTGTGGGGGTTTTAATAATTACCATATTTCGGTTTCTCCTCCAGTTCCATGGTTAGGGGGTGCTCCTTCTTCTCCAAAGCGGCTCATATGTGTCGGCTGCTCACCATTTCTCGCCACACAGTGTCGATGGAGCGTCGCTGGTCGCAGTTCAAACACTTTACAGAAGTCGCTCCAAAATCTTAGACTGCCCTGGTAACATTAAAGACAGATAACTTTGAGGAGACATGGGACCAATCCGTGCCTAAAGAAGTTTGATGGGCAGAAGGCTGAGCCAGTAGCTGACTGGGGGTTGAACGTACCCTCTGAGTGGGAGTAGCTTTTGGTACCGTTAACTTGTGAGTGGCAATTAGACCAGGGCAGAGAATATAGTCTATGCAGATAACCACAATTATCCAGTCATCATGTAAAAATCTAAGCATAATGGTAGAATAATGTGATGTAACAATATAACAAAATCTATTTGGGTTTTCACTCGTGGAACAGTAGACTTAGCGCAAAAGAAAAGTATGCCATCATACAGCATAAGATGTGTTAGAAAACACATGCAAGCGGCAAGCACAGAAGGTTAAAACTCTGTTATTGGGGGAGATAAATTGTTTGAATTGCAATAGCTCACGTGTTGCCCATCCCACGCCCTCAGTAAATCGGGTCATGGACGCGCTTTCCCGGTAACAGCTAGAAAAACTCACTATTAGTTTACATTTTTGATTGGAATCAACTACTTTTGTCACGATGTGATGGGTTTTTTGTAGCAGCACATCAACGCAGCGCAGCAGGCTGGAGTGTGCGTGATGACGTCGGTGGTGTTTTGACGTGCTCTGTCACACACGCTGCCGTCACCTGAGAAGCGCTGGACTCTGGACCTGGACAAGGACTTGTGGGACATTACGCACTAGTTACACGCTTATAACAACTGTCAGTAAGAGCTTTATGGTTCTTTGTTTTGGTATGCTCATGTATTTGATGGAGTGGTTATAGACAAGTCGGCTGAAGTGAGCTAACACTAAGCTAACTAGGAGCTTCTGTTACACAAGTTAGCTACGTTAGCTTAGCATCTGTTTGTTTTGTTTGCGCATTTCTTTTCTTTTATTGGGTCAGACATTTTATTTCATTCAGTAACTGTGCGAAGACGCGCTTTTGTACAGGAGATAAACTGGTGCTCTGAAAATCAGTGACACCTACAGAATATTATTATGTACTGTATTAATCTTTGGTTTTGTGTGTTTTAGTTCAACTCCATCATGGCATTGAGAGGTGTGTGTCGGCTCCTGGTGAATCCTCACAGATGTGCTCTCGTCTCAGCTACAAGAGCACAAGGAACAGCTGCACCTGCTGTACAGGGTGAGTGCAATAATAAAGCCTAGCAGCAGTCTTAGGTGTGTTAAAGAGAGTTTTTTGATATTTCATTAAAGAAAACAAAAGATAAGTGTATTCTGGATCTCTTATTGTCTCTCTTTGTCCACAGAGACTTTGAAATCAAAGCCCAAATCACGTATGAGCTTCCTTCTTCTATCTATTGTTGCACACAAGATCCATCACCAGATTGTCTCCTCCGTGTTTAACAATATACATCATATCCAACAGCGAAAGTCCAGTTTAACTGGCAAGATCCTCTGGACCTGGATGGTCAGCTGACTGAGGAGGAGATCATGATCCGAGACTCTTTCCGCACATATTGCCAAGAGAAGCTCATGCCACGTGTCTTAATGGCAAACAGAAATGAAGGTACAGCAAGTCAACATGCTCACGCACTATTATGGTATTATGTCAGAAACTATAGTATGTACGTAATACATCGGAAAGTATGAACATAATACATATTCTTGTATTTGAGGAAAGCCTTTCCATTAGCAACCATTATTGATGTTGCAAATATTACAGTTCAGTGGCTGTGGACATTGCATAGTGCTAGTAGCTTTAACCAGGCACACCTGTGGGGAAATCCTTCCTTTGGTTGGTTATCATATAATGACAGTGAAGTGCCACTGCAAGTAATAAACAATACAGACGTAAAAACAAATGTCAGTTGTCAGAGTAATGCATTTCAATTTATCATTTTTAGTGTTTCACAGAGAAATTGTGTCAGAAATGGGAGAGATGGGTGTCCTTGGTCCAACTATTAAAGGTCAGTTACAACAAATGTTTACTTAGTTGTTATTTTGCCAAGATAATCCCAACCTTCTGCTCATTTTGTAAAAATATGTGCCAAAATATGCATCTCATTCTGTGACATATTTTACCCAATATATATATTTTAATCCATGGCTGTTTAAAGGTTATGGCTGTGCTGGCACCAGTTATGTGGCCTATGGTCTGATTGCCAGAGAAGTGGAGAGAGTGGACAGTGGTTATCGATCAGTCATGAGTGTCCAGTCATCCCTCGTCATGTACCCTATTTACGCCTATGGCACTGAGGAGCAGAAGCAGAAATACTTGCCCAAACTAGGTATTTTTTAATTATTTTTTTTACATGATTTCAACCCAATTGACCATTTGATGAACACTACCATTTCTCTGTTACCTCCAGCTGCTGGAGAGATTCTGGGATGTTTTGGTTTGACAGAGCCTAACCATGGCAGTGATCCCAGCAGCATGGAAACCAAAGCTAAATACAACCCATCCAGCCGTACCTACTCTCTGACCGGCTCCAAGACCTGGTGGGTTGCAAAGAAAGCCTGTTTCAGTCACTATAATGGGTCAGGTAGAGCAATCTCATCCATTTTCTTTTAACAGTGTAGAAACAAAGCACTACATTTGCAAATACCATTGGTAACTGCATATGGTCACAAATTGTATCATACTTTCCATTGTGCTGCTGTCTTAAATTACCTTCCAAATTAAAAGTAGCAAAAGCTCTTAATAAACATATAAGACAGCTGTATCTGGTATCAAAATGGAAAAGGAACTGATAGTGTATATTTCTTGAAAGCTTTCTGACGTTCTTTGTTTTACTGAGTAAAGTTAAGGATACAGTCAATTTTATTTGATAGTCTAACAATTGTATCTATTACTCAGTTGTAACAGAGTAATGTTGACAGGCGTTCCAGGATATGTCCTTATTTAAACTTGTCTTGTATTAATTTGCTATGGCTGTAACAGTCCACTGGATGGCGTTGTTCACATTTAGTAACAGGATTTCGCTTTCAAATGGTTTTGCTCTCTGCTACCTTCATTCAGCCAGTAAAAAAAAATCAGATAACTAGAATAATCATATAATCCAATAATCTGTCTGATTTTTGGTTTGTGTTTACAGCACAAGAGAAATCTGATCATCAAAACACCTGGTGACATATCAATTAGTTTTTTTAAGTAGCTGCTGTATTTGGGTCACAAAGGAACTCTAGGAATTCTAAAATACCTTTTTTTGAAACATTGTTGTTGTTGTTGTTCATTGTTGTCTTTGCCACTGTGGTTTGCCCATTTATTTTTTAATTTTTAATTTTCTTTGTCAAGACCTAGAAGAAATCAGATTATTTTGCTGTTTTCAAGTGATAAAACCAGATTTGAATGCGCATGTAACCGCAGCGACTGTTTACATGATATTTCAGTAATCGGATGATAACTCCAGAAATCAGATAATTATCAGATTTTTGGCGTTCATGTAAACATACCCAGTGAACCACTTTCAGAGAATGTGAAATCTTGTAAGTCTTGCAGCTTTAGAATATGAATTCCAAATATGTAAATAAGTAAAACAAAATTAAAACTAAAACTTTTAAATCAGACTTAATGGTCAACAATTTAAATGTCTTATAACCTTGAACCTTCATATGCTTTTTGCTTAAAAATCTGTATATGATTTGTTCAGTGGAGTTTCAAAACAAAAATGTTTTGTGTTTGCAATATTTAGGTCTGAGTGTGTATTAACTGTTAAATCATTCTAATGTGACTTTGCTAAAATGGCTGTTTTACCAACTTTAGGATCACAAACTCCCCTGAGGCCGATATCGCAGTGGTCTGGGCCAAGTGTGACGATGGAAAGGTCCGAGGCTTCATTTTGGAGAGAGGGATGAAGGGCCTGTCCACTCCAAAGATTGAAGGCAAGTTCTCCCTGAGAGCATCAGCCACAGGGATGATTCTCATGGATGAAGTGGAGGTGCCCGAGGAAAACCTGCTCCCAAACATCTCGGGTCTGGGGGTAAGCTATTAAATCACTGTGCTGTTGGAAAAAAAAAAAGTATATATATATATATATATATATATATTTTTTTTTTTTTTGTAAGGGTCCTTTTGGCTGCCTGAACAATGCCCGATATGGAATTGCGTGGGGCGCTCTCGGCGCAGCAGAGTTTTGCTTCCATGCAGCTCGGCAGTACACACTTGACAGGTCAGACTTAATTTCCTCATGTAGCAATTAAACACATTTTATATTTTTCTGTAATAATCTACTCCTTAACAGAATCCAGTTTGGTGTGCCGCTGGCAAGGAATCAGCTAATGCAGAAAAAGATGGCAGACATGCTCACAGAGATCTCTATTGGCCTACAGTCCTGCCTGCAGCTAGGAAGACTCATCGATGATAAAAAGTAACTTACATCAATACAAATCAAGCAAAAAGATGCGTCTGCTGCAAATCTTTCTTTCTCTTTTTTAGGGCAGCTCCTGAAATGATCTCCATGTTGAAGAGAAACAGCTGCGGTAAAGCGTTAGACATCGCCCGACAGGCCCGCGACATGCTGGGAGGAAACGGCATCTCAGACGAGTACCACATCATCCGCCACGTTATGAACCTCGAAGCCGTCAACACCTATGAAGGTAAGCAACCACACACACACACACACACACACACACACACACACACACACACACACACACACACACACACACACACACACACACACACACACGTACACTCATACACACACCTAATCTCACCAGCAGGTTATACAAGCTCCATTTATTTCATGTAAATTGAAGAGAAGTAATCCAATAGCAATCTGTGTCCTAAATGCACCTGTTGGTATGATTTAATCTGACCCCTCTCCTGCCGCAGGTACTCATGATATCCACGCTCTAATCCTGGGCAGAGCCATCACCGGTTTGCAGGCCTTCACTGTAGAGAAGTAGATTCAACCTATGACTCGCCTACCAGCACCAATACTTATGTGATCAGCTTGAGAGATGTAATTACATGTAGACTTTGCAATATAAAGAGGGCTATTTTTCTACTGTCTGTCAGTTGTGTCGTGTGTAAACATGTATAGTAACAACATCATGAGAGTGATTTTGGGTTTCTGGATAATATATAAGAAAGAACAAAACTTCCGTCAGGCCTAGTATTTCCTATTGTTATACATTCTGAATTGAACTTTGAACCGGTTTAGCTAAACACAATATCAAATGTTGGTATTCAATGCAACAAACTGTAACATCTTGAATCTTTTCTTGATGCTTTTGAAACCTGATGCAACAAGTATGCAACATTAGTCACTGTAAAAATTAAAGAAAGGTCATCTGTTTGTAGTCACTGTTACTGTTATGCTGTGGATAATTTGAACAAAGTTAACATATTTAATTGCTGTGTCAATAAAATAAGAACAAGTTGGACAAACACTACTGCTGGTTTTGTCCTCTCCTCCTTATCTTCTTATCCATTACTGTCTATTGGAAAATACATTTTAAATGATTGCAATTCTTACTAAAATGCACTTAGTTATGCAAGCAAGCACTAAACTAGCAAACAAGGATTTTAAAGATATACAGCCAATAGAATGGCTGCACCTTGCCAACCGTGTACCTGTTCTTATGAGCGGTTATTGTTTTATTTCTTTGTAGGACTGAAACAATTTGTCAAATTAATTGTGACTAGTCGACTCAAAAAAAAAAATGGAATTGTATTTTGACAACTGCAATTGTCACCTGGACTTTACAGACGTTCAAACTACTTTTTTCTCTCTTACAAAAACAGCTGCTTTATTAAATTGAAATGGCAAGAAACACACAATTTGAAATCACAGTAAATAATTTGTAAATAATCACAAAGTCTTTATGGGTTAATTCTGCCTTTATTTGGTTAAAGAAAACTCAATGTACAATAGAAATCATCACCATCAACCATCATTAGTTCAAAGTGATGGTATGACAGCCAACACATCACATTGTATCTATCTAGGAATATAAATGAATTGAGTTTTAATCATTGATTGTAATGTATTTCTTGTTCTTGTGTAATTTTTATAGCCCTCCAGTCCTTATAAAAATAAGGTCTGGTCTGAATTGACAGGAATGTTTGAGTAAACCAACTACACTGAAGTAGACAGAATTACAGAACTGACAAATCTGATGACATGGCCTTTTACACGGATCTTACATAAGGGAATTGCTGTTGTATTTTTTGACCAGCTGCTTTTCATCTTTTGGACATGTAAGTTGTGATGTAACTCACTGCAGCTCATATTAGGTTCTCATATGTTGTAGAAAAGGAGATAGAATTGCTGCTCTATATTCACAAGGAAGAGGGTTGTTTAACACAGACTTGGTGTAGGAACAGACAAATCGGTGCAGTCCCTCATTCCTCCAGCAGTGGTCCATCCATAGTAGTTTCAAAGGAAGTCATTTGGATTATGTATTTTAAAATCAAGACGTTTCGACGTGTCTAGAATGAATACCTTTGAAACCTTTTCTACAATTATTATAACAGACACATAAAATACAAATTATGAAGCATATAATGTGACTATTGGTTCTTATCAATATACTGCGCTCATGGGCATAGAACTCCCTAAACAGAGGTCAGATTGTGGACATTTTCGGTGACGAAGAATGTTCGTGTGGGCGGGGGCTAACGTCTGATCAGCTTAGCACGCGCTCACTTCAGCACCTTGGACAGAGCGAGCGGCTCTCGACTGAACTTCAGAAAGAGTTCACGGCACGCGGACGTTAGAGTTCCACAAAAATAAAAACAGATGTGTTTTTTATTCTTGTTCTTGCACTATTTTTTTTTATCATGGGAGGATTTTTCCAACAACGACACGAACCAAAGAAAGGTCATTTAGAATCTACAATTTGTTTGAAGGATGAAAGAAAGTCTTTTGAATAAATCCTCGTCAGACGCGGAGCTATGAATGTGTTTAATTTGACGGGCTTGAACTCCACGGGAGGAGCGCACTCGCTCTTCTTGGACGAGCCGCTGTACAAACAGTACAAGCCCATAGTGAAGGAACTGGTGCCGCTGCCCAAAGCTGTGCTCTACCTGCTCATGGCTGCGCTGGTGGTGGTCGGAGTCGCTTATGCTATCGTTGGACATCTGATCAAGGACCTGGCCATTGACATAGCAGGTATGAGGTTCTTTACCTCTTTATTTTGCATATTGATAAAAAGGGATTTTTCCCTAAAGCTGTTATAATAATAATAATCAGCAGTATCATTAATATTATTATATAATGATAATACATTTAATTCGTAAAGCTATAGCTGTTAAGAGTTTATTTATTTATGTATTATTAACCTTTAACCAGTCAAAAAAAAACAAAAACAAACAAACAAACATTGAGATCAAATCCTCTTTTTCTCAAGTTCTCAACTTTTTTTTCACAAATGAAGAGACCTAAAACACTTGATTAGATACACACAATTCTTAGGAAAATTAGTTGAATAAAATCATATATTTTTATTCATAAATCCATTGAGGAGCTGTTTGAAATGGCCTGGAGAGAGCTGCTGGTAGCTCTAGAGCTGCAGGTTGGATGCCACTGTGTCTCAGTCACAAGACAATAGTCTATAAAGGACAAAGTGAACCTGATGCAGCTTAATGATGTGGAGGAATATTTCCAAGTACCGAATGTGAGCCAATCCAATTAACCAGTTTACATTTAAGCACCCACCATTGTTGTAGTGGACCAGCACTGACTAATGCTTTTAAACTTCCCTCTCCCTGCACAGAATGTCTTCTGGGTCCACACGGTGATGAAGACAAAGAAGATGACGCACACCCATGTCACCACCCATCCAGCCACCCACCTGTCCACCCGTTTGCACATAACGCCTTCCATGTATGGGACCCAGACGAGGTGGTGGTGCCTCTGCCCCCAGAGGAGAGCCCTCAAATCAGCCCGCTGCTGCATGCAGCCATACCCTACATACCACACTTTTTCCCACACACTCACAGCCCCACCAGCTCTTTGGCACTGACGTGCAGCCCCGCCGACAAGGAGGTCAGCTTACCCAGGGAGTTATGATCCAGCTGGAGGAGAAAGGTCTCAAGGGCCACATTTTAATGCTTCCAGTATCACTGTGACCAGGATTATGGGCAATTTCAGCCTCAGCATATTGTTGTAATGATGAATGTGAATTAATGCGATTGGTGGTAGTTCTTCATGAGCACAGAATGGATGCCATGTTTGTATGTGTGCCCAGGTCAGCCTCCTCAAAAGGGAATGAAAAAATGCACTTCCTGTATTGCTGTGACATTCAGTGTTTGTGCTATCTCTAAAGTTATGACAAGATCAAGTTGAAGGAGAGAATTTTTGATGGGTCATTTTGATTTTGTGCCTAAGGTTTAATATCAGACTGTGATGAATGCAGTCATCAATACAGGGTGTTTTATACCGTTTTGGTTTATACATGTGTTGCTTTAGTAAGACAATAAAGGTGTTTCCTACTTTTCGAAATCACCATTTCAATCAATTGCATATTTTATAAACTTAGAATACTTTTGCATCTTGTCAGTATATTTCACCAATCACATAGTCATTATGGGTGTTTACAACCTGCAAACCTTTTCCTACTTAGGCAAAGGTTTATTTCAAGACACACATAGCTTAGGCTTTCAAAGAACGACTTAGAGTTCCTACGATTCTTCAAGGCCATAATCCTGCCTGCCTTTACGATTGGTAAAGGGATTCCCCCACTCCGCTGCACACAACCCCGTAACAGCCTTATCCAGATAGGCATGATAGTATGTCCACAGGAATTGGGACCACATTATCAGAAGATATCTTTTCAAGTTTGTCTGAAGTACAATCAGCATTTTACTCTCATTTTTTGATAGTCTGACAGCTAGATTTGTTGCCAAACTGTGTGCTCTTAGTAGAAAGTTCCATTGATTAAGGCCCTGAACTTTGGGTGACCTTCCTGGAGTACCTTCCTGGAGTACTGGAAAGAAAAGGATGGGGAGTTTTGAATGTGAGGCTTTACACATTGTGGCCACACCTTAAACTTTTGGCAGAGACCCCAGTGGATCATGGAAACTTGAAATACAAACAGACTGACTTAAGTTATTATAAATTAACATGTTACCACCTTGTCTCTTTGGGATCCACAATACACACTTCTCCAATTCTTTAATAAAATATACAGAGATACTGTATATCATTCTGGACTTTCCAGGCAATGTGTCGCTATCCTCCATGTACAATCCTTGGATATCTGATACCTGTGCATTTAAGTGTTTCATATACTTCAAGTCCCTTGAGAAATTACCATTATTATAATTTACCATTTTAAACAATAAAACATTGTATTCCATACAGAAATACACTATTCCTTTAACGGAAAGTATTTGAAAGAACTATTATAGTATATTTACGTTAAATAAACCACAATTCTGTATATTTTATGGAGATCTTCAGTGTTTTTGACAAAGTATTTACCATTTAAAATTTTACAATAAAACATTGTATTCCATACAGAAATACACCCTTTGGATGTATTAAAGTAAATTACCCTTCGCTGTTTTACGGTATTTAACGGTCAACGTTACAGACTTTTTACAGTGTGACTATTATATTAAATTGCAATAAGATCTGGTTTACTTTGCTCTGCAAAAATGGTTTGAGAAGTGTAGTTAAAGGTCCACAATGTACATTTATGTGGTGGAGGGTTCAAGACCTGCTTGCCTCCATGGTCTTGATGCTGTGAAATGTGCCCTAGTAGCATTCAAGGTATCCATCTCCATGAAGACAAGCAGATGAAATTACGGGTCAGATCTGTGAGAAAATGACCCCCAGATGATTCCACTCACAGTAAGAATAAGCGTTTCAATGTATTTATTTTCAATTAAGACAGTTATATTTGAATAAATTGCAAGACCAACAAGTTTAAAGCCACTCCTGAAACGACATTTGTTTGGAGACACCAAAAAGTTACATGGTGCACCTTTAAAGGCAAGTAGAAGAATGACTTGCAGGATATGTTCATATCTGTAAACAAGCCGGAAATAATTACTTCTCAATATTTACATTCATGACAAAATAAATTAGCAAATACACAAACGCACACAAAGGTTTGTTGCCTCAAAAAACAATTTAATATTTGTGTTATTCCAAAAAACATTTTTTTCCATGTACATTTAGTTGATTTCATGCTGTGACAAAGGCAGCATTAGATAAAAATCACCATCTGTTCTTCATTGCAGCCTGTTGCACTACCACTTTGAAGGTCCCAAGTATGGTTAATGAAAAGGCCAAACAGCAGGCTCACAATCATGAGTCTAGCCTGCAAATGGGGCTGTCGTAGACCATCTGCAGGTTGACCTTGTGTCCCACCAGCTCTCGGATGTTGTTGATGCCGTACTTGATCATAGTGGGCCTGTAGATTAGGAAAAACAACTCAGGTGAGAGGGTTTCACCACTCTGTAACTGCAGCCAAAACAAGTCTGTTTATGCTTCAACAGGTCACAGCACAAACCAAAAGCCTGGAGGATTACTCAGCACGGATTATAGAGACTTTCCTAGTTGATTTGACATGTACTTATTAGCCATGACAAGTGTGTGTGTGTTTACTGAAGTCTTAACTCTTTTGACCTAAAAGAATCTTTCTATATTTAGATTAGCACTTACAGACACCATGAAAATTTACAAGACAAATGTGGGAAATATTATTATAGGGTAGTGCAAAAAGATTATTATACAGCAATGCAATCACAGTTATGATCGCACCAGTTTTTTGGGTTATTTTTGCTAAAATTGTCCAGTATTTTGCATCAAAGCTGGGATACTTGAGTTTCAAACTGTGACAAGAGGATTTATGCTAGTGAACCTGTTGGCCCCAGCTTGTTCCTAGCCCTCAAACTCATTTGCATATGGCTAATATTCACATTCATGTTTTTTTCCACAGGAAAAAAAAAGTTAAATCCAAAGAAGAAACAACAATATTAAAGAATGCTGCATTACACATAAAAGAACAAATTAAATGTGTAAAATTGGGCACAGGTTTGCAAGGCTTGGTAACATCCTCACAAAAACTGAATTGGAATTATAATCCATGATAGAAAATACGGGATAATCCTGAAGGCATAGTTGCAGTGGTCTACTTTGAAAACCTCACGTGGCACGAAATAAATGCAGGTCAGATCAGTTCCATGAGAGAGGAGTGTTCACCTTTCCAGGGACAGGCCCCAGGCGATCACAGACACGTCTTCCGGCAGGCCCATGGGCAGCAGCATCTCTGGTCTGAAAACGCCAGAGTTTCCCACCTCCACCCACTTTTTAAGACCTGAATGAAAGTGAAGAATTTGACATTACATGGGTATTGTTCATGAAGAGTGAAAGTTAGAATAGTTTTGTGGCTAACCTTCATGATAGCTGAACACTTCCATACTTGGTTCCGTGTAAGGGTTGTATGCCGGTTTAAAGCGCAGTTTAGTAATTCCTTTAAAGAACATAGGAACGGCAGAATTAAGGTGAAGCATTACAGGGGCTGTGCAATTAATTGAATTTTAAATCGAGATCAAGACCCTCTGTCAGTAAAGGCATGGAGTTTGGAGCAGAATTCAGACTTTTGGAACTAAAACTATTTTTTGTGTCAAAGGGCAATAATTGAAATTTTGTATAATTTATATTCAAGGAATTCATTTTGAAACACATTTTTATCTGTATTTAAGAGGACAAAAATGTATCTAAAATTGTGATAAATTGTTTTCTTATATTGCTGAGCCCCATCATTGAGGTGAAGTCAGTCACATGCATAATCTTATATTAAGTAACTATGCTAATATTTGGTATTGTTCCACTACACATCACACTTACTGACCTAGTTTTGTGAAGAACTGGTGCAGGATGCCCATGAGGTCTCCCAGCGTGAGGCCGTAGTCTGCCACCACCCCCTCGATCTGGTGGAACTCTGCCAAGTGTGTGGCATCCAGCGTCTCGTTCCGGAACACTCGGTCGATAGAAAAGTACTTCACAGGAGTGAACTTTTCCTGATGTAAATGTATAAATGCTAGTTTGAAATGACATCTTTCCAGCATGGTCATTTTGAACACAGAAGCCTCTATCTATCCATCTATTTATTAGCCTTATGTAATAAAAAAAACTTAGAAACAAAGAAAATTTGCAAATACACCATGTGTAAATAAAAATAATACAACTTAAATAGAAAAATTCTTCCCTCTTTGTTTCAATTTCAGTTCTTAATAGTAAACACTACTAGTTTTGGCCATACTTTAAATATACAAACAATGGCTATAATATTGAATAGTCATTAGTCATTAGTTACTAAGAAGAAAAATAACTAATAAAAATTACCCTCCATCAACTAACAGCTCATTATATACACAGTAGAGGTAGAGCACCTGCAGAGGCTGCCTTATACACAGTACAGCAGGGGCAATCTACATTATAATGCTTCTAATTTTAAGAGGCTTTGAAAGTATTCAATTCGAGCTAGAGTCAGGAATCATACCAGTCCAACACAACAACACATGATACAGGTCGATAGGTGGGATGGGCTGAATGTCAATAAGAAAATACTGCTTGGGAAGTAGTTCACCACCAAGTGTGAAAAAATGATAGTAATAATACCATTTAAAAAGAAGCATACAGTTCAAAGGTCACCTGTTGGGCGAGTTTATAAAGCATGCGCGCGCTGACTGCTGTGGTATGGGTCCGGAGGATGTTCTTTTGAGCCTCCTCAATCTTCCAATCATACTTGTACCTACAAGACAGCACAGATACAGGCACAGATCATGTTAACAACAGACAAAGAATGGTTAATTTGTTGACGCTGCAATCCGCAGTTCTCTCTTACTTTTCCAGGCTCGGTGTATGTCAACATTTGGACTTGAAATTGTGCTAATACTGTGCAGTTTAGCATGGTTCTTACCCCTGTGAACCATAGCCACCTTCCGAGTGGACCCTCTTCACTCTCTCCAGATAGTCTTGTGGGAACTCATGGGCCAGAGCAGGGTCTGGGAAGTCACACAAAAGGTAAATACAATTAGCTACCAACAGTAATAGTATCCCAACCTAATTTCTTACATACATAAATATCCCATGTCAGACTTTCTTTGATAACTCTATATCTATGGAAAATGGTGTTTGAACCTCTCACCAGATATGAAGAAGGTGTCGTGCTGGTCTCGTGCCGGGTGCTGCTGGGGCTGGAAGAGAGAGTCAAAGTTCCAGAAAGAGCTCTCAATAAAGTTATTGGTGGGCATCTCCGTGAAGCTGAGAAAGTTAAACATATCACATTATACATTTGTAAAACAGAGAATAAATCAAAATTTTCAATTTTTTTGCTCTTCAATTTTGCTCACCCCATCTCCAGAAAGATCTGTCTGAATTGCGTGCGCACCTTCATGAGCGGGTGCAAGTGTCCACTGTCTGGGGCGACACCCATGGCTTCAAAATTGTATGGCTTAAATTTCTTTTCTTTCCAGCTTCCTCTGCAACACAACAAACATCACCAGAAGGCTGAGTTACTAATGGATTTCTCTTGTACTGTTTCAATATGGCTAGAAAAATTACCAAATCCATCACAAAACACTGAACTTTTGTATGGTTGTTAAACTAGTTTGAATGGTGCAGAAACATTGGGGAAAATAAAAGTCAAGTCATTACTAACCATTACTAAAGCCTTTATATTTTAAGCAATCATACTGCGTATGGGAGCACATCTGGATATTGCTTTTAGCCAAATCCCTCATTGACGCAATTCACTGGGGACAACCTTATCCTCAACATCCTAACAATGGCGGCACAATCACAGTTTTTTATATGCACATTTTGGATGATATTGGATTTTCAGAAGCGGATTTTCTTTGACTGATATTGTGCTGCCCAGCCTTTAGGACACAGCCCATGTTTGTGGACCGATCCCCTTTAAGAGGCAGTGTGTTCCTCTGTGTCCAGTGTCTGAGTCCCTTCATTCTGCTATTCTTTAACAGAGAAGGACAGACTGGACAGTACACAACGACAAATTCAATAATAATTATGAAACATACAGGATGGAAAAAATTACAAAACATATTTAAAAGTGTGCTGTAGTTCAGTTGAACCCACAGACAGAACATGACCATTAGTTATAGCGAGTTACCCTTAGAATATCCACTCTAGTGCGCTATTTTATCACTTTGATAGATCTGAGTAGAATTAACAGAAGAACTCACGAGGCGATCATCTCTGGCGTCAGCTCGGTCTCCTGTTTGGTGATGGTGGTGCTGAAGGAGTTTCCCTTGGTGATCCAGTAAGACTTTACCGTCCTGAACACAGATACTAATTATATCAAACTCTGTTCTGATTCAAAACAACAACCTTGATACTTGATACAACACTACCGGTAATATTAATAAACAAAAACTATACAGGAATAGTCCAACTGTGTCCAATTAAGACTTTTTTTGCTGCTTTCAATACTTAGAAACTTTTACTGTCACTAGTAAAAAAATATTGGGGGCAATAGGGGCATAATAGTACTCACACTTCAGAGAGTAGTTTCCGCTTCTTCAGTTCATTCTTTTCCTTCTCGTCTAGTTGAGAGCTGGTGCCCCCCTGTACCAGCAACAACTTTTCTCTGACCTGGTCCACCATACTGTCCACCTACAAACGTATACATCAATTTAGAAAATGTCATCATAAACAATTGCAAATGAAAATGGGGGAAGTTGCCTACAGCTCTGAAAACCCTGGGACCTCCTTCGTGTGCCTTGTCAACCTTGATCCACTTGTTGGACATGGCCTTGCTGAAGCCAATCTTTCCAAAGGACAGTTTCTACAAAAAATGATGAGACAAGATTTGCTTCATTTTTCAGTAAGAGTATATCACAATCGTCATCTTTGTTTACCATGAGTTCGCTCTGAGCAAGCCCCTCCAGTGGGACAGAGCTGAACACACGTGCTTCATGGCTGCCTTCTTCAGCAATCTCACGGCCTTCCTCTGTCAGCTCCCAGTGCTTTGAGGAGCGGAGTTCTGCTGAAATGATCTACAACAGACAGATGAATAAATGCCTAGCTTGGCATTGTGAGACATTCACATTTAAGTGAGAAGAACTGGTATGAAGTTAATTTCACAAGAGTGGCGACCAACACCAGTCATTCCCAAACTTAGGGGCAGAACCCCAAAGATTCTCAGAAAAGAGGTCCAAATTAGATTGTGTTAGTGAAGGGATGTCATGTAAACTGTTTCTTTAAAGTATTTTACAATCATTACTGTTCTGTAGCATCTTTATCAACCAAAAGGCAATGATTATATTTTTTCTTATAAGACAGTTGGACCTCAGGACCTCAGGTCGGGAACCACTGACCACCACTACCTGCCTGGTGCGTTTAAAGTTTAAACTACTCATGATGCGTTTAGATGCAGGTGATCTGCAGCGGTTTGCTTGCTTAGACTAGTCAATGGTTACTTGCCAACCAAGAACACACACACATTTCCACTCATAAAACAGTTTTAATCACTGACTAGATTGTTTCCATATCTTAGTTGTAATTGCAAGTAAAGTAACAAGAAAACAATCGGGTGTTTATGTTGAATGTCTTTTTGAAAGCTTAATTGTATGATCTTAAACAACGTTAACCAGTTCCACTTATTCCTGTTACTCTCATCTGGTTGCATCAGTCAATAGCATTAGGCTAATTGTTGACACTAGGACTTCCGGTGCCGCTCGGTTCGGTAAACTCACGTCTCCCAGGGACTGTAGACTCTTCACGGCCCCGACCACGACCTGGTGGTCCACGCCGAGCCCGGACGCGGCCTCCACGCTATCCACACCATCGTCAGCCCTCTCCACGAGCCGTAGGAGCACCTCCACCACACCGGCGTCTGCCATGCTGCTGCCCCTAAAGGACGGAAGAGACCGGAAGTGACGAATCACGACGCTTTCCCTGGAGCCGAAAACAGATTACCGTAGCGTCCATCCACGAGCGCAAACAAACTGCTGGCCTTGTGTAGTCAAGTATGCAACAGTCCACATAGTACAGACGAGAATAAAAAGACAATTTTGATCCCTTCATTAAAAAAGATATCTATGGCATTATGGCCATGTGTATGTAGATGAAGCTTTGAGTTTGACTTCCATTTTTAAATTAGGAGCACACCGTCCCAGATGAAAATGGATATTGGTCTTATATCATCATCATCTCACGTTATATTACACCGCTCATAGAAATAATATATTGCAATTAACATATTGTGTTCATGTTCATGAAAAAGTGAGAGCTAAATGTGAATTAATTTGCAGTTAAACTCACTTCAAAATAAAAACGTTTTATTACAATAGTCACACTGTTACATGAACAGAAACATCCTACCCAGGCCACGGCTACTGAGCAATAATTATCCAGTAATCTGCAGTTGTAATAACTAAAACGGTACTAAATGATAAAATTACAAAAAGTAAATGAACAGTCTTCAATTCTATTGATTAATATAAAAAATAAAATACATGTTTTACAGTTTAACAACGAGTAACTCTACCCAAGAACACGGGCTGAGCCAGCTAGTAAAACCAGCTAGGACAAAAAGAGGATTTCAACAATAAAAAAACAAAACAAACAAAAATAAAAGATTAATAAAAACAGCAATTTGCACTGACCAGATCACAAAACAGGTCACCACATTCAACCACAACTCTACTCAGACTCAAATGTCCAGACAACTGCTTGTGTGCTCATGTGTGCTACATTTATACCCCAAAGCACAAGAAGCGAACATGGAAAAGGCAGAGAGAGCACTGGCAAGCCGATGATCATTTATCCGGAGGAGACACTAATGCAACATGAGTGCAGGGACCGTCTATCTGTACTGGTAGTTCATGCTCCCCTCTCCGCGACCATAGCTTGATTGGTTGTGGTACTGAGAGTGGCTGTTGCTGAAGTTCTGGCTGTTCCCTCCTTGAGAGTTGTAGCTGGACTGACTGTTGAAGCCTTTGGAAGAAAAACACAGGGTAAGCAAATTACGAGACATACACCAAACCTCTCCAATTTCCATCAAGTGACATTGCGAAAACCATATTTTATACTTATTGCATTTCTGTGTGAATGCTTAAATGCAAATTTGCCAATTAGTTGCATGGTTTTATGGAACAGTCCCAAAACAAATCAAAACGTAAAGACCAGTGTAATAACTGGCAAAAGTCACATTTTCATTGTTGGATCTTAACAAGGTTCAATATGCAACAAGAAATGGGAGTGAGACAAAAAAAAACATTTTATTGAAAGCAACAATTAAACGGAAATAGGCTGTTGTGCAGCTGATCAAAGGTTTAGGACCACATGCTTTAAAAAGCCCAAATTTGTGCAAAAATGTGTATTCACACTTTCATGACATTCTGATGGCAAAGGCAAAAAATTTGTCTTCTTGAACATTCACAAGTTGTTGAGCTGCATAAGCAGGGCCTGTCACAGCGCACCATCGCTGCTGAGGTGGGACACAGCAAGACAGTATTGGAAGACTAGAAAAAATTACACCAGCACTGAGCTGGAGGATACGATTCTCGACCCAAATTAAGGCCGTTACTGGTGAGGACTGCAGCCCAATAACCATCGGACGACATCTGCCACTGAAGGGCTTCAAAAACAAAAAAAAACAAAAAACCTCCTCAAAGGCCTCGTCTCCTTGAACGGCACAGAACTGCCCACACTGACTTTACAAGAGAGCACCAAACATGGGACATTGAAAGATGGAAGAAAGTTGTGGAACCACTGGGACTTTCAACTGGACAATGAAACAGTTCTCAAAGCCCGCAGGACAAAGGACTTCTTCCAGGAGAATATCAACTCTTTTAGATCCAAGGGAAGTTTACAAAAATGAACAGTTCCAGACAGTAGATGCCCTTTGAGAGACCATTTTCACCACTTGGAGAAATGTTCCCGCTATTTCAGTTTAATTGATGTTTTCAATAAAATGTTTACTCAGACTTTTTTTTTGGTCTCTTCCATGTCTTGGTGCATATGGAAGTTCGACTTGGAACATTGTTAAGATCCAACAACGCAAAATATGAATTTTGCCATTTATTCAACTGGTCTTTAATGTTTGATCGGGGCTGTATCAAGAGCATGCACAAGGGTTCTTGACACTGGGAAATTGCCCAAAAGTGTTGCTTGAGCAAATAGGCAAAAATCTGATTATGGTACAGTAAAGACTTAATTATGGTTCATGACAGCTTTGAGCACTACCAGTTCCTTTCTTACCTTCATAACTGTAGTCCTGGCTGCTCCCCGTCCCTCCAGTCACCTGGCTGGGATAAGCAGTGCTGTATGAGTATCCCCCAATGCCTCCCTGGCTCTGGTTGAAGTTCTTCTTTCCCTGTCCATACCCCTGGCTGTACTGGTTATAAGAGGCCTGGCCTGAGGGAGTGGTGGACTGGTATCCCGCTGAGGAGCTGCAACTGGTGTTTGAGCCCTGATAAGGGGCCTTGCCTCCTTTGTGCATGGGAGGCTTCTTTTTCTGTTGCATCTTATTAGCTGCAGGGGTAGTGTAGCTACCCTCATTGGAATAGTATGAGCCGTAGGAGCTCTGAGCCGAGGCAGGGGAGGAGCTGGGAGGAGGTCCACTTGAGGGACTGGTCAAAGAGGCATTTCCTCCATTTGCACCCCCATTGTTGTAGTAGTCTGTGAAAAAAAGAAAAGCATAGTTGTACTTCAGTAGACACCACTTTCTATTGATGATCGGAAACTGGCAGCCAACTGAAACCACTTTTCTAAAGCAATTATGTTACTAATAGAAATGTGGTAAATATTTAGTCTCCATGTAAAAGTGCTTGAGCATTTCCAACTGTTAGGTCCTGCATTGCACTGCTACTATCAAAGTCAAAATTATTATGAACCAAAAAGAAAACTCTAAATCTCAAAGGCTAATCCATTTTCATACTATCTATTGTAAAAGACACTTATTTTGACACATAAACGATTTGATAGTTATTAAATTAATACAGTCAGTAAGTAGTAGCAGTAAAATAGTAATCGCATTTATTATAAAACAAAAACATACATATAAGCACTGTTTATTTAGTGAAGCCATTTCTGTTGTATTCTGTTGTATGTGTCCATTATAAAGACTTGAGACTATCCCAGTGCCACTTGTACATCGTTTTGAATACCACCCAAATGTTTAAATTGTCATTAGCATTAACAGCGTGTGCCTAATTCATCTGTAGTCTGTTTATCAACATTACCATTGTGGTCACAAAATAGACGTTACCAAATGTATGTTTTTTGGCTTGGCGCATGGCACAAATGGTTCTGAGCATGCATGCTGTACAGTAGTACTGACAAGATATCTTTCAGTTAATGATTTTAACTTTTTCTGTGATGGTACAAGCACCCTTTAAGTTACACCAGTAAAACTAAACACAGGGCTTCTTTAAAGAAAAGTACTAAAATGAAATTAAAACATTTTTAAACAACAAAATGTAAAATTAAAAAATCTCCACTTTAAAAGGCAACACAACACTCATTGTGGTGTAAACAGCTCAAAATTGTTTTCTGATCTCATATAAAAATATAAGCTGCTTTAAAATCCAAGAGGACAAATTGACATAAAGTCAAATAAAAGACAAATTAGACACAGTAGAGTCATTTGACAGTGTAGAGACTATGGTCATTGGAACATGTCCCATTGACTTTCATCTCAATACATAAAAATGTCCTGTTCTGGTCCAACAAGGACATAAGATGAGCCCTGTAGTTTAAGAGTGTCCACAGACAGAACATGCACTTCCTCTTGTGGCGTCCAAGTGCGTGAAAGGTGGGCTGGACTCGCAGATGATCACTGTTCCAGGGGTAAGAACTTGAAGGATGGCGTTGTCAGGACTTAAAATTTTGTTTCTTGTGAAATTTCTTTGAAAATTGTCTAAGAGTGGAAGATCTATTTTGCAAACTCGTGGAACCCATCACAGTCTGAGACAAAGTCACCTAAAGAGTGAGACAGGGCAGAGAAGGGAAAATATCACCATTAGCTTTGTGGGAGCTGGATGTAGTTTGTGCCGCATCATGGCAGAGGGTCAGATTAGATTTTTAATTGAGAGGGTTTTTAGATTTCTCTGCTGCTGTCACACTCAGGTAGGTCAGGCGTCAGAACAGGCTGTGAAGTGGTTCTCAAAAAGTAGAAAAGAGACCTGTGGCTCAGCAGAGAGGCAGAGAAATGTAAAACGACTGACGATGTTCCCTCTGTGCTACTGATGCGATCGCTTTTAAATATTGCTAAACATGTATAGCAGTAGGTAGAAACATGCAAAACTGAACAAGAACGTAATTACAAATACAAGAAAGTCGACTTACTGTATCCAGCGGTAGAATTGTTCCCGTAACCGTAGGTGCCAAACCCGCCTTAAAAAAGGAGGAAATACAAGGAATTAGGCCTTTAAACACCAACAATATAATATTGTAAAAAAGAAAACTATAACACTCTATATATTATATGTTGTACAATTTTCTATCTCGTTCATACTTTTAACAAGGGCGCCTCCATTTCTACCATTGTTGACATTTCTGAGCGGTTAGCTGTATCTACGACGGGCGTCATCCCACTGTTACAGAATTTGTCCTTCTCTGAAATTATCAGTTTCCTTGGTCAACTTGTCTCCCAGAAGTGGTATGCTATGCACTTCTCATTATCTCGGCCAGCTTGTCTCCAAGCTGGGCTTCCTAGCTACTATTTAAACCTCTGTGTGTGGAAGCATAGTCAGGCTTAAATAGCCAATATTAGCACAATGTGTTGAGTATTCAAGTCGCCCGGTCCGGACTGATGGTAAATAAACTTCTCCTGCCTCAGACATCCAGAGTCTCCTGCCTCTCCTTACAACTCTGGGACTTGTTGGGACAACTCGTTTTTCCCTAACATTATATACTATGTATACTGAAAAATACTGAAAAAGGAACAAAAAACATTACAATTGCATAGGTTTTTGTGGTTCAGGTTTACCTCCTTGTCCATAGCCCCCTCCATTGTTGAACCCGCGTCCTCTTCCACGACCCCTTCCTCTCCCTCTGGGCGTGGCACCGTCTCCTGTTCCCATCATGCCAAAGCCTGTGTGCTAAACATAAACAGTATGGTAATCTAATTTACGTCTGCCCATAACGTCCTAAAGACAGACAGAACTAATTTTACCATGGGTGGTCCCTTCTTCTTTTTAGCTGCATCGGCAAAAGAGCCCTCAGGGAAAAGCTGCTCCAGAGCAGCCAGAGCGGCGTAGGCCTTGGCCACCTTTTTGTTGGAGCCCGTTCCCTGGAACTTCTGTCCGTCAATCTCCACCTCCATAACAAAGCGCTTGTCGTGGCTGCCTCCAGTCTCTGAAATCAGCTCGTACTTCAGGCCACGGCGCTTCTCGTTCAGTTCCATCACTGGATTCTTCCCGTGTTTGGTCAAGATTGGTCCCTGTTGGCGAGCAGTCTGGAATATGATTGGTAACCATGAAGATAAATTACAAGGACATTAAATAACTTGATAATAGTTGTCGTATTTGAAACAGTCGCCCTTACCTCCGCAGCATCATTTGTTTCTGTGTGGGCTGCCCCTGTGACCGCTGCAGTTTCTATCGCGTGTATTACAGGCTTCACATCTTCCACGGTTATTTCAGTTTCTTCTGGTTTCACCGTCTCAGCAGTCTTTAGTTCCACGCCTGTGGGAAGACCCATATCTTGTAGGACCTACAAGAAACCAAAAAGGAAATAAAGAATGACAAAGTGTTAATGGCAATGTAATACGTAACGTTGAAATGCGACTATTGTTGTATGTCAAGTTAATTGTGTTATGGGATACAAGCATAGAGTGGGTACAAAGAAATACCTTAACAGCAACATGGAGTTTGGCAGTGCGTTTGGATGGACCAGAGGCTTCAAAGGTTTTTCCCTCCACCTCCACAGCCATAGTGAAGACTGGGACATGAACTGGACCAGTCTGAGACACCAGTTTGTAAAGCAGGCCTGGCTTCAGCTGGTTCAGCCTCATCAGAGCGTTCATAGCTTGTGGAGGCTCAGTCTTCTCCTCCGGGGCTGAGACACACAAACCAAAACGTTTAGACTAATGTGTGGTAGAGAAAGCTGACGAATTAAGAGAACTTCATACATTTCTTTTGAAGCTTTTTCTTTTTTTTATTGGGACTCTTGTCATCAGTACCATCTTCTTCCTCAATAGGCCTTTTCATTGGAGGGGTGTATTGGTGGGTATCAATGTGGCTGGGTGGAATTTGAACTGTAACAAACATATTAGTTATAATTAAATTACTGAACATAGATAACAAAGGCAAAGTAACTATGTTACCTGTGTAATCTATAGGAGTTTCAGTTCGGGGTTTCTTAGGCATTTTCGAGGGAAGAGGATCCATCCCAAGCACTTTGTGCAGCTGTCCAAAGGCTGACAATCTTAAGGCATGCTGTAATGAGAATGAGAATGTAATGAGACTCTTTGGGATAAGGTTATTTTTTTTCCCAAAAGATTTTTAGCCTGTAGGCTTCATTGGTTAGGAGACCTGGGTAAGGACATGCAGTAACCTGCCCGCATGACAGGCATGGGGGCTCGATCCACTCGACCACCAAGCGGCATGAATGCTTTGGTAAGATTACTTTAAACATTACTATTCTAAAACTAGAATGAATACTGTTAGACAAGACAAAATGTATATTTTATATGGGACAGCATTGCCCACTGCACTGTCCACCAGCATGTTGGGGTTTACTCACTTGAGCACTCTGTGTGATGTCCTCTCTCTGCTGATAGTCCAAGTGACCAATGGCATCAGTCGGCTCCTTTTCACATGGATCAGAGATTCCAGCACCATCTACCGAAAGAACAACATTTATTAAACACATTATGACAAGCACATTTTCTAAAAGCAAAAACTTCAAATAAAAAACTAAACTTGTTAAATGCCAACCTGCCATAAGGATTCCTGAGGCGAGACACTCCAGAACTCTGCGCAGAGCTTCTCCTGCTCCCATCGGCCGATTTCCTGTGCCAATGGCTTTCTCACAGATCAACTCCAGTGGCTGTGAAGGAGAGAGCACGATGACGAGATGGATGAGGCTGCTATTAATAAGCTGAGTGACATTTTAGGTCATGATGCTGGCTCTCCGCTGGTTATCTGCAGGCTTTGGTCACGTGAAATGGAGCAAAAGCATTGAGCCACAACAGGAGACAACCGATCACTGTATAAGAAGACTTCACTTACCCATCCACGCAGAGGAGCCCATGTGGGAACGCGGGCACACAGGTCCCTCAGGATACGAATGACGATGACACAAGAGCGCAGTCCATTGGCCCGGGCCTATGGACACATGTGGGGAGGGGCAAAGGGAGGACACATAGACTTAGTCAAACAAGGCTAATATTTCCACTGTGAAGCATACACTGCAAGTGATTAAATTAAAATATGAAGCCACACAAACAGTCAGTATGAAATGTACAAAAAATAATTTTAAATTGAATAAATACGAAAGATAAATATTATTGTAAATAGACAAATTTTTTTAGGATAATTTAGTTTTAGTCAACCCAATTCATGGTAGAATGTTCGACAAAATTTTGTCAGAAAAAGATTATGCCTTCAAAAGGTACAACTCATTACATATATATTTATATACTTAAAAAAAAGCAACTAAACATATCAACGCCAAGTGGTGTCACAAAAGTCAGTGACAACTAAATTACAGTTTCAAGGTGCAATATTCCTGTTAATGTAGCGGCACACATAAACAGAGCTGATAGAGCAGGAAAAACGTTCTCTATGAAAATAAGCTGCAGAAATGGAGCGGATAGTTACAGTGAGAAGCCAAAGATGACAAAGGCCACATTACTATGGACAATTATCAGTGTTTCACTACACAAAGGCAGTTAAAGGCTATTAGTTTGTATAAATGAACACAACTCAATCACACCAAAACTGAAAATGAAGAAATATTGCACCAGTATATTAGAATAGTGGTATCAGCCTCAAAGTATTAAATAGAATTATTTCAAATGGCACTGTGATAAGTGCAACAGCGTAATGATAAAGGTTTTCTAAGAAAAAAAAACAAAACATTGAGTTATACTGCAGAAATATTTCCAAATATCAAATGAAGGAAGACATAAAACGCTCAAATAAAAAAAAAAAAAACAGAGCATAAAACCAAACTGAAAACTACTTCTGTTTTAGAGACAAATAAAGACAAGATCCAAACCTGGAACCACTTAGCGTGGCGAAGAGAAGCCAAGGCAGCCAGGCATTTGTGCCTGTCCAGAACATCCGGAGGATCGTTGACTGAAAGCGTTTCTATTGGCAGGTGGAATAAGAAGACAAGGTACAGTTTGACCAAGGGGAGTTCTGTCAGACGGCCAGGGGGTCACAGGCAGCAGAATGAGGGAAGGGAAGGGGCCCTCTGTTGGACAGCAACGGAATTAAGCTCCCACAGGCATGGGCTTAAAACGATTAGGCACAACACTGCAAGACTGACAGTGATCTTCTAAAGTCGCGTTTAAAACAAATGGGAGGATGCTCTAAAAGGCCGTTGAGCTCAGACTGAATCTTTAGGTCCGACACTCCAAAGGCCCAAAGCTATCCATCAACCATGAGTTATTTAGACTGCAACTAAGAGAAGGTTGTTATTTTGAAATATTTTGAATGGACATGAATATCCAAAAAAACTAATGATAACTTCAAATTAAAAGGGCACTTTCCATTTTGAACAACTAACAGGTGGATTTCGTGACAGCAGTAGTGAAGCGGTTACTGTAATGGGCTGTGATGTTAACTACAGAGAAGGCCAGGAGAGGATCCGCCCTCCCCTTCACCCCATATGGGAGTACTGCACTTTGCCCCTTCCGAGACAGAGAGCGGCCAGTTGGTCAAAGGTCCAGCGTCCCTAAAAATTGACAAACTAGAAGGCTTGACAGAGAGAATCAGAATTTGAACCACAGTCAGAAGTTATCAGATGCATAAAAGTGGGTATTTAAACAGGTCCACACTGCAGCAAAACTGATGCTTAAGGCCCAAAATGGGTGTTTGCTCAAGGCTACAGGTAAGATCAAGGGTCAACATGAGCTGCAAATGCAACTCTTGCTCTGTGGTTAACCTAACATACTTTAACAGATAACATTTTCACTTGAGCATGTTTGGTGGATTTTCACATACGTTCAGATCAGTCTTGTTGTTATCTGTAACCTAAGCATTTCTTCTGCAGTCAATAGCCCATTGCTGGCGTGAAAAGGGCAAATATGTGTGGCTTTTCATTTTTGCTGCAATGCAAACCATCCATCATCAATAATAAAACACATGCAAACAAAGTGGTCTCTTCTGTGTTTTGTTAAATTCTCAGTAAGCCTTCAGTAGTTCTTAATCTTATTCACTTAGGGAGATGACAGTTGCCCAAATGTTTTCAGTCTGTTATCTACCTGCCCTGTACTGTATATTGGGCCATCAAAAATGTACAATTACATTACATGGAACTATGAGAGTCTAGTGAGCTATAAAGATAGCACAGTTTCATTATGTGAGTGTATTGTGGTCCTCTAGCTCCATTGAAGGCCCAATAAACAATAGCTGTCTAGCCTGGTGCCTGCCTCTAAACACAGAGGCCCTGCTGCATGGGCTTACCTCCTGTAGTCGCACGCTCCATCTCCTCACGCACCACCGGAGACGTCAGGTGAATGGTGAGGGTCAGGGGCAGCTCCTTGGTGTTCTTAATCACAATACTAGCTTCGCGGATCTGAGGGCTCACCACATATTTATCTTCTGTAATCAGCTACAAAAGGAGAAAAGGAAGCAAAGTTTAAGAGCGATTATTTATAATTACCGTATTTTCTGCACTATAAGGCACATTGGATTATAAGGTGAACTGTCAATGGTCGGTCTATTTTTGAACTTTTTTCATATATAAAGCGCACCGGACTATAAGGCACATTAAGCTAAACAACCGTACCATTCATTAACGTTAAATTCTCTTGCAGCTGCTCTATTCCCATGTTCTACTGCGTGACTGATAGCTTTGAGTTTGAAGTCCGCGTCGTAAGCGTGTCTCTAAGCAGATGCCATTTTGGGGTCCTTGTATACACACACTGGCTGTGTTCGACTGTCCACACATTCTTACCCCTCATTCACTACATAGTCCTGCCATGTTCAATGGACTATATAGTGCCCTCAATCACAGGGCGATTCAGACACGCAGCATACTACCTTCTCCTTGCCGCATGTCACGACTTTGGTGTTTGGGAGAAAAAAGTCGGCAAAACTCCCGATATAAATTGATTAGTGTAGTGAATATGGGTCAAATCCGCCTGATACGTACATATTTATGGAGTAATAATCACCATACAAGTTTTATTCATCATGGGTTGCATGTGAAACATCAAACCAACTGGATTATTCAACTTTTTGCCGGAGATTTGCGATCTTTTCACAGCTTAAGCAAAGGTAAAGTGGCTAACGCCAGCAACGCTGCCACTAACGTTTGTTTAAAGTGTTTTGTTCATAATCCCGGCTCAACAGTTTGTTTAAACAGCTCCACTTTCTGCTTTCATTCAGTCCGCTGTAGTTTTTCTGATCAATATTGACCGGTCTAGTGACCAGAGCTGTGCAATACTTTTCAAGTTGCATTGTGGGAAATTTTCAGCGCACTCCTTTTGACCTGCTGGACATTCGGACACCACTAAAAATGGTGTGACCGCTATATAGTGCCTTATACAATAGTGTGGACATTCGGACACAGCCATAGTAATATCATGATGAAGCACAGTATGTATTACACCGCGATGCTCCTGACTACCGTAATGACAGCTGTAATGCTGCTACGGTAATATTCAATACAATTATGCAGTGCTGCCTAATTGTATTGTAATTGTACCAAAGTTGTAATAAAAATTTTGACTGATTTTTGAGCGTTGTCTACCACATAAAATCGGGTCGAGGTCAGTAAGGAAAACAGAATTAATCCATATATAAGGCACTCTGGGTTATAGGGTGCACTGTCATTTTTTGAGAAAAATAAAGGTTTTTAAGTGCGCCTTATAGTGCGGAAAACATGGTACTGCATATCTGCCCACATTTAAAAAGTTGTACCTTCAATTGACTAACAAGGTTGTCAGCAACTTTCTTAAGCAGAGATATGGTAGGCTTGTCTTTACAGAGCAGCACAAGCTCCAAGTCCAAGTCTCCCTTAAGCAGCAGCCCTTTGGCAACCAACCCCACCCGCATGACACCTCGCAGAGAACGCGAGAGCTGTTCTTTGTGGTCACTGTAAACAAACAGCACAGTCAATAGGGACAAAAGATTTATTCCACATTAAGCAGAAACGCAGTGGCTATACCTTTCCTTCTCAGGATCAGTTCCGTCAGAGAACCCCTTCTCCTCTTTGTCCAGCCAATCGGACACTGCTTTGAGGGCCCGTTCTGTGTGAGAGATCATGTTCTGGACGCCTTCCAGTTCTTCCTGTGTGGGGTAAATGGCTGAGTGTTTGGCCATCACATGGCGGTCATCGTTCATGAAGACTCTCATGGAGCGGTGACGCATTGGGGGAGGCTGAGGGAAACATAGATCAAACGTCAACGTTGGCATCATTGGGCAGAAATGACAAAATATTCTATTCTCAGAGAGAAAGCGTGCAGAAATCACTCTAAATGTTAAATTGAAATGGTCCTAAATTCTTACTGGGAGAAGCACCAGAAATGTGTTAGTTTTAAAACTATGCAGATTGCAATAATTTTAAATAGTGACTGTATGTGACACACAGCCCACATATTCGTATTATAATCACAACGTGGAGCAATGACGCTAAACCGACAAAACGGAACGAAAAAACTTTGGCATTAGCGCCGCTGAGCCTTAAAGCCTTAAATTGGGGGTGACATGTGTGTCCTGTAAACTGTGACAAGCTCTATGTTCTGCTTACTGTTTTATTTTATTTTAAAACGTGCCAAATGCATAAGAAAGAACTTAACCCTTAAAGATGCATCATACACATGCAACAGTTACCATTTTCATCTGGAGGCCTTGGAAAGTTGTAGGCAGTGTTACAAAGAGTTCTTTGAGCAGCAGTGGATGTTACAATCCGTTTCTAGATGGGACAAGAAAAATAATACAATCACATATAAATAAATCTATAAATGCTGAATATTTAAAGCATCGAAATAACAGAGTCCAGCTGCAACATCAGCCACATTGTTGGAGGAATTCTTGCCTGTGGCTGAAAGCACAGGCCATTTCCATAGGAGCAGTTTTAGTTCAAGGCCATTACCCACAAAAACGAATACAAAATACTTTTGTACAGATTAAATGGCATCTAAACAGACTGGAGGAGATACAAGTGTAATTCTGTTGTAATTATTGCGTAGCGTTACACGTAAGGTTGTTGTTTTTTTTTTTGTACGAAGCATTTCAAAAGACGGTAACAAATGGTCAGCTATACCCACTTTAATAACGTATTCTCTTATTTATGCCATCAGAAATGTATTACCACACGCCAAATAATCAAAATGTATACTATGTACATAAAAATGAAAGTACATTATGTTCACTATATCTGTACAAGTGACCTGCCAAACAATACAAACATGCAAAACAATTGTTCGTTGATGTTTAAAAATCCAACTTAATATTTTAGATAAAGACCATCAAATGAATTAAAAGGAGACGCCATTTTAACTCGGTACAAATGGCGACGACCGCGGCAGCCAAACCAACCCCCACAACCACAGGCACAAAGGGCAATTCTGTACCGCCTCACGCTCGCACAGACACCTAACACCAAACAGACACATGATACAGGAGTATGGTGAACTCCTGATTACATCGTGTCATTCCCATTGTATCTAACATTATCAAAGGCCATGCAGACAGCGAAAAGGCCTCTAGAAAAAGACCACATTCAAGACTAAATGTGGTCTTTAACGTTTAGCTTGCATGTTAGCTAACGCACATAAAGATGCAATCAAACAATGATAATCAAATGACAATAACACCAACGGCCTTCTTCCAGTCCTCGGGGCAGTCTACCAAGTTGTTGGTTTTTTGATTGATATTTTCCTCATTTGTCTTACCGTGATGTCGTTGAAATGAGCACGGACGATGTTGCACGTTAGCTGCCGTTAGCTCCCGGTGCTGGCGTCTGCAAGCACGGCATCAGACCACGCCCTCGACATGAAAAGGAAAGCTGTACATTGGACCAAATCGTCACATGGTACAGTCCAGCTTTTGGTCACTTAAAAAATCAGATGCAAATTGCTTGAAAAATTGGATCGATTAATTATATAGTTTATTCCAGTTTTTGGCTTTTAAATGCTTTCTTCACGCAAGATGATAAGCTTTATAACTAACTTAAAGAGAGGCTCTAGATCTTAGCAACAGGGCATTTCTTATACATTAATGTCATTGTAAAACATATTAGAGATATTGCACAAATCCTCAACATCATATGTTTTGCTCAAAGAGTAATTTGTGTGCAGTGGCTTCGCATGATATACATGATGCGCAGTTGACCTTACTCAACTTCACTTGTAATCACCACAAGAGGACGCACCGAACTAGTGTTCGACCAAAATGGCTTTTGCTACAGTACGTCTAACTTAAAGAAGCGCCACATAACTTTTCTGGTGAAGGGTCCGCCACCACCTACTTGTCTCCATGGAGATGTTATTGCTTTGCCTGGAATGTTGTGCAGGATCACATTTAATAATCTATGTGGCATTAATTCAATAACATGTGTTTTTACAATTTAACAATATATTGACAAACATGCACTCTTCACTGGTCTGACCTGTAAATTTCCCTGGTTGGGGTTACCATATGTCTTCATGGAGAAAGATAGATATCATACTGTGGAACATTCCAGGCCAAGCAGTAACAGCACTATAGAGACTCCACCACTAGAAAAAACACATAGTTCGCCCAAGATAATTTTAACATTTTTGGGTACTTTAAGGGCTGTAATTATCTATCTTTTGAATGGGGAAAAAGTACTCAAAAAGTTGTTAATAATAGGAAGCTGAAACTCATAAATATAAAAGAACTTCAGAACCTGCCAGGGGGTCTGTAGATGGAAATGAACTCAAGGCTATATTTGTTTGAATGTTCATTTATATGCATTGTTCCCTATTAAAAAAAAAAAAAATTCTAAAGAACCCAGAAAGTATACAAAGCCTAACCTTAGCTTAAACTTAAAACATAATGCTATATAGAAGTATATTTCCAGTTTCCACATCTGCATATCTCTGTCTTGTATCACTTTCATATCCTTGACTGGAAATAAAGGAGTAATTTGTTGAACAACAGGTGGTTTGATAAATGTTTCAGCTTTAATAAACCACCACACAACCATGTTTGTGGTACTGTCTGTTTATTTTTTAATAAACTTTACATTCAGTTAGCTTTTGAAACATTGACTTCACTTTGTTCCCAGACACTGCACTCACACACTTTGTAACAACATGCACACAATCCACATTATGTACAATTCACAGCTGAGGTAAAACAACAAAAAACACATTTATTTTGAGATGTTTCTATTTTTCTATTACTTCCAACTAAGTCTTTATACTATTGCAGAGACAGTAGATACCACACCCAAATAAACCTAAGTGACAGCCTTTTTAAGCATTTAAGGCCCAAACATTAGCTTTAATGTATTTTAAAATGTTGTTTGTACATGGCCATAGGTGCAAATAAATGGAAAGGTAAATAAGTTGATCATTTTCCCTAGTTCCCCAGACAATGCGAGTTAATGTATGCCTTTTGGGTATATTTCATAATAATCAGATCACGGTTTACCTCCTGAACTCTTACTAGTTGTTGTTTGGTTCTTTGATAACTATCAAACTATGCTTATTTATCTATAAAGAGTAAATAACCCAAAGTAAATTGAGTGAGTACATAAATAATCTGCATAAGAAAAGTTTACCACCTTGGAATTTTTGAAACATTATGACCAAATGCTTCCACTAGAGGGTTAATCGAATCCATGGTCTTAAAAGGTTGGGATGCTGCAAGGGGCCAGTCTAGGCCATTTTGAGAGGCGCTTCAGTATATAAAAGTATAAGCTAAGTGAAATAATGTGATGTTAATATCCTACCTTATGTTTTGGATTTATTTAAGTATAGGCCACATATTAAAGCTACTAGGTTGACGGCACAAAAAGAGAAGCAAAATGACACAACAGCAAAACACAGTGATCAAGGGCAAAGTGAGAGGATGGTGAGATGTGATGGTGAGAGTGAGAACGTGAAAAAATGAGAGTCTATAGTGATTCTCAAAGGTAACTTTGAATACAATCCCAGAATTTAGTTTTATACAGTACTATTACACAGTTTTAACCTAAGGGAAGGACTAAGGAGGACACCACCAGTAGATGCCTCTATGCCGGACCCAGGCAATATGCGAACCAAGGGGGTCACATCTGGCCCTTGGCCTGTTTTAATTCAGCCCCCAACAAATAACTATTATAGTGTACTCCAACTTGCGTTCGTTCAACAAACTGCAACATGCCTGGATTCGAATATGGCCCTCTGAGCAAAAAAAAATACTTGCACATCCCTGCTCTATTCCATAGTTTGGAAACCACTAGTCTAGAGAGACAAATACAAAAAGACAAAGAGAAATAGATAAGAAAGAGTGCAGAGTGCGTTAGTGTATGCTAGTATATTATGCTATTTTTGGCCATGTTATTACCCCCATGTGTGGGATACTGCAATCGCTTGATATCTCGAGTAGCTTTTAACACAAAATATTTAACAATAATTCACTTTAGCTTTTGTTTTCTGTTTTGCAGACATCATGCTGCTACTTTTCAGTGCTTATCCAAAGTGCTACATTTATAAAACACAACCCTTGCTCTTTTATATCTTGTTACTGCTATTTTTCTCTGTTATGTGGAAGGAGCTGGCTTCCCACCGGGCCGAACGAAAGATGCTTCCCTTCAGACTGGCTTGGCGTTTAGTGATGCGGTAAATTCTACGCAGGACGGCCCGTCTGAGCAGGATGTACACCCAGGGGTCCAGTATCTGGTTACAGGCAGCCATCCGGACCCCCGTGATCATCAGCCTCCTGTATGTGGCTCTGTCGTTGTCCAGGGACCCACTATAGGAACGCAAAGCGGACATGAGCCCAAAGACCTGGAGGGGGCGCAGAAGAGGATTAGTCATTCAAAGAGCGACAGAGTCATGAGTCAAATATGTCAGATTTAATAAAGCTTTCTATTTCATTAGGACAATGAAAGGTGATATGCAATATATATATATATATATATATATATATATATATATATATATATTTTTTTTTTTAATAGTCTATATTGTCATTTATAAAAACTATTTTTAAAGACAACAAAAAAGCTCATTCAATTTAAATCTAAAAAGAACAGGAACATACCAATCTTTCAAATAAAAGTATGAATCGACATTTCAGTGTTTAATTTTACAGTCTATTCAATTTTTTTGTAGCCTGATACTTGAATCTCAACCAATCAATTTACAGGCATGATTTAATATATTTCAAATGCTTTGGTATAATAATACCTGAATATTATTTGTTTGTTTATTAGCCGTTGCCTTGGTAATGAGGTTCACATCTTAAACACGTTACACGTTCTTTACAGGCAGTTAAAACATCAAAGAATAATACGCACAATTATAGATCAAATAAATCCTGACAGAATGTTTCTACATTCTACATTGGGAGGAAAAAAAAAGAAGGAAAAAAAGAACTACATACAACACTTTTACAGCAGCATTCTTTTTTTTCTAATGCTGTATGCTAAGACTGTTATAAACCCTGTTTTTGTGACCATTGTTGTAAATTGAAGAGGGTGTTTTTCTTTAGGTCATGCAAAATTCCTTAAAGCCAGATCTGGGTACATTTCTAGAATTGCCTATATATTTTGATGGGAAAATCCTCATTAAGTATTTCATTCACTTACCAGCAGAGGGCTCCAGCAGATACAAGATGTGACCATGATGCCCACAAGCTGCACCACCATCTCTGTGTCATTCGACCTCGTGGATCGGCTTTTGGAGCAGGTAGACTTCTTTAGCCTCGCTCTGACCAGTGTAATTCCACTGATTGTGTTACACACAAATGCTGAGGCCAAGGAACTCAAAGCTAGTCCTGAAAACAGCATCACAAACGCAAGGTCCTTCCCTTCCGTGCCCTCCGAGACCCTTATGAAGCACCATGTCCCAGGATATTGGGATGTATACGTCCCTAGGTTGAACACGGGCAGGAGGGCCACGCATAACGCTATCAACCAGATCAGTGTTAAAGCTATCTTCGTTCGTGTTGTTGTTACTAGTTGTGAGTGTAACAATGGTTTGGTCACACCCAAGCACCGTTCAGCAGCCATGGCACAGCCCATAAAAAGAGGGCATAGTCCGAAAAACACCATGCAGCCTCCCAGAAACAAGCAAAAAGCGTCTGTATCATTTGATGAATCTGTCGTTGAACCGGCAGAGTATCTACTCATCACCAGTGCTCCATTGATAACATGTCCTGCTAGATCCGTTGCAACCAAAGAACTAGCAAATAGTAAGAAGGTTGCCTTGGAGCGTCGCCGGAAACGGTTGTAGGCCTTAGCCAGGATGATTAGGGCCACTATATTGAATAGGATGCCCAGAGTCATGCTAAGACCAGCCATAATGGGACTGCTCTGTGGAAGTGTCCCGTTCCTCACCACGGCCTCCACCTCTGGCTCCTGGAGCAAGGTGAAGTTGGTCAGGAAGGAGGTGGAGGTGGCTGGGGAGCCCGAAGAGTTTGGGTGCTGCATGGCCAACATCACCGCTGGGCTTTGGGGTTCATCTGGAAACTCCACTGGAGAGAGGGCTGGAAGAGACAGGACTATATTATTGTTTCATTATGACACTTTTCTGGTTTTTGTTTTTAATCTTGTTAAACTACTGCTAAATGATACACAGTACATTCACTGTAATAAAAAACAACAGTGTAATTTGCAAAAATATCCTTTTTTGAGTTGACGATCAAATCTCAAAACCTCGCTCAGAGGTGGGGGTCTTAAGTGTGAAGTTTTTATGAACAGAGCTGGTTGCACTTCAGCCTCCTGTCAAATGTCAACTCAACATTAGGGACGAGTGATATGGAAAAAATAATAATTGCATATTTTTTCCTCGTATTGATCAATCACAATGTCTTTTTTCAAAAACTAAATAAAACTGACTTTTAGTAATGATTTCATGGACATTAACTATGGAAACGTTTAAACTGTGCCATATAATACAAATCACAATCAAATATCTTCCTCCAAAGTCTAACCTCTGCTCCAAAGCACATGTTTTTAGGGGTGAGCATATTGGACCTCTCGATTTAAAAACCCAGAATATATTGAAAGAGGGATCTGACAATAAAAATCTTATTGTGATCTGGATCCTTTCAGTTCAACTAATAGTAATAAGCAAATGGATAACTGTCCCAGAGCATCCCCTGTCCTTGACCCTCCTTCTCGGCGAGGAAAAACTACAAAAAACCCTGGGTCGTAACCTCAGGGAGAACCACAGTGAAGAGATCCTACTCCCACGGACGGACAGACTGCAGATGGTCCAGGACTGGCACATCCATTTGGAGCCAGAACCACTCAGGAGAAAGGAAGGTGGCTCATCTAGTGTAGAGAGAGTTCAGGCAGATGAGGAACAATTCATCTAGTGTAGAGAGAGTTCCTCCAGGTAGATGATGAACAGTTCATCTAATGTACAGAGAGTTCCCCCAGGCAGATGGGGAACGGTTCATCTAGTGTAGAGAGAGTTCCCCCAGGCAGATGGGGAACAGTTCATCTAGTGTAGAGAGAGTTCCCCCAGGCAGATGGGGAACAGTTCATCTAGTGTAGAGAGAGTTCCTCCAGGCAGATGGGGAACAGCTCCTGTGACGATCAGATATTTTGGTGATATTGTCGTATCGTGGTTCCATGTTTTTCTGTTTCAGCTTTATGCTCAAACACGGACACTTTACCCCACCCTCTCCCCCTATTGGTCAGCTTCTGTAAGGCTTGGTGTGATTGACAGATGTATTTAAACATTCTGAAGAAGACTGCCTCAGTTTCCCCCTAAAGGCAATATAGATACCATATTCATCTTTTGGCATATCACCCACACATTTAGATATAACAATAGATGATAATAATAAGATCATACTACATTAGAATATTGAGTAAATTATAAAATGTGGGATGCAAATTATTTTTTGTGAGCATTACATTAACATGGACCACACTGTGCAGTGCATTTACAGAAGATACCTTACTTGTTATAGCTAACGATGATAGTTGGCTTTGACCATGAGAGCTACAAAGACTTTCACATGCAACTTTCTGATTAGACGGCACCAGCAAATAGTTTTCAACTTTTGAGATTTTCCTTCTTGTCTGTATCGCCCATCTGTAAACTGAAACTAACTTTCATGAACATGTGTGATCCACATTTATTCTTTCCAGCTAATCAAGCCACATCAGTCACATTTGTTTACAGAGGGCATTACAAACAACATACAGTACACTGACCTAAAGTGCTTGGTTGTCTGACAGCAACAACAAGCACTTTTGAGTGGAATAACAAGGAGAGAGAAAGTACAACATCACAAAGGAAAAAATCTCTCTTAAACCAACATGCTCTGAACAAGTCTTGACACCACTGACTACAGACAGTGCAATTCACATTCCTCTTTTACATGTCTTCAAGAAGGTCAGGTCACAAAACAGCAGTGTTTCAAAGTGTAATAAAATATACAATAAATCTGTTAACACGAGGCAAAGAGTCAAAACACGAGTCAAAAGACCAGCTAAATAAGGGAACAGTGAGGTAATGCCATGTGCAATTGAGATCATATTGCTTATCTCTACAGGCTGTTCTCCAGAATAAATAATCTAGCCCTCGGCGCCAAATAGGCCTATTTGTTACACGATTTAAATGGAGACCACAAGCCTACTTAATTGTAGCTAATGCACAGTATCATACATAATTCACAAACTACATAACTACACATAAACTGAAGAATGCTGATAATTTAAAAACATATATATCAATACTATATATAGGTATGTAGTGAGAAATAATAAAATGTATTCTTATCATTGAGAAGAACATTATTGAATCGTTTACTATTTGTTTTTTGGACCACTCTTTTACTTTCTGAATTATTTTAAAAATATTTCAAAATAAAATTGACATTTATTTTTAAAAACGTAACACAAAACAAAAATAAATAATAAAAAAATAAATAAAAAGGAAAAAAGGAAAAGTTAAGAGAGAAACACACACACCAATACACAAGGACAACATAAGAAAAGTAGATGATAGTTACATTATTATAAAACGTAGCCTAATTAGTATTGTTAACTATTTTCTTAAAGCGTGTAACTTACCATAATACATAGGGAGAAAAATATTCCCGTTGTATTGCAATATTAGGCATTCCCACAGGCATTTTGCTGGAAAAAGCCCGGATTCGAGGGGCACTTGTTCTCGCTGGGGACGTCTTGAGTGGTCTACGTTGGCTGGGCGTCCTCCCGCGGCTGCACATTGCACAAGTGTGTCCTCCTCCACACACTTCTGCTTTTATATTCCGGGCTGCACTGAGCCAAAATGGCCTCTGGGGGGCTCTGTGGTTGACGCTTCCTCATTTCCTCTCCTCAGACCTCAGCCTCACTCCAGACAGACAATCAGATACGTGCCAGAGCTATTAAATTAATATTTAAAATCCAAACACTTTACTGCTGACTCCACCCTGGTAAGTGATGTCCGTGCACTTAAATAGACTTTGTAGGGTTATTCATAGTGGCTGGTCTATGTAGCTAGTGACTAAATTGAGCTTTACCTTATTTTCTTGTATGTTTTGTGTTTTATTTGTGGTTCTTGACTGGTCAAAGAAATAAAGACATGCCCAATTAATATCCAACTTTTCTGCATGTTTATAAGCCTAGCCAGTTTAAATGGTAAGGAGTACTCAAATTAAATTATGCTGTATAATAACAATAATAATTTAATTTAAGTTTTAAGTTGGACACTATAAAAGTAATTTATTGCTGTATACAATCTATAGCCTACAAGCAGTATATTTTCTGCTTTTTTCCCCATATTCTGCTATTTTCCCCATTACACAGTCTATTCTAAGGGCTTTGTTGATACAATTTTGCGTTGTGCGATATCCATAACCGAACAGAGAGCTGTCTGCCTCCCCCGCCCAACCCGTGACGAAGCCTAGAGCGCAGATGGTGCGCATGCGCCGTGTGCTCCGGTAAACAGCGATACACGAACACTGGAATAAACATTTTATCCGTCATGACGGTGCGTCGTGCTGAGTCCTACGTCCTGGATCTGACCTGGAGTTTGACGTGCACGACGGACGTTGCCGTTTGGTAAATAACAAGCTAACTCTTCTATCTGTCGTATCCATCGTGTTATTTACTGTGTAGCATTAGCATTAGCTGTTTTTATTCTTGCGGCTGCGCGCTTCCTGGAGGCGTGGCTTGAGCGCCGCGTCATCCTGGTGAAGCCGCGTCATCTTAGTGAGGAGCCCCCGTCTGCCTGCTCAGCCGAGGGGGACGGAAAAGACAGTTCTGTAGGGAAAACATGCGGGAATCAATCAAAAAAAACACTTTGGGCACACATACGAGGCCCAAATAGCACTGTAGGAAGGTTAAAACATCTGAAAAGTCGATTTTGCATGATATGGGACCTTTAAAGGAAACGGTAAGATGAGCAATTACATTTATAAGAGATAAGAGATCCTTTATTTGTCCCACAATGGGGAAATTTTAATGTTGCAACACAGTTTAGAACAGGAATGAATGAAATAGGTGCATGCAATAAAAATAGGATAAATTTAGACTGCAAGATGTAGATCTACAATGAATATATTCAAGCTGTAAATTTTTTGCAGTGTGGCCATTAATTTTTATGAAGAGGTATTGTCAAAGGGAATGAACCACTTGTTCTGGGCGTTTCCTTTTGTTTAATTCCCATGTTCTTTTATTGTTCTAGATGGCAGATAAATTGTCCCCATTGCAGGAAAAAAAAACATGTCCACACTGCCTTCAAGCTTCGTCTGAATGACCTCAGCTGCTCTGTGGTAAGTTCACAGGGTGTAAAATTGTGGTAATCCTGCCACTACAAACAAGGGTTAACCCAGAGAGCTGCCTGTAAATGTAAGCAGTTTTCCAGGCTGTCCTAAAGGCCAGTCGCACTGTTGTCTCTGCAGGGGACATTAGGTTTTAATGCACCGAACATTTCCATGTGGAGACTCTGTGGAGTTGTTTAGGGGGAAAACACATGCCAAAAGAAAGTAGTAAAATTCAAGTTTGTTTAGCAACAGACAGCACTGATTTAGTCTTACAGAACATTTATTGTAAGAGAGAGTCCTTTAACACTAAAACAAATTCTGCAGACACCACAAGGATTTTGTTGCACCTCGGCCTACATTCTCACCTCACAAAAATGCTAAGCTATGAATTTGGCCAAGTAGATTTTTGTTTTTGAAACTGGAGACATTCCACTCTGTGTCTTCTCTGAAGGCTGAGAGTTTTAATCTCTCTGATGCCCAGGGAGGCATCCAGGAGGCATCTGAAACAAGACCCCCGCTACCTCAACTCACTCCTCTCAGTGTGGAGGAACAGTGGCTCTATTCCAGGTCCCTCCTGACTAAACAGACCTTTAGAATGGAATGAATGTCTTTTATTAAGGCTTTTAATTGGCAATTTCACACAATCCAGGGGTTTCATCAAAATAATAGATTTATGTACAGTATTTATTGCAACCCAAAGAAAAGGGAAAAATGTGCCACTAGCAGTCCAGTTGTTCTCTTCCTCACAAACAATATGATCTGGCGCTTGACACCACAGCAAGTCCATGTGTGTGATACGTGTGAGATGTTATCAGTCAAGATTTTGGCTTCTTTCACTCCCATCCTTAATTCACCAATTGTTTTCAGAGACACTTACTAATAGAATCCAGTTGAATCTGGGGTTTCTCCGGATCACATCTCCTTAACTATTGCTGGAATTCTTGTTCAGGTAAAAGTTCACCAGTGCAGAAGGGTTCCTCTGTCCTAATCCACACAGAGCAGTCTTTGTTAATGTTGATGTGTTGAAAGGATGTCCTCTGTGATCGTTATGGCAAAACATGTATGTGCACAGACACGTCAAGGCTGTGCCTATATAAATAATAAAATTATATAATGCATATCTGTCAACACCGAAAGTAGACTAACAGTTTCTCACACTGAAAGCGGCTTTAATTGAAATATGATTTTTTTTTTAGATACGTCACTTGAATGATCGATGAGTCTTTGTCCTGTTGCCACTAGAAACACAATTATGCTCTTTACCAATGCAACTGTTTTGGTCACTGCATACTTTGCATTAATTACATTCAATAAGCCTCAGTGATGTGGGCTGGTGACAGCTTGGAGCTGCAGCTGTTTGTTGATAACTTCATTTGCATGCTCAATCGTTTCACCTGGACTGGCTTAGTTGCCTCTCAACGCTAACGGCCTTAGACTAGATATTTTTGTGTGATTTTAGCCTCTGTATTTTAAGCCCATACGGATGCTATTTGTTTAATTGCATCGTCATGTTGATTGCATGTTTTTATTCGCACCAGAGGAACAAACTATAAAAGAGGAAACCACACAGTGAGACAAGCAACTCAGTGGCTGTGAAGGTTTCTACATTTTTGTCTGTCTATTAATTTAGCACATGTTAAGGAAACATCGTCAGGGGACTTACCCAATGTTGAATGTGTTTTACGCTTGCTTGATCGTGATTATTTGGATTATAACTCAAATCATGATTATTTCAAAGTATTATTTGAATACTGTCAAAACTGCAGAGAAAGCATTAACCTAATATGTTTTATTAGTAAAGTCCGATACTGTTCTTAAAGCATATGTAATTAGAAGAGTGTCTTTGAGGTGCAGAATTACCACACATCACTATCATTTTGAACAGAAGAATATTTATTGTGTTTCTATTATAATATTTTTTATTCAAAAAAATTTAGAGTTTAAACATAATTGCACAGCCCTGGTTCAAATCTATTTTTGATACTGCAGTATAAAGCAGAGACAACAACGATGCTATTCTGAAGTACAGAAGTATAGATTGAGTCAGTAGCTTATAGACATGAGAGGACCGGAAAGCAGCACTGAGCCATATGTTAGACCAGTAATATTTCAGAGCAAAGAACTGTTCAAGTCACCAGATGTACGTTTATAGTTTGCTCCGTTAAGGCACTGCCTCTCCCTGCCTCTCCTTTTTCGGCATATCTTTTCCCCACAATTGATGGATTATCAACTACAGACATGACTCTTGTCTAGTTTTTGGGGCTGGCTTTTCGTGAGACTTCTGGGAAAGGATAATTCTTAATAGTTGTATCCGATTTTAAGTAATTCATTGCGAATGTCAGAGGTGGCCATAATTTTTTTATCCACTGCGCATGTCCTTTTATTCGATAGCATGTTTTCAAAGAACATGCACAAATGAGAGAGTTTTTCCGACATTAAACATCAGCATTCTCAGTAAATTATCGTAGTTTACACAAAGTTTTGTCAGAGTTTATTTTTCTAACAATTAAATTCTACCCCAACTGAGTCCTGAAAACAAGTGAACCACAACTATTTTTACATTAACCTACCTAATGTCAACAGCAGCCAACAAACAGAACTACAGTCTGAAGTGTCCAATAGTCTAGAACAAGGGGGATCAAACCTGTTTTAATTGAGGGCCACCTATTGAAACATACACAGAGTTTCACAGACAGTTGGTCAAAGCTGTGAATCACTCAAATCTATGCATTTAGCTGGAGTTTATTGAGTCACCACATCATTATTTAGCTTGGAACCAATATATATGATATGTCCAGTGGCGGACTTAGGCAACAGGCCACAATTGCCTTGGGGCCCTAACCTGAAGAGGCCCCCTTTCCGATCATCAGACTCAAGGATCTATAAATATATATATATGATCTATATATATATATATATATATATATATATATATATATATATATATATATATATATATATATATATATATATAATGATAAAATAACAACATATGCAACATAACCCCCCAACTGAAAAGTTACAGAAAATCACATCTGAAGGGGAGGGGCCTGTACTTAATTTTGCCTTGGGGCCCCAAATTCCTAGGTTCGCCACAAGGTATGTCATACCAAAATGTTGGATAATAAGTTAAAACTTAAATTAACCGTAACCGTAAATTACGTTTGGACCTAACTGAGAGCTGCATTTGGCCTCCAGGCCAGTTTGGACATGCCTGATCTAGACTTATGGGAAAAAAAATAAGCTTTTTAGTCTAGACATCTCATGTGCATGTGTCTGTGAGTGGGTTGAGAACTTTAGCAAGTGAAAGGGATGTTTCCAGCTCAATGGGATACAGCATGCCTTGACAATTCAATTATGCCCAAACTGCATTGAAGAGACCCTTATCACCTGACCTTATGGAGGTTTAAGCCTTAAATCAGTCCAGACAAAACCTCCAAACTGGTTTCACCTGCTCATCTGCATGGTGGGTCCCTGCCACTCCTGACCAAAGCAGTCTACTGGACTATAATTGACCAATCCTCTAGCAATTTCAGTGCTATAGTTGCAATGGGCCTGTTGTAAATTGAGAATTTTTTGGAAAATGCTTTCACATGTTCCAGTTGTTTCTTTGGCAAAAACACAGTACTTACAATTCCATTTAAAAACAAACTCTGCGTGCATGTTCTTTATGCAGTAGACTACTTTTTCATATTGTTATTGTTGTGAATTTTCTGACAGTAAAAATGTTATCTGTCTTCTATATATAAATAAACTGACCACCAGTAAGATAGACATTCCCAAAATAAGCTAATGCTATCCAGACAAAACCACTGAACTCCATGCACAATTCCAACGTGTTTCTCTATTTCAATAAGCAAATTCAAAGGGAAATTGCAAACACAGAAGAGCAACTTTGAATATTAAAAGCTCGTACATCGAGTCACTGACGCCATTGGACCTCCATTATTCAGAGGGCGATGACGTACTGGACAAATGCATATGTAGAGCTGGGCCTGCTGACTTGCACGGTCTATATCTCTTCCACCGCTTGCTACTTGAATGACCTCTCCTTATTCTCATTCATGCCTGAGAAAATAAATGACCTCTTCCTCATGAATGACCTCTCCTCAGTCGTTCATATGTAATACAGTCCAATCACTGTAGAATAATCATAGAAGAGTGCAGTCAGTGAATAGCAATGTGTCCAAACTGGTTCTATCCAGTGTTAGGGCATCAACAGGAGAGGGTTAGAATGAGCAGTGTCCTTTATGAATAAGTCAATTTAAATGCATAACTTTTGTCCCACTCGGGGGGATTATTGGCACAATGTTCAGCTGTAAAAAAAAACTGTATAGCACTTCAGACTGAAATAATAACCATAAATGTAGGGACAAAACTCTGCAGGTGTTGGTGAAATGAGGGAGAGAGGATCGTAGAAGTTGTGATGATTACATTGAAATTCACTCTTACCTGAGCGTCTCATGTTCAAGTAATGACAACTGCATTTTCTGTCTCTTAAGGCGAATAGGAAAAAAATCTTAAAATTAGATATTTCAATTAGAAATTTCTTATGTAGTTTACTTACACAACAAAGAACATGTTTTTCATCATATAATATTTTCGTATAAAAATAACAGATTTTCTTTGGAGAAAATTGCCAATAATTCCACATATTTCTGACACACAGTATAAATCTAAAATTACTGAACCAGTTTTAAATTTCTTGCTTCATTTTGTACACATATTAGAAACATAAAATCATACAGAGTGGATTTGGATATTTTATTTACTTTTTGAGTAAAAAAGATCTTACTAAACGTTGGTCTAGTTACAACTGATAATGATAATTATACATTTTAGGAATGGAAATGACTTTGCCGCATGGCTTTTAGCAACATGACACTAATGATGTTAATGTCCGCCACAGTACACACTGTACGTCCGTGCTCTGTAATGAATGCTGTAAAGGAGGGTTTGAAAGAGAGAAATGGCTCTGCGGTTAAAGGGTAAACCACAAACCTGAAAGTCGGCAGTTCCAGCTCTGACCAATGAATAATGTCCTTGGGTAAGACATTTCATCACCTTGCCTGTATAATTATGGAGTGAGCTGTGACATTTTTTTTTTTTACATAAGTCTTTGATAGAAATGCTGTGAAACATATTGGCTGCTCACCCCTTTAATATGATCATATGACATGACATGGCAGCTTGATGTTGTCGAGGCTCCTCCCTTGGACTTCCAGCTGAAGGCAGCAACATCAGCCCTGCACTGGTCCTTGACAGATGACTGTTTCTAATCCAGTCCATATTTGGAACAAGATGTGATTTGGGATGTGCGATATTGACAGAAAGGATTATCTCGATATTTATTTTGAGTATCCTGATATCGTTCTTTAGACAATATCATTCAGCCCAGCAGTAATGTAAGCAATACCTTCAAAATTACATTCATGATATGATATAATCACATTTTTAACATATTTCTGTTTTGCTCCTCTGTGGTAAAATGAAAGTAGAAACAACTGGAGCTCAAAGTGTTTGCAATATGGAGAGCAAGTAACGCTTATATTTGCCAAAAGTGTTATGTGCATGATATCTATTTATTAGCAATAAAAGCTATAATGTTTTGGTTATATTGCTAAATTACTAGACATCTTGGCTCTTTCATTCGCCCCTTGCACCTAATTGTTTATTTTAGCTTCATATTCACTTTACTCCACCTGCTCACTTTTGCCTCTTTTTGCTACAGATCTGCACTTTGGTTGTATTGGCACTTCTGGTCAAGCGGGAACTTAGTTCAGGCAAGTGGCGAACAAAGTCAAGGTCGCGTCGCTAAAATAATATATAAAGATTGATTTGTGCAAAATGTTCAAGCCAATATTGCACCATTTCCTGGGCGGCCTGAAAACAGCTTTGTAGTTTGTGTTATTTCCTGTTGAGACTGCCTGCCCCGTGTAAACCAATACAACCGGAAGGAAGATTACATTGGATGGCGGCGCCCATGGTAACTGCCGGAATAAGGTGAAGAGACTGGGACAAAAGTGATCTGGCAGGTTTCGGGGCAAAGAGCACTACAATGACTGCCCACCACGTAGAAGTCAAGTTTTTTCCATTCATTTTCTTCATAGAGAAAAAACAAAAACAAAAATGATAAATGTCCTAATTCTAATAAATGTTTGAAAGCTTACTCAGAGCTTATCAGCCATGTGGTAATGAGAAGCTAAAAATCTGTCTCTAAAACTTTATAAACCTCTAAGTTATTACAACATTTTGCCAAGTTGTTTGTCAGTTTTGGCTGAAAACAACAGAATTATGGACATTAGTTTCCACATAGCTGGTTTGCCTCCGTCGAGCACTTCAACTCTTAAAAGTCAATGACAGAATAATGTAAGAATGTGAAATATACTTCTGGAACCACGACAAACTTCGAAGTGGGCAGGACTGTTGAGCTCCATTGAGTTTGTTTCGCGCACTCTGAGTTCTCTGTACATGTAAACGTAGTGAGCGAGTGGGGTCGTCTTTCCGCAGATCTGATCTGTAACTTGGCTTGGTTGCTCCACCTGCTTTACTCCATGGAGATAGCTATGTTAAATATCATACTGTGGAACATTCCGGACAAAGCAATGGAGCTCAACAGTCCTGCACACATAAAAAGTTCAGTGTGGCAAAGTTTAGTTAGAAGGATAACCAGCTCTGTAATAACTGTTCATGACACATTTGTTTTTAGTCCAAAAAACACAGAAACAAATGTTAATATTAATAAAATTATAAGTTTGTGCTCATTACTCACCACAAAACAGAATAGCACCTAGAAAACCTTTAATATAATGTTTTTCCCTGAATCCATATGTGAAAAACGAATGACCATAACCACTTGAGACAAGCAGGTGGCAGATCCTCAATGACAAAAGTTATATACTGTAGTGCACCTTTAATTAACATTATTTTGAGTCCACCTTTGCAAATGTATCTATTATTCATGAAAATCCCGTGCCAAGATACTGATAGTGTGACCTTCAATAACTAAGACATTACTTAACATTTGCTGTCCCCCGACTGCAGCCAAATATTCATCCAAACGTGCTGCCACTTCTCATTAGACTAAACCGTGGCGCGGACAGAGACCTTTGGCGATTTACGGAAAGACTCGAGTGTTGCGTCCAAACGTCTGTCCTGCACCAGTCTGCTCATTTCAATACGCTCAGATTTTCCACAGAGGTGAACGGTCATGTAGTTAGCCTTGTCAACATATTGCCTTTGCGACATGTGCAGTTGCTCCACACGCGTTAAAAAGATGCCTGTTTTTAAAATCACATATTATTAGGGAAGAAACGCCATCCCTGACGTCTGGCCTTTAGATCACTGTGCTCGTATTTTTGATTTTTAGTTTGTTCTCTGCAGCTGACCCCGCCCACTCAAGCAGGGGCGAATCTGGGGTCACACGTACCACATTTAAGAGTGAAACTGCATGCACACAACCACCGCGTCTTCTCTTAAAAGGCTTGTTTCAAACCAAAACACGGCGCTGCTGGGAAACTGTAAATAAGAAGTGCCTCCCGCCAGCATTCAACTTATATAATCTGCTAAACGGATGACTCATATAGGTCGTTTGTCCAGTGTGCGCCTAGAAAATGTATCACAAAATGGCTATGTGAGAATATGTTAGTGAACTTTGAATTTGATGGCAGCATATCTATAACATTTGATTTATTGCAAACACAGAAAACAATTTGATGTGCAGCTATGTTTTAAGACGAGCGCCTGTTATATTTGTAAAGGCACCAAAAATGTCAATATGCCAAAAGGAGCACGTTAGAGGTGTACGCAGCAGTTTGAATACCTACTGTACTTTCTCTTTTCACCGTTTGAAAGTCAGGTTCCCAAGCTTGAATGTAGAGCTGCACAATATATCATAAACAGTGGTGGGAGAAATAATTTGGTCACTGAAAAGTAAAAGTACAGGGGGGAAAAATATACTCCAGTCAGTTAAAAGTGAAAGGTTGGACTACTCTTTTGACTAAAACACAGTTAAGATCATTATATTTAAGTTTATTTTATTGATTTATTCATTTCTTTTTTTGTTTTTACAAATGTCATCACAATTCATCAGTGTTTTACGTCTTTACTCCCTGGTTCTAAATCACACAAGGAAATCCCGCACCGGAAACCTAGCAACCACTGAGCCAAAACTCCTCTTATGTCATAGAAACGAATAAAATATATGAGAACCACTTTATTTTGATGCATTAATGTTTAAAGGGTTAGAAAAATTGATGATGACTGATGGTTTCTGAGCCTCCCTAGTGTGTTCAACATATGTTTCCACTTTTCTTTACAAACGGCTGCTTCATTGGTGTACAGCTCCCATTTATATTTACAACAGGTATTATCTCATTGAATAATAAAAAATAAAAAAATGTCAAAGTAAAAGTATTAAGTATGAAATGAGCCAGTGCCTACATTTTTTGAGACGTTGGGGCTACATCGGATTGACAAAAAAAGCAATGGGGATTGAGTCGATTATTCGTTACGGCATCACAACATAGTTTGAAAATCTGACTGTCAAACTAAAATCACAAATCCTAAACTTGACTAAGAGAGCGGGGAAGATTATTGGTTTGCTTTTCCCATACATACTGCAGGAAATATTTGAGGAGACAGTCGTGAAACAGGGTCACAAAATGGCAGCTGACCCCACTCACATCCTGCAAAAGATACAGACTGTCGTACCGCAAGTTATAAATATTTCTATGTCCTCATGTCAATCTCTTTTCTAAATCGTAAGAAACTGTCTTGCATGTACTGTGTTTTATTGATGGATTCCTGTGCAATAGTTACATTTACCAGTTTATACTTTTGGATTGTGTTTTTTGCTCACATATTGCTCCATAAAAAGACTAATCTAATCTAAGTGTTAAAAACTTTTACTTTTAGAGTAAAAAGTAACAGTATTCCACTAGTTTTGATAACTATTAAAGAATGAAATGTGAACTTGATAGAGAATTGTTCTGATCAATTTGTCACTGTTTCTAGACTTTTTGAATGCATATTTTCGTTTGCAAACTTGAACTCAAAACCTTTAAGCAGCATTTCACCATAAACAAGCAAAAATAACCCCTTAAAGCATATAGAAAGTACTTTTTACTTTTCAGTCCAGTTAAAAAAAATGTAGTGGAGTAGAAAGTACAAAAACCTGAAAAGTAAAGTACAGATACCAACTCAATTGAATCAGAATTGCAGTTTGAGTATGTGCAGTTATTAACAGAATGTCTACTGTAGGCGAAACTAATTAGCTTGCCTTTTTTGCTTGACATGTTCTGAAATGCAGTGTCAGTGTCAATATTTCTGTCCACTTCTTCTTAAATGTGAACTCTGAACAGAATCTTACATTTTAAACATAAATCACAAATCTAATCCCAATTGCAATACTTGTCAGAATACTTCGTCTAAAATTATGCGGCTCTACTTGTTTGCATTCATATCTATTCCCTATTGCGGCTTTCTGGCGTTATAATTGTATACTATTAGTGCATTTATAGAGCTGGCCGGTGCACTTTACTGCCTCCATTAAACATAAAGTAGCCTGTAAAGGTAATGCACTGCTATGTCGACTCTCCGTGCAGCTTTTTTGCTTTTTTGCTCCCGTCCTAATGGTTCTGTGACGTGTTACGCTGTTGCCATGATGACCACTGTTTGATTATCTCTCAAATTCAAGAGTCAAAAAGCGCTCACCCCATTACGCACCTGTCATTTATGGCCTGCATCCTAAACTCAGCAAACACTCACTCACAATATCCTGGAGTCTTCTGGTGCCGGGCAGAAGAGACAGATGTAAACTGCACTGTAAACAATGCTTTGAAATGCACAAGTTGATTCATGTTATAAATGTGGGCTCCTTTTGAATGAGTTTATATGAAGGGGAAATCACCCAGAAGTTCTCAAACATGGGAGAAACATTTAAACTCCTCACAGAAAGGTCACACGTGTACTAGGCCTCAAACCCAGGACCTCATTGTTGCGAGCTACACTTGGTCAACTTTATTTTGTTGTCTATGTGAGGCAGTTTCTTTCTGCCTTTGCTGGCTTGTTTTAGTTGGATTCCCATTAGCTGCCTATTTAAAACTCGCAAGTCTTCCTGTGTGTTTTTGGTAGCTTGTTGTTTGACCATATAAGTGTTGGGAGTAACACTGTAAATTTCCCTCTTTGGAACGGACTCTGGGGGAGTTAGTGGTCCATCTAATATACTCCAAAACTGAGTCAGAAGTAGATCTTTGACCCGTTTCTGGATGTTGGATGAAACCCCATCCAGGTTTCCAGACAAAACTGCACTAAAATGATACTTTTTGATTTTCTACTCTTTTTCTGAGTTTGCAGTCAGCAAAGGGGTGTTTATTATGTTTTTTTTTTTAATTCTATATATTAAATGAGAAAAAAGGCAAGAGTAGAAGATGCTCTCCTGAACACCACCTCAAGTAATCCCCAAATATGACCCACTGAACCCTTTCTATGACAGGATGCTCCAGAAAACATGTGAATTTTGCTTTTTTGGTTAATCAACCCCTCTAATTTGCTGTGTAGGGCTGAAAGAAGTAAAACAACAAAATGATTATTGATACCATTGTTGACTAATTTAGAACAGACAGTAAAACATGCGCCGAGAGGTTTTAAGACTCAAGGAGAGGAAACATGCAAAATTCATGCCCTTTGATGATTAACCTTTTTGTCTGTAAACTCCATCAGGATCGCCTCATCTCGGTTGGGAAAATCTCTTATTTCCTGTCCTTTCAACATCTAATCAACAAATCGATGAATAAAAAGAAGCAAAATAATTGTTAGTTGCAGCCCTAATATTGAGTTTTTATTTTATTTATAAAGATTATCTAAAAAGAGCAGAATGAAAAAAAACAAAAAACTTGCAATATAATGTTTCAAGAGTATTAAGTAGGCTAAAATACCATAATTTATATAGTTACAGTCCATTAACTGTTTTGAGCGACATTTGTTGCTAAAACATTGTTCAATCATCGGGAAATAATAATAATAATCATATAGCCTTTGAATTTATGTCAATATTGCCCACAACAACCTGAGCTGTATGAATGAAACAATTCAAAAAGGGAAGCCTGTTTTTCCCATGCAAGGAATGGCTAAAATGCAATATAAACCTGATGAAAGAGCATAGCTGTTACACACATCTCCACAAAAATATTTACCGTCTAAATGTCTAAAGTGCGGACCATTTTGTGCAGAGGTGTGTCCGAACGTCACATAAAGACCTCATTCAGCTGAAGCCAGTGTGAAAAAAACCCAACATTCTCCGCTGCGGCTCGGGGTCCAGGCTCGATTGAGAACAGATGCAGCAGCTTCTTACAGCCAGCACAGACTAGTTACTGTCCAAGTGTTTTAGGATTAAGATTTCACCTTTGTGCAGCAACAGATCTGACTTAAAATGAGAGGTGATTTTTAACGTCTTCCACATGCATTACACAGTTTTTCGCACAATGCAAAAGGAAGGACGTGGAACATTGGAACTTGGTTAATTAGCGTCTCCTCTTATCAATTAACTGTACCGGTGAATAAATACAACAATTGTTAAAGGCTATAGAATAAATGCATTTGCGGAACTAAAGCTTGTTCTTGTATTGTTTCAGTTTTTGTGTAACTTTAAGGTGTTTAGGTGTGACTTTGGCTTCTACATTTTGCCCGACTGATCAAAAATATTCTGTTGGTGAGAGCATTGTCTTGTCAGGAAACGCAGACGAAATGGATATTCAGCACTATTGAATCGCTGAATCGAGATTTCACAATTTATTTTGTCCATTCAGCCTATTGAATAAACACGTGGACAGCACAATTACGATGATTAGTATCCTAAACGATGCAGAATTGATAAGCCCTGTGTCTTCGTAGTGGCATTTCACTGTAACAAGTAGCAGATAGTCATTTACATTTTTGATCCCCACATGTATGACCCGGTGTCTAAGTGGGCAGAAATAGGGGTTGGGTGTAAACAGGAATTTTCTGAGCATTTGAGCTTCAGGTGCTGGATAATACCGGATGAGCTCAAACGTTAATCAATTGAAATACAACTCTGAGTAAACGAATTATGAGGAAACGCTGTTCTAACCAGGTTAAAGGCTCATTAAATTGATTTTGCATTTGTACATGATTTTTTTCTGACTTTTAACTGAATGCTTGATAATACAACAGGTGTACGTCAAATGAATTGAGTTTAGTTTCCTTGTCAGTAACCTTTCAAACATTGTCAAAGAATCATCTTCAATGAAGAATGTTTAATTGCATTTTACCCCCGAAGGTAAAGCTATCACTGCGATAAAATGTGTTGTCTGTATGGCCTCAACTATTGACTAATGCAATTCACATATCAGCTTCATCACTCCATAAAACTACAGCAATTATAATGCATGAACATTTTCCTTTTTCAGCAATATTATCACGGTCTGCCCATACAGTCATGTGACATCAATCTTAATATGCAAATACGATCCAGTGGTAGTGGTTGTAAATCTTGTGTATTTATAGTGCTATCTGCGATGCATGCATTTGTGGATTGGGTCATTCCTCACATTTATGAGGCTGTATACATTCAGCAGATTGTATGGAGAAAGGCATGATGGAGAGTGCGGTCCCTGGTGACACGAGCTCATTCTGTGGGTCACCCCAAACACAACAATGAAACAATTGAAAGATACAATCTGTCCTTGGAGCACAGCTTAACTTGTTTGATTTCTCTGATTAGCTGTTTTCCTTTGACCTTCACTAACAATTGACTACTTCACTAAAGAGAAGGACTTTTTATTAATACAGTCTGGGATACTCCCCTGAATCATTTGCATACAAACATGAACAGACTTTACAAAGAATATAAAGTTTATTTTAAAGGTGGCCAACCAGTGGCGACAAACTGAACTGTTTTATGCTCAAATACACAGATTATTTCCTGAAGCCCCACGTAATTTCCTTGTGAGTGACACAAGCTTCATTTGTCATGCCCACTTCAGCTTGGTTTCCAAATCTTGTTTCATTTTGCCCATCACTACCTCCAAGGTTTTCTCGTACTCATTTCTTAATACAGTACAATAGTCTGTAGACCAAAACACCCTCAATAATAAAAAACAAAACAAAACTCATTTACAACAATAAAGTCGGGTAACCTAGCTTTATACCAAGAAAACTGCTCAAAACCTAGATCTAAACCATTATAAATCAGTTTTAATTAGGTATAAATTTAGCAATAGTTAAAGAACAAACCAGTCAAAATTATTATCCATGACTAGAAAACAAAAAAACATATCCTAATTTGCTTTAGTTATTTGAAGAAAAAAAAGACTTAAGGAACAATAAAATAATAACTTGAACAATGTCAGATAGAACTTTGTAACTCAAAGACAAACGCCAAACAGTTATTTGTCAATTAAATGTTTATTTGACATTCATGTTGACAGCTGGGGGAAAGCACTTCAGTAGATTCTCTTGATCTCACGATGGCATGGTTCTCGTCTCGCCTCACATTCTGGAGATCTCTGAGTGCTGTTGGTTGAACGTCATCTTGCTGTTTATTTTTCCTAAATACTGGTTCAGATTTGATGGTTATTTATTTGTTTTTGCAGGTCTTTTCAGGCTCCTTTAAGGTCAAAGCTGTGTGTTTTAGTTGATGTGCAATTATGAGTGAAAATAATAAATTGTTGATAACTTTGATGTTCTGTTTTCAATGGTCAAAGATCCTAAAATGGCTCTTTTAAAACATTTTAGAAGAGTTTTTGATGCAGTAAATAAGTATTCAGGAGTTTCAGCTCTATGTATTTTTCCTGCACAAAGTTGTTAGTATATTTTGAACAATTACGGGGACTATGTGTTTCGACTAGAGGAATGCCAGTGACCACCTGTCCACACCGTTCAGATATGCACATATGCTCGTACGCACAGTTCTAGTTAGTTGTAATTCATAATTTCAAATTTATTTTTAAATAATTGGGCATTTTTCTGTTCTGTTGAGACGGGAGAGACAGGGCACATAGCCGCGCCACACACACTGATGGTCCAGGAGGTGGAGACTGCACAGACTATTTATTTATTATTATTTATTTATTTATTTGAAGGGACAGTGTACAGAGACATTACGCTCGTAAGACAGAGATGATCTGTACCAGATTCTAGCTAAACAGCTAATTTCCATCTGCAGTCCCTGGGGTACAAAAATAAGTTACACAGTGCAAATTAATATAAAACAGTTATTCATATAGTCACAGTGCAGTTTAACAATTAAACATAGTAATTAATATAGAACAATTTCTCACACACATCCCTCACTCATTGTCTCACACACACACACACACACATTAGTAAAAAGCACAGGCTTAGTACAAACATATCCACACAGTCATTGAGAACAGAAGCATATATCAGCGTATATCAGTGTTCACAGGTTTGATTAGTCAGTAGCCACTGTTTGAGTTCTTTGGAAAATGAAACATAGTTTGCTTGATTTTTTATTTCACTTGGGAGATGGTTCCATTCTTTTATTGCGTTGTATGAGAAAGCTGATTGTGCAAATGTAGTTTTTTTCTGTGGGATGGTGCACTGCCCCCTGGTGGAGGCCCGTGTAGCTCTGGAAGTCGTTGCTGATGTGTACTGAATGAATTGTTTTAACGACTCATGCTGCGGCTGCAGGAGCGTCTGTCCTGGTGCTTTTCCCGTCATTTTCTGTCCCATCATTCATCTTTGTTTTAACGTGGTCCGTGTGAGAAAACAGCAGAGTTTGTTCAGAGACAGTCAAGGGTTTTCCCACTGTAAGAACCTTCTTCAGTTCCTGGAACTTTTTATAATTTCAGTCCCCATTTGAAGGAAACCTTTAAATACGCTAAAAATGGTATGTGTTATATCTGAAGATACAATGAAAAACTATTGTCGGTTCATAATTTCTGTCATTATTTGTCTATTTAAACCTAAAAATCTGTATTTTTCCTTCATCAAATATGCTAAGTGTTTATCATAATCTCCTATAACATAAACAATGTAAAATACAATAGAAAAAGTCTTTAAATCAGCACTCAAATATTTCTGACTGGTTTTCATTTTCGAAAATCATCCTAATTTTTCCCATTTTGTGACGTTCTGAGGTTTATCCCAATTTCTCCATTGAAATCACATAATGTTCCACTTCACTTTTGCCTCCTTTCCAGAATTTAGAGCGTCTTTGTTTTCAAACTTTTAAAGGGTCTAAAGTTTAATACTAAAAACTAAGAGAAGCGTAATATGTCTTCTTTAAACTACACCATTAACCTCCAGTGGATTAGCCTCCGGCATTAATGTTCACCATCCCATCACACATGGAAGCACATGTGAATAGTAATGAATGCCTGAAAACCATGTGGTTCAAATATATCAATTATAATAAATCGGAATTGATATTTAAAATTCCCCCGGGTCAAATTGGCTTATAACATCACCCTTCCCACATAAATTATTTCCTCACTTAATTTCAAAATCCCTGAATCAGCTGCAAACGCCCGACGTCTGTAACAGGGTCCTGCATGTCCACATCCATAAATCATTTTCCCCTCGTCGCTGTCTTCTTGATTAGACACTCTCTCAGTTTATAACATGACCACAGCTCTGGATGAACCATCTTAAACAAATCCTAGGCCAGACCGCATACTCTTCATTATGTTTGCAAATATTTTAGACAACGTTTTATGCAGCAGCTGATAAAATGAGGTTAGTTTCACTTTGGCTGAGCTGCAGGTTTGCACTTAATTACAAATAGGCCAATGAAACAATAGCTTCCAGACCTGCTCGTTCATTTTTTACATCAACAGTGCCTCAGAGGAGTTGGCGTTGTTTGACTTTACATTGGTTATTAATATAGTTTCCCTTAAATTGTGCTGCAACGTGAAAGCACTCTAGGCGATAAATTGATTTATGTCGATTTGTGAGGCCAAGCTCAGCAATGAAAACAAAAAATGTTAAATATGTTATGTCACGTCAAAAACAAAGAAAGAAAGAAAGAAATAATAGACACCAGTATAAGACAAAATAGAATTCAATATCCCTGTAGATTTCATTCAAACATTTCAAACTTCGGCCTGTTCCTCTCAACACAAGCCTTTGGTGCTTAGCTTAGCTTTGTACTTAGTACTTAGCTTTGTTTAACTGCCAATATTTTCAGTCATCACATTTCTGTTCTTCTACTCACTATAGACTTAACACCTTTGTGCTTTTTATTATTGTTTGGAATGGTTTTAATCTGTGGGCCATATGCTGTTCCATTTGCTTGAAGTCTGCGTTAACGGATTTATTTCTGCTCCAAAAGTGTGGACTTTAGGTGAACCTTTCCTGTCTTGATACTTTCATGGGCGCTAATAGGCTAAAGCTTTCAAATGACGGCCTTTATGAGTGGCTATTATGGCACATCCACTTTTGAAGCACTCAGAGTGTCAGTGAGATCATTTGGCTTTTGGAGTTGGCACGTATTTTCCAGTTAATTCAGGCATGTTGTTAAAATTTAGAGGAAAATAGAATGGATCATATTTTTTTATTAATCAGGCTGCTTTGAAGTTTTATTTGAAATCTTATCTCAAAAGAATAACGTAATAGTTTTCAAATGGCTGTATCTCCAGGGTGAAATACCACATCGAACAAATGTTTGGTTGAGAGTGAAATCACAAACATGAGTGGACTTGAAGAGCGCAATGCTGAGGAATCCCTCAGTGGGGCGTGTGCAGGAGAGACATCCTGCACATCCATCAACGGGAAAAAAGGATGTGTTTTCAGAAAGAGTATTTGTATTGGAATCTAGTTAAATATGAAAGTGCATTTTTCTTTGGTGGGGTAGTTATAGCCTGGAAAGTTACCAATCAGTTGCACGCCTGGCAACCATTCAGTTTCACATTTACTGAGGGTAGATTAAACTTGTGGAGAATAAAAGAAGCATGAAGGTAGCAGGAACATAAAAATATATAGGTAGTTGTTGAAAAAGATCTACACAATTTTCATCAAATAGAGCAGGGGTGTCCACACTTTTTTTCCATCTGAAATATACACACCACAAGTCAACCGTGAAGTTGCATTTACCTGATGTTTAAGTGTCACCACACCTAAATTCAGTTTCATTGCCTTAATATTGGGTCTGGATCCCTCCAAAATCCCTACAAAATGTTATTTTTTTAGGTTATAATTGGTTTTAGGTTTTTAATTGCTGAAAAAAGAACTTCTCAGGACAATGGCCAATTCACCAGGAATTTGGCATTGGCCCCGGTCCATAGTTTTGACATACCTGAAATAGAGTAATGCTGTCATTTTGACACAGTGGCCATTTCATTTAACATGTATAGTAGATATAACACATTCTGACACACAGGCTAAACATCCTGATTAACATACAGGAGTCTTATCAGTTGAACAGTATGTGATTTACAACCAACAATGGCCACAATGAGCTGCCACTGGACCTTAGGCCTTTCTGTTTCTCTTTGTTTATGCAAAGATAAGTGGATTGTAACAGGACCATGCCCAGTGCTCCAGATATGCAACAATAACACTGGAAAATTGTCACTCAACACTTTCTCCAGTTGATGTGAGAAACATGCTCCGAAGAGTAAACAAGATAAGATCCAACCAGTGGGTCAGATCCAGCCAAAATGCAACACGACCTGGTGACCTTCCATGAAGTTATGATGACTTTTAATATATAATTTTTCAGCTATGAAAAAGGTGCGTTCATTTTACAAATCCTTCAAAACAGCTGCAATTCCATAACATATTTAAAGTGAAGTGGAGCTGAACTTGAAGTAGACAGATTTTTTGCTTCAAATCTCCATGTTTCCAGCCCAAACATACTTGTCCACATGTGATGCAGCTGCAGGTCAGACAGAGGCCGGTCTTCTCTTCACTGGGCTCTGATGCTCTCATCTTACTCACAGTTTGTAGGTGACTGTGGAAATCTCTCTCTGTCTTTTCCCTTTTGTGGTCAGGCGTACGTCCCACTCACAGCTGGAGAGGATCTTTTGCTCCACTGGACTCACACAAACCTCAGACAGGCCAGATACCCATTTTCTTTCAAGCTGATTTTTATTGTCGGGGAAATGAGAACAGCAGCAGCCAAGCGTCTGTTTCCTGTTGAGCCATTTTGGGGACATTATCTTATCATGGTTTATTGTGAATTCTGGATTATTGGGTAATTAAGGCACAGGCAGCTTTCAGTGGAAATGAGCCCTTCTTAGTTACACAAATAAAAGCACATAAATCATTGTAAATCAAAAACAATTGTCAATTTATTATGGCTTAGAAAATAGCATACAACCCCCATAGCCCATAGCCTGTTAAGATATCTTAAAATGTACATATTACTGTACAATTCTACTTTTGAAACCAGCTTTGTAGTCTCTACTTAGTTCTGTTGAGATTGGCAGCTCTTTGCAAAATCCCACAGCTGGAATGATAATGGCAGTGCCTGTGGCAACCTGGTTTTATTTCATCCTGTCTATATTTAGTTGCTCCAGTGTGAGTGTGTTTGTGTATATATATGTCCTCCTTTTGTTTAACTTGTGACAGAATGGACCAACCTAAAGGGGACTCAGCTGACACTCACCCTACTCCTGAAGCACTGTCTGCACCAGACCTAGTCCCTGTTGAGCCTCTGGAATGTCTGCTGCCTAATGTTGACCTTCCTCTTCCTGCTTGGCCCCTACAGCACGAACCTGTGGTATATCCTGACACTTGCCATGAGCCACTGCTAGACAAGGTTCTCAGTTTAGGGTGGTTACCTGCCCTTGAACTTCCTCCGAGGTCAACGCAGCTGCCACTTCCTGCTTCTCCTCACCACTACCTCCCGTCTCCTCATGGATGCTTTTTGTCTCACAGCTCCCTTCACCCATCACTGTAGCCTTCTGAGACGACATCTCTGGGGCTGGAGTCCCTCGGACTTTCTAATCCTCCTCTGCCCCCCATGGATTTTTCTGGACCTCCTGGAATTGCCTCTGGGGTCTCTAACTTCTTTTCTTTTCTTTTCTTTTCTTTTCTTTTCTTTTCTTTTCTTTTCTTTTCTTTTCTTTTCTTTTCTTTTCTTTTCTCAATATGGGACAGTGCATATTAATTAACATGTGTTAGTCCAGCATTTTCATCTGTAGTCCCATTGACAGACTGATGGCAGACATAAAACAGAGCATGTAACAGGCACAAAACACTCCATACACATGACATGAGGATATTGACGATGAAATACAATACATAGTTTAGAGAGTCAAATTAGAATATACTTTAAGACACACATTGCACACACATGTTGCAGAGAAACATGCATGACAATAGACGAAAACAATCACATCTGTAAAACTGTTAAAAACAAAAACCTCACGTGTTCACAGTGCGCTCACATGTCTGATTGTTCAAGAGCCACTGTTTGACACATCTACTAAAGCCATGAAATGATCATGTTTGTCAGTCCTGAGGGCCCACATTTCAAGAGTCTAGAAGGCAGACTGTCCAAATGAAGTGGGATTTTGCAGTCTCCTCAGCTCGAAGCTTGTGTGTCTTGCGAGAGAGTTAGGTTAGACTAATATCCACTAATTTGTTTTTTCCAACATGCCTCACAATCTGGCCTCTGTGCTGCTTTTTCCTCTTTGAAGGTTCAGACAAGGATATTTACTCAACGCAGTTATTTACACAGTCATTATGTGTTTACGTTTTGTACCTAAGCCATCGTTGCTACCTGACATGATTTATCAGGTTCTTAGTTGGAAGCAGTTGATTGCAACCTTCCTCCCTTCCTTGTGGGTGATTATCTGAAGTGAGATAAGTGAATTGTTTTATATGTTATTCAAGCGAGTGATTTTGGCCAACGCTGGCGCTGGGAGTGTGGACATACGGGAACAGCGGGGCTTACATGACTCACCGCTCTCACTGACCCAAGCACACAAACACATCACTTACTTCTAAATAAAGTTCAATCCAACAGATCATAAATACACAACGTCAACAAGAATGTGATGATGAAAAATGGTTTGCTTGTAAAACATGTTGAGGAATTTGTCAAAAGAGAACAATGATGAACTGACTCTGCTTCCAATAATGTGACTAAATTAATATGAATGAGTTGCTCAGGGATGACAATGAATTTTGATCCGTCTTGACATTTACAGGAGTTAAACGTTGGCTGGAATTCAAAGAGAGACACGGTAAAACGAGGATTGAACCAAGGCCTACTTTGATACATGGTTTGTTTGAAGTCAGTTGTGTAGAAGAAGTGCTCGGTGTTTTCATCAAAATTACTAAAACCTGGACCAAGTACTTTATATAGCACTCAGACCACCTTGTGTGGCACATTTTCATAAACATGATAGTTTCCAAATGACTGCAGAAAGAATCCGTCTGTACAATCAAAGGCAACCAAACCAGGATTGTAATTATGTGTTTTGTTTCGTCATTGGTTTGCCTTATTTATTATTTTAGGCTATTTCCAAATAAAGTGAACACCCAACTTTTTTCTCAACCTGAAATTTCCTGAGAAAACTGATATTTCAAACAAGCTTGATTGAAACTAACATAATAAACTGCAAACATGACATTTCCAAAGAGCACAGCATACAGACTAATACAGATAAGATCAATAATTAATATTTCTGTTATACAATTTCTGCCTATTTGAATTTTTTCATGTGGTTTTTCTGCTTACAGCGGCAACTCAAGTGCTTCTTAATGCACTTCCAGTCTGCAGCCATCTACACGGATCAATACAGGCTCGTTTGGCTGAGAGCAAAGCTTGCATCCTATTGTCGAATTGGAGAGCTTTGAAGAAGAAAACGCTGTGTAATGTAATGAGTCACTTTTGAGTTTAGAAAATACTAAACTGAAAGCACTGAAGTGTGGTAATAATGATCATTTCTGTTCTAGCGCAGGAAGACTAGACGTGACAATTTACAAGAATCTAAGCTCAAACTTTAAATTCCAAGATTCCAATTAAAACCATAATTTCTCAAGTATTGTAGCGTATTACATAATTGAACACAGTTTTGTATACACCAAATTTTTTTAAACTCAAAAACAAAAGACTGAAGTATTCCATTATCTTAATCGACTTGAATCACTGCTGGAGAAAAGATGAAACTAGTAATCATAAGGTTTGAAACTATACATTAAACCACACTTTTAAAAAAATTAAATATGCACAAATACAGCCAATATGTACATTTTCTTCCGACGAATGCTAACATTCTGTTCCAGAAAACTATAACAAGTAAAAGCGTCTATATCTCAAGCAAATTGTCAAATTGGGGTTAGGTTTTAGATCACACCACAGTTCTTTGGCAACAGTGATGTTTGTTCTTCTCTATTTTGTTAATTCATTGGCAATCTGTTAAATGTGGTGTTGTGTATTTGGTGCCCTTCACTGATCTTGCCAAACAATTCTAATCTAATGAAACTATGGCACCATAAAAGTAATGCAGATGCAGTTGCGCAGCTGTAGCCTTGATTTAAATCTTTAATTATGAAACCATGAAACATTTGAGAGAGAGAGAGAGAGAGAGAGAGAGGTGGACACTAATGGGCCGCCACTTTCCAAACCCACCACAGTGACACGGACACAGGGTGAGTCATGGTTACCAGAAAAGAGCAGGAGCTGTGACACTGTAGTGCTCCGGTATCTGACAGGGTTTCCGTCTAAAACATGCTCAGTCCTGACTTAAGCCAAGAGAAAGGTTCACGGATGTCGCCCACTGCTCACGAGAGGGGTCCCTGTGTCACTGAGCGATGGATAGATGCACAACTCTATGGGAACTAGAAAAAGTCTTCTACCCACCTAAAACAATAGCCCAGCTTCCTCCAATAGTGCATTTTGGACAATACACAGCACTTACCAATGAGTGCATTTCACAACAAAAACTAATAGTTCTACTTGCCAAGACTGTGGTATTTTCATGCTGTTCACAGGCACATTCTTTTACAATGAAGATTAGGAGTATTTTAGTATTACAAATGTTATAATAGCAGCGAGTGGACTCATGAGATCAATATCCTTCACCGTTAGTAGGAAGTTTACGGCCTGAATCTGGATTACATCTCAACTAAATCCGCCAATATCTCTAAATCAATCATATTATCTTCATATAGTTATTTTGTTTCGGGTTTGTCATTTTAAAAACTGCTCATTTATTTTTACACAGGTGACATTATTTGACCCTTACATTTGTGTCTCTAACAAAGGCTTTCTAGAAAAATTAAGCACCAATTTAGGAGTGTGTGTGTTTAGTGGTATTGAATAACACCATGTTTATTTTTCTTACAACTTTGCAGTTTATTTTATCTTCTGAAGACTGTAAAATGTTACTACTTTCTCATATAATTTAAGCATTTCCGTCAATTTAATTTCCGCTCCAATTCTTTAGGGACAACCAAACGGGGCACCTGCACTGACGAAGAGATGGTGTTCCTCAAGGACCAAGTTTAGCTTCTGTTTTCTCAGTCAGCTCTGTTTAGGAGTTTGAACATCCAGCATAAACATGTCCACTCCCAGAGGTGCTCTACACAAACACAGCTTCCTCTGTTTGCTCAAGTCTCTTTTTAACAGTGGTCCAACCCACGGCAGGGGTCCAAAGAGAACTGTAGACCCTTGGCATCTATGCACAGGCATTAAAGGTGCACATTTGGAACTTCCGGTGGAGGGTTTTTTATTTGTTTGTCTCCGTGAAGATGCTATGCTTTGGCTGGATGTCCACAGTATGGAATCAAAAGGATCTCTCCATGAAAGAAAAGGTTTCAAAAGTTTTTTAAATTTAGACTTTTCCACATTTTCAGTTGGATTGAACTTGGAAACCTTTTCACCATGTACCATCTCAGGACGAATGACAGACACCGACTTTTCTCCATGAAGGCAAGTTGTCACTCCGCTTAGATTACATGTTCTGTTTCTGTCTATTTCTGTTCAATAACCCACATTTTTCATCACACTGGTCGACAGATGATAAATAGGCTCTGGATGCGAGGCCTGTGACATCTGTATGTGAGTATGGTGACAATAATGACACAGATGAAGAATAGATAAAGTACAACATCCTCATGGAAATAATTTGAATGTAGTTTTTTGTTTGGCCTTCAAAGAGTTGTAGTTTTCCTTGTCCCAGACCATGGAGAAGTTTGTTGAATGACGCTGCTACAATGAGACGGGTGAGTCAGTTATGTTATTTCTGACGTTTCAGCTGCAGAGGCCAAGCACTAAAACACTTAGGGCAACCCATTAATGAACTCACACATTTCATCACCAGCAAAGTCTAATTTGATTCCAGCTTTTAGTGTTTTGACGTCAACAAGGCAATAAACCTATTCGACTATTTGGTTCTAGGCTGTTCTACGCATTATGTTAGCCCATACTATATATAACTTCCTTCTCTTTATACACTGACCAGCCTTTGAACAATGTCTACATAGCTAAACTTCAAATTAGCTTTCATTTAGTTATAAAATGACATCAAACATATAGTTACAATGGTAATGGATTTCGTTTAACAAATCAAAACATGATCATTGTAAACAGGACAAATGTGTCTCACTTTTGACACTATGTGGGTCCAAAAAAAAAAATTATAATAATCGAAAAAAGCAAACAGGAAGTGGAGTTGTTTCTTTGGAGATTAGATCATAGACCTCTGAGGTGGAGCATCAATATCACAGAGGAACCATTGTTTGAGGTGCATAAACAAGCCAAATACCCAGACAGATCCTCCACTTGGGTTGGAAACTCAAGCTTTTTCCCACAAGTTTTCCAAGCTATTCTTAAACAAACATAAATCTGCTAATAATTCTCCCAAAAGTGTGTTTATAATCTGTCAAGGTGCAAAATGTGCAGTGGCCTCACCCCCACATAACCACAAGGTCTTGATGATGAACATGGAGCACAATGAGGGAACAGATCATGTTTTTACAGCTGTGAGGAGGCGCTAGGCATCCACAGGGTTTTTCTCTGATACAAAAAGACAAGTTTCATCTGAGTTGTAAAATGACAACCTCTTGCAAGTAAGTACAATGTGTGGTTACTTTCTGTGGAAAAGGCAGTTATTTTTACTACTCATTGTTGTGGAAATTATGTCTTGTGCATAGTCTTAACAAGGGCACCTCCATTTCTACCATTGTTGACATTTCTGAGTGGTTAGCTCTATCTAAGACGGGCGTCATCCCACTGGTACAGAATTTGTCCTTCTCTAATATTATCAGATTCCATGGTGAACTCGTCTGCCAGAAGTGGTATGCTATGCACTTCTCCTTTTATCTCGGCCAGCTTGTCTCCAAGCTGGCCTTCTTACCACTATTTAAACCTCTGTGTGTGGAAGCATAGTCAGGCTTGAATAGCCAATACTAGCACAATGTGTTGAGTATTCAAGTCGCCGGGTCCGGACTGATGGTAAATAAACTTCTCCTGCCTCAGACATCCAGAGTCTCCTGCCTCTCCTTACAACTCTAGGACTCGTTGGGACAACACTTGTTTTCCCTAACAGTTTTGGCGTCACGGACGACTTAATCTACATACAGCTGATCTGGTAAGTGCAAATATTTTTCATCTCTTTTTAAAGAGGAAAACTTTGCCTTACCAGATTCATGCTTGACAGACAGAAACCTTTGCAATGGGGTTTATCAGTTTAGTCCTTACAAAGTTGTAATACTGAATTGGCTTAAAGGAGGTCTACATTTTGCATTTCCTACTCAAGCCTAGAATCACTTTCTAGAGTTATAGTAGCATTTTGCAAATGTATGCGGTGTGATCAGCTCATTCTGGAGTTCAGTTTTGGTCGAGGACAGTCAGGACTGTCAGGTCCTGACTGTTATAGGTCGACTGGGTATTCAGGGAACAGGGCTGAGCACAGAGCCAGGGGCTGCGTACACTGTAAGGATGGAGCTCATAATAGTGAGTGAGGAACAGGACAGTGAGGTGTAGGCTGTGTGTACAGTTTGTGTTTCATATTTACTGATGCAGGTACTTATGCTGTGAAGTTGGAGATCATTTGGGGTGTAAAACTAGAAAACGAGTGAGGAAAGATGAGTGAGGAAGGACAGTGAGTTTTCGGCTAACTCTGGCCTATGGAGCTTGGGATGGAGTCAATAAATAAAATAAAAATGTTTTAATTAATTAATTTAATTTAATAAAGACAACCGTTACCATGGAAATCTGCCATGCTTGTTGTTGATGTCATAAACTTACATTTAAAAAAAACAAATAAAAAAAAACAACTTGGCCTAAACAATGTAAAAAATAAATAATAATAATAACAATAAATACATAAAAAGTGTACATAAAATCTATGGAAGAAGCTAATAAACTGCTGGGTCAAATACATTTATGAATATATAGTGTTCGAATACTTACGTTTAATATAAATTTTGTTGAACAATGGGCTGCATAACATTTTAATAGCAATTACTATGTCAAGTAAACGAATACCAAGACGGGAGTTTTAGAGGGTTTTATTTCACAGTTAATGGACTGTGACCACAGACTGGTGTGAAGACCTGGGTAGATTGTGTCCAGAGGTGGAAAGTAACTGATTGCAAGAGTAAAAGTCCTGTACTTTGGTCATTTTTGATACTTAAGTACATTTTGAAGTGGATACTTTTTCTTTGACGTATCTTTGCTTTTACTTGAGTAACAAAATTTAGTGTTTCTGCCGCTGGACGTATCTATTTGTGGGAGTCATAAAAGTCTGTGGTGTAATTACTGCTGGGCACTATTCAGATTAGCTGTAGATGCACTAGTAGCAGTGGGTGGAAGGGGTTCATGGGTTCAGGGAAGAGCCTGGGAAAGCTTCTCTTTAACCATCAACCCCGGGCCCGGGCGCCATATTGTTGTTTATATATACACTGCGTGATAGGGAATCACTGTTGGGTGTATTGTACTCTAAAACAAACCGTGGAACTCCAGAATCAGTTGATAACATTTTGATGCATACAGACAAATAATATATTTTTAATATCATGAAATTGGCCATATTTCTGGATGCTGCAGTAGATCTTTATTTCCATTGATATATGTGTGTCTTGTCTGCTTGGCTTTTGTTCTATTTGCATGGCTTTTTATATGTTGCGCTTTTATGTTTCTGTCAGATAAGTCACATTACATTTACAACAGGTCTAACTCAGTCACAGGTCAAACACCAGTGTAACACATGCTAAGTCATTCTGTGGCCTATTGCAGCAGGTTCTTCTGTCTCACAGACTGACTCTGGTCTGGCCCTCACAACCTGCAGACAGTCGCACATATTCACAGTGTCAGAGCTGTCAACAACAATAACAAATGCAGTGTAGGGTTAAACGTGACACAAGGAAGAAGTGATAGGCCTGATTGGAAAGTTTAGCTTTTATACTGGTCATCTCTTCGTGAATGGGTTCTTTAATAGTCTGCAAACGGCTGTCAATCATGACAGGGTATAAGAGCAGTAATAAACTGAAGTTTAACTGAAATATATCTGAGTATCATGAGGATACAGAGGTTTAGAGATTTTAAGGAGACTGCTGCTGACTGCTGCTTGTGCGCAAAGTAACTGCTGCTTGTGTCTGTTCTGTGTGTCTGCTGAAGGTCCTTGAGCACGTGTTTGTTTTATGTTAAAAATAAAACAAACTAAATACAAGGCTTACAACAATATGCTAAAATGGGTTGAATGTACAGTAAGGGTGTGCTAAAACTACTCTCTGGGAATAAAAGGGCATTATTATTGTAACAAATTATTAACAACAGGTGGTTTATGAATACCACACATATAAAAAGACTATGGAGAAGGTATTTCTGACACGTGTTAAAGCTCTGCTGAGGATAAGAGGATATGGAAATAACTCAGTGCAGCATGATAAATTAATAACTAATAGTTGTGTTTGTTGATGACTGCATTTAAGATGATATTCAATGAAAATGTGTCATATTTTGAGAATTGATGCTGCTCTGTAATGTTGCTTTACAGGAGCCACAGAAGATGGGGATCGAGATAAAGAGATGATCCTTGAATAACACGTCACATTTTACTTGATTATTGCATGTCATCTACTGCAGCGACTTGTGAGTACAGCTTTTACAACTGGGTTCAATAAACAAACTAAAGTTCAAAAGGGAAAGCTTTTGATAACTATTATATTTAAAAAATAATAATTAAAAAAAAAAAAAAAAAAAAAAAACACACTGCAGAATATTTTTATAAAGTAGCCTAATGTAAGATCAAACAAACAAATGGTTTCTGTATTAATAATAAAAGTTACATTAATTGGTATAGGTGCCATTTAAAAAAAAAAAAAAAAAAAAAGGTATTTATTGTATCATCGGATTTTTTTTAATTTTTTGAACACTATGTGATGATAATTGTTGATATTATTATGGCTGTTATGCAGTACAAGTTTATACTGGACACAATAAGAACTGAGCTTGGAGAGGTCTAGTGTGTACTAGTGCAGCAGTGTTGTGCTTATTTGAAGTATTTAAGGTGGTCATATTTGCTGCTTGGTTTAATGATATTATTGCAGGGTTTGAGATAAGATCAGATTAATGGGTCTGTTGAAGCCGCAGTATGTAATTTTTTTTTAGCAAATGTGTCCATTCTGTGAGTGAGCTCTCCACAAAACCTTACTC
>CM033631.1:26545543-26622816 GCA_019453435.1 Rhinogobius similis
AAAGGATATTGTTATTAGCCTTTAAACATGCTCTTGAGTGCCTTAAATTTGCCATCTCATGTTTAAAAAAAAGAAGTTTCTTACTCATTCAGTGACAGGTTTTATCAGCCTGTATGAAATGACACTTGAAACAGTGCATACAACCAGCAGATGGCGCCAGTACTATATACAATCAAGTGAAGTTAACTGCTGAAAAAGCGTTATGATGTGGATTTGTTGCAATGAACGTGTTTAGAGGCAGAAATGCTCCAGGAACAAGTTTAGCTGATGATTTAAGCGACCTTCCCTCCTCCTCAAAAACAGCTCTTTGGAAGATTCCTGGCCGGTAATTGGCTACAGTGTAGATGACCGAAGAAAAGATGTTACTGAATGATCGAGGGACTTCTGCAGGAAAGTGTGTTTGACGCTGGTTAAGGTGGGAGAGATTTTCTAATAAACCTTCCTCAAAAACAGCGTGGAATGCAGCTGAATGCTACTCCAGGTGTGTTTTTGATGACGGGACATTGTTAGAACATGGTTTTAAAGTTCAAAAGTCACTGCAGCAGAATCAGTCCTTTAATGTCACTTTCTATGTCAAGCTCTAGTCCATTTGAATACACATTTACCAAATACTCACACGCAGTACTTTAGCTGGGAGTAACAAAAGTCCGCTTGCAAGCTAACTCACTCAAACTACCGCACACACTTTGAGGATAAATCGGCGCTTTGGAGCCTGGTTCTGCAAGACTTCTGGCAGAAGCTGATTGGTTCCTCCCTCCTTATGGATGGTACAGTCCCCTCAAACAGCCCCTGTGATACTCGCCCTTTGCTGTTGTATTTGTTAGATAAAGCTTTCCTTGCCACTTTTACCATCTTTCAATGTCCTTGTGCTTAAACACTTCCATATAAAGGAGTCTTCTTAGTGGCCTTTTTTAAAACACTCCAGCCCATCATTTTTAAAGACTCGAGGGGAGACCCAGCAGTTACACCTGTGATCAAAAAGCTCTAAAAACGTTGCTCTTTTGCTTTTAACACTATCCATAGTTTCCAGATGGACATTTGACTCCTGGTTTCATCTTTTTCAGCTTACCATTTTAATTGCCGTCTCATTTGGTCTCCTCATGGTAAACAAACCCCATCAGGACATTACGGAGAGAAAAGGCAATTGATGTTGTGCACGAAATCAAACATTTTGGAGTAAAAAGTGGTAGTATAGCCTCTCCTCTAATGAAAGCATCAATAAAGCAGAAAGCGCACCTCTCGGATCCTCACCTGCGTTGGCCAGTGGCGGCAGATTAATTGGTCTCTGTGATGCCGGTTTTAACGGCGCGTATGGTCCCGGACCGGTTGAAAGGGCATTTTCGGCCGCGTCCTCTTTTACAGGAACAGAATTAATGAAACCTCGGAGGATTTGGACCAAAGTGTGCCCAGGGAGTGTGCATGTGTGCAGGAGCTAACGGGCTAACATGTTTAACCATTCTTACTGGCGTAGGGGACACAAGTTGTTGGCCGTGTTAGCGTCGAGAGAGATCGGGGACTGTGCTGCAGTCACGCTCTCATGGAATTTTCAGTGCAGTTTTTTATGGCTGCGTGATAAATGTACGTACCAAAGCAGCTGACCCATAGCTTAGTTTGTCAGAGTGTTCCATGGCTACTCTTTGTTTGCAATCAAGGGGGGACAACTACAGGCAAATTTTTAGTTTTTTGGTCAGTTTGCTCTTCTCTCCCACCATATTCATCTGGAAACAAACAGACGTGTCCAATCTGCTCTTAAAAATGTTTTATTCTTTAATTTAATCCACTATCACATAGAGTCTTCCTATGGGACATTGTAAATTCAAAGGCTGTTTTCTTAAAATACATTTTCCCTCTAGGGAACATAAAGATCACCTACTTAATATAGCTCCCACACACACCAGACTTTACAGTCTTGGACGCTTAACATAAGATTTTGTGACGAAAAGGGACAGATATATATATACCTATTTTTAAATATCTAATTCTAAAAACTGATTTATTGAAGTTTTAAGTTCAAAATTAGATGATGATTTAAATTTTTAGGAAATGTTCTTAGTCCAATCTCTAATAGTTTACTTTAATAAACTTTAAATAAAAAATCCAAAAATCCCCTCTGTAAATGTTTAGCAAAGTTCCAATACTTTATACAAAAATAATAATAATAATAATTTTGTGATTTTTGTGCTCCCATTTGTCATTCCCAGTTTGTTAAAAAATGAAAAAATTGAAGAGCAAGAAAACATAGAGGTGGGTCAATGTTTACACTATCATGTTTACATTAAAAATACAAAAAATAATATTATAAAATGTATTTCATCCTAGAGCCACAGAAGCAGGGCAATGTGAGAATTATTCAAACACAAGAATCAATCAAAGTAGGAGATTTTGATGAGGAAACAGTTTTAGCATAGATTAAAGAAGCTCATGGCAAAGCTTCAAGTTTGTAATAATATTTCCCTTTAATTATTATATTGTGTCAAAACAGTCTCAACTCTTTAACTCCATTCAAATGGACAGATCATGTTTGCCTCTACAGTCAGTGCATGAAGAGAGAGTGGAGATGGAAAGCTGGTGTTTCCAAGAGGTTTAGTGTAATTTAATTGCCATGTATTAAGAAGTGAAAGTTAATTGCTGAATAAAAACATCAGAATCTGCTCTCTCACAAGAAACTAAAAGCGCCTATGATGAAATAGTGCTGAAAAACTATGAAAACGTATGATTGAAATCTTTCTAAATGCTTTAAAGTCTAATGCATTTAAATATGCTGTTAAAACCAATGCATAAGATATACATATATATACAGGTAGAGAATACGATAAAATGTTAGAATTTAAAGATATCCATTTGAAACTTCTCCTGTAGTTTACTCACATGAATGTAATCTAAAAATATATATATATAAGTTTATCATTAGTGGCCCATCATCTTTCTGAGAGAAATAAGGCACATTTTATGTGTAAAAATGGCCAAAAAATACACATATTTGGGACATATAAACCTGAAAAATGGACAGAATCAGATTTAAATTTCTTGGTTCATTTTGTGTACATTATAACTATTTGTTACCAAAAAAATTTTACAGAGGGGATTTTTTGTAAATAAACTAGACTGGACTGAAAATTGTCCTAAAATTTTCTAATATTTTCACATAAAAATAAATCAGTTTTTAGAGTTAGATATCAAAAATTCTTCTGTATGTGTTCAGAAGATTGCTTTACAGAAGTTCAGTGTAGGATCTACTTTAAGGCTGACTCTTTATGTCCCGAGAGAGAAAATGCATTTTAAGAAAAACAGCCTTTGAAGTTACGAATGTCCCAGAGAAATCAATCAATGCATGTGGATTAAATAGAAAGAATAAAAACATCTTTAGGAGCTTGGATTCCAGACAAGTTTGTAATGAACTTCCACATGAAAGTCGATATGTGAGAAGAGAAAACTTGACCAAAAAACAAAAAACATTTCCAAAAATTTCACAGTTTTGTCTGTAGTGCCTCTCTCACCTTAATCAACTGTATCCTAGACCTACAATTTTCTAAACTAGATGCAATTTGTAAACTATTATAAGGTTTTTATAATTGATTCTGTACATTTTAAATGAGCTTTATTTTACTTTGTTTTTTTTTCAAGTTTTTCTGCTTCAACTTCTGATAAGGTACTACTCCAGTACAACTATGCGGCAACTCTGCTTCTTGTAAAATAAAGCCAGTCAGTCGAGCATCTGTCAATATCCCTTCTCTTCTGCAGGATTTTTCAAATTTATCCTGCACGTCGCTTTTGCAAGAACTGAGGAAGCCATAACAAGGACCATCTGAGCAGGATTTGAGCCGAATTCGGAAGTCAGCGAGGTTAGGACGCAGAGAAAGGCGACATGGGAACTTCCCGGGACGCCCTTAACCAGTGCCAGAAAAGGATCTACCAGAGACATCCTTCAAGCCAATCACCACCGCGCAGGATCAGCGTGGAAAGTTTCTGAAATACAATCGATCTACGCTTCAGAATAACTTACGCCTCAATTCCATACCAATCTATGTAACGCCTCCAGAGCATAATCCGAACGCCTGCTGCAAGAATCAAATCAATTGCGTAAACGCATTAAAAAAGCTTCCGCATTTATCTGATACAAGTTTTAAGCACCACCACATCTACATTCAGTCTCAAGTGCCTTAATATCAGGGTCCCTGTATTGCACCAAAAATGTTGAGTTATTTAGGTTAGAATTGTAGAAAATCTGAAATGGTGCTGTAACATGGCCAGTTCCTTATCGTGGGACAATGTGGGCCAGTTCACCAGGGAAGACTAAGGAGCACACAAGAAAAATTGGTCCTTGAGGGTGGTCGCATTTAGCCCCCGGCCTGAGTTTGGACATGCCTGGGCCGTAGATGGACCTCAGCAGCCAGGAGTCATGTATCGGACAAAACTTTGTTGGGGATGGGGTTTCCAGTTTTGCTTTGCATTTCTTTATCGTGATTCAGCCTTTACCATGGAAGCTAAAGTGGAGGGATGTTTGCAAAAGCCAGCGCATGTGGCTTTATGGATTTACGAAAAACAACGGCGAGGAAAGAGCAGAGGAGCGGAGGATGAGCGGAGGATTGCAGCAGAGGACATACTTCTTATTTTGGTGAGTCTTCTACAACCAGCGCTACTGGGAACACTGGTGTGCCTTGAGGTTTTGCCGAGAAACTTCTTCACAAAAGAATGAAAGACAAGCAGCCACCATTGCCAAAAAGAACCAGCCATAATATTTGCAACTACACTATAATAATAATAATTGATATTGTTTTAGTTGGTGGGGTGCTGTGGAATATTTTTAATCAAATATGTGTGCCGTGACTCAAAAAAGGTTGAAAAACACTTCTACAGAAGTGGTTCCCAACCTTTTTTGTCTCAAGTACACCTTAACTTGAGTTTCAGCCAAATAAATGGATTTAAAAGTCATACATTGTCAGTTATTACAATTATATTACTGTATTAATTATATTTATCGTCCAAAATACTCCAAAAAGATGCTTAATTTACAACAAATAACACTTTTTTATTCAGACAAAACTACATTTCATCTTCTTTTAAAACCTGAAATCATATAAAGTACCCCCTGGTAATTGCTCATGTACCCCTTGGAGTTCTTGTACCCCCAGTTGGGAAACATTGTTCTACAGGACACAGGGGTTAGACACAAACTCTGCACATAACATAACCATCTCACCAGGAGATGTGTGTGTGTGTGTGCGTGTGTGTGTGTGTGCGTGTGTGTGCATGTGAGTGCGTGTGTGTGTGTGTGTGTCCTTGCTTAGGCCAATTTTGGGGACATGAGTCAGAATACACACCAGTAGATTGGGGACCCAAATCCAAATGGGGACAAAAACCATGGTCCCCAATTAGATTTCATTGAAAATGCCATCTCCAAGCTCCAAAATACATTTCCCTCTTAAAATCTCAACTGTCCCTAAAAGTGACTTATTTCAGTTTTTTGTGTGTGTGTGTGATTTCAAAACTGCCCCCCCACTCAATTTGTGTATCCCTCAACATTTCCCCCTGGTGGTTGTGTGTGGAATTGCACATGTCCCCAAATGGAGGTTGTGTGTAACGTCAGACCTGTATTTATACCAGAACAGAAGTCCCAATTCAACAGTTTGAACAGTAGCCAGATCCAAACGTGTTTTCTTCTATGATCTGATGGATCTGTGTTACTTTACATCAATTAGACAAAGCCAAAATTTGCAGTGTTGGGCCACCTGTGTTGAAAAGGCAAGCACAAGGGGAAAAGGGCGGAGCAAACTTAGAAAGTAACACGGGAAAACAACATGATTGCAGGAAATGTTTGCTCCTCCTAATTAATCGTAGAAAGGGTTTCAGGGGTTGTCATCCGGACACTGTTTGAAGATCGAGACGTTTCGACTTTTATCCAAAAGTCATTGTCAATCAGAGAGCTGGTATGGGAACTCGGGCTTATATGCTCCTCTAAGTACTGAGAGTCCTGCCCACAGGGAGGAGTCACTGAACTCCTGTCTTTGTTTGGAAAATTGTTTGTCTAGTGTCACCTGAAACTTGATAATTGGCCTGTCTTTGTTAGTTTAATAGTTGGCCTTGCCCAGTATTAAACTAACAAAGGCAGAATTAAACTAACAAAGGCAGAATTCTGGAGAATTTTGGGCAAGGTACCTTAGATCTGGTACAGGAGCTTGAGAATACAGCCAGGAAATTAGCAAACAACAGAAAGCACCTCCGGTTTAACTTGAGATGTAGACAGCGTAACATCATTCCGAGGAGCCTACAGATCAAATCCCCAGTTAAAGGACACAGAGCAGAGAAGATTTGGAGAAGAAATCTGATGCAGATGCTTAGTGAAAGAATTAGGGAGAACAACACCAAAATAGATAAACTGAGGTACAGAATGGAAATTATTCAGAAGAAACTTATGAGCATTGTCCCTTAAGATATTCTCAGAAGAGTGTTAGAATTTACACAGATCGCACAGGTGCACAGCACAAGAAAAGTAAGGAACAGCAAATCAAGAAGTTCTCCTCACTTTTGGAAAAGATCAACACTAGTAAAGATCAGCATAACAGGAGGCTAGGGACAGCCCAAGGTGAGACAAGTATTAACAGGAAGAGCCGGATCAAAACCTTTCAGACCGCATCCTGACTCAGGCAGAAACAGATGTCCTTTCCAAAGGACTCAATTTCAGTCACCATCAACCATATCCCAACAACAGACTACATCACAGCCACAGAGACAGCCATCAGAAACAACAAGTTGAGTGATACCAAGCAGCAGACCTCAGGATGCGGGTCACCACCACTCTAAACAGTGCCAAGCCTCTCTAACATCACACCAGAAGAGAGGAAGGCACTTTCAGCTTTACAGAAGGACCATAGCATAAACATCTTACCAGCTGACAAAGGACGTTGCACAGTGATCTTGAACACAGCGGACTATGAGTCCAAAGTCAACAGTCTCCTTGAGGACACCTCCACATATGAAAGACTGTAGCTACAAGAAGAAGGTTATAGACCAGGCATGTCCAAACTCAGGCCCTGGGGCCAAATGCCCTCAGACCAATTTTTCTTGGCCCTTAGGCTTCCTGGTGGATTAGCCCACATTGTCCTGATAAGTACTATTTATAGCACATTTCAGATTTTCTACAATTCCAACCTAAATAACTAACATTTTGGTGCAATACAGACCTGATATTAAGGCAATGAGACTGAATGTAGATGTGGTGGTGTTTAAAACATCAGATTAATGCAACTTTTTTTAACGTTTCGCGATTGATTTGTGGCCCTCCGCTTGGTCTATATTTCAATATGTGGCCCTCGCTGGAAAATGTTTGGACACCCCTGTTATAGACTGTCTACAGAAGCTTGAGAAGGAGGAGTTGATTGACAGGCCTCTGTACTACTGTACTGTACTGTACGACTGTATCCTGGTGAAGCCATTCCATGCCTTCCCAAAATCCACAATGAGAATGTCCCATGGTGTGTAGCACAGACTCCATCACATACAATGCAGCTAAACACTTGACCACCATCTTGGCTCCGTTAGTGGGAAACTCAGAACATTGTGTGGAAAACACACAGCACTTTGTGAGCAAAGTGAGACACCTCCAAATGGACCCAGGTGACGTTATGGTCTCGTATGATGTGGTGTCCCTTTTCAAAGGACAGGGGCATTCTGGGACAGTTATCTGAACTGCTTTTACCTGTGGCCCATCAGAGGCAGCTGTTGTTGTGATTTTTGGGCATTATAAAAATAAATTGATTTGATTTGATTTTACTTGTATTCCAACCTCGGAGGCAGTGGCAGCAGTGAGGATGCAACTATAGGAGGACTCTATCCTACCGGAAAGGACCAAACTCACACCTAAACACATCTGCCAATTATTGGATCTGCCTTAACACAACTCACTTCCAATTCAGGGGACACTTTTACAAACAGATCCACAGCTATGCTATGGGCTCTCCGGTCTCCTTGATCATAGCTAACCTTTAAATGGAACACTTTGAGAGGAAGGCTCTGACCTCCTTCACCTGGGCACACCTCCAGCCTCTGGCTGCGTTAATTGATGATACCTTTGTGATAATCAAGAAACAAGAGCTGGAAACGTTCTCTGAGCATATCAGTGGGTTGGATGTATACATCAAGTTCACCCGAGAAGATGCTAAGGACAACCGGTTATGCGTTCTTGATTGCTCCACAATCAGAGAGGAGGAAGGCAGCCTTCAGACAGAAGTGTACAGGAAACCCACCCACACAGATCAGTACTTATTGTTCGGGTCTAACCACCCACTGCAGCACAAGTTGGGAGTGATCAGGACACTACAACACAGGATAAAGATCCTAGCAGGAGGGGGGTCTCTATCCCCTATGTCTCGGGCCTGTCTGAGAAGTTTCAAAGGATTTTTAGACAACACGACATCCCTGTTTATTACAAACCTGGCAACACACTTAAACAGAAACTGGTCCACCCGAAAGACAAGAGGCCGACAGAGAAACAGAGCAATGTAGTTTATTTGATAGAGTGCAGTGAGGACAGTTGTAAAAAACGTTACATAGGAGAGACCAAACAGCCCCTGCACAAAACACAAGGCTGTACCAACACAGAATATCAACCACAGCTGGACCGCAAAGTGCAGTCCATCTGCACCTAAAAGCTACAAACCACTCATTTGAGGACAGTGAGGTGAAGATATTGAGCAGAGAGAAGAATTGGTTTGAAATAGGGGTAAAGGAGGCCATTTTTGTCAAACGAGAGAATCCGTCTCTAAACAGGAATGTGGCCTTAAGATTTAATTTGGCTAAGATTTATTACTCCTAACACCTTGGTCCAAATCAATAGGCCAGTCAAATGCTAATGAGGTCATCAGCAGTGAGGCGGAGCTACAGCCAGCTATCAATAGAACAATAGATCTAAGACAATATTAGATCTTAGCCACAGGTGAAATTGGGCAGGGCCAGCTATTAAACTAACAAAGGCAGGCCAATTATCAAATTTCAGGTGACACTAGACAAACAATTTTCCAAACAAAGACAGGCATTCAGTGACTCCTCCCTGGGGGCAGGACTCTACTTAGAGTAGCATATAAGCCAGAGTTCCCATACCAGCTCTCTGATTGACAATGACTTTTGGATAAAAGTCAAAACGCCTCGATCTTCAAACAACGCCCAGATGACGACCCTGAAACCCTTTCTCACGATGGACCACACCTGGACAAATGAGGGTTTACATCGACGCCTCCCTAATTAAGCTCCTGTTCCCATGAGAAGAAAACTTAAACCACACCATTTCAAGGTAAGGAAACGTTAAAGTTTGTTTTAAATTAAAGCTATAAACATAATTACATCATTAAAGCATTTTACAATGTGGAGCAACATGTTTAATATAAAGGAAGATAAAATGCTCTGGCAAATGTGGATCTACAGGCCTTCATCCAAATCCATCAGCACATTGTGCTAGCAAGTAACAAGTAGCAAGTAGCAATTGCTACGATAGCTTATTGAAAACATGCAAGCTACCAAGCCAGCTATAAGTCTTTGTCTTTAAACCTTACATTTGCTGAGATGTTTTTGGGTTGGGACTTTTTCTATAAATAATTCAAATTGGAATGTGAAGAAAATAAATACATATGCACTTGCACATGTGGATCTACATGCCATGATCCAAATTAACAAACAATTGGCAAATGCTAAGATAGCTGTTTTACCATTACTACTTATCTTGAACAATGCTTTTGCATTTTTTAAAGGGTGTGATCATTTGGAGCATTTTGTACAAATAGAGAAATTTGAAGGAAAATAATAAATATTATTGGAAATATGTATATACATGCATTGATAACAAATAACAACCACATTGCATCTGCTAATTAGCTATTAACAATCACTAAGCTTATTTTTGTTTTTTAAACATGTGTTATCTACAGTTCTCTGGGAAGACTTGTAAATGACAATCAGACAAAATCAATCATGTGAAGACTCTAACAGTGGCAAGAATGCCACATCTTCGTTTCTTTGCCCTGAAAGACATTACTTTGGGTGAAGAAATGACACATAACTACAGGGATGCTGAGGCCATGGCGTAAGGAGGTAGGTATTCACCTTATTCCACGCCCACTTTTGCCTCTTTTTGCTCTGTAACAGCACTTCCAGTTCAGCGGGATCTCGTGGTGGATGAGGGAAAAGTCTGACTGACTGCTAAAACATTATATAAAGTAGATTTATTTGTGTAAAAAGCGGCTTTTTAGTTCGAGTAGAACTTATTTTTTACTGAGCTCGTCTTCCCCGTGTAACAGGAAAATAGAATAAGGTAGAATAAGGTTATTATACGTAACTTTATGTTGTCAGTTTGTTACAGTTTCTTGTCTTGGCTCAGGTGACTCAAAAGTGTAAATGACTGAGCTACAGCTGCTAAAACCAATCGAGAGATAAGGCTTTGATCAATAATGTTGCAACTTAGAGCTCCTGAGTACCTGCTATAGTGCAGGGGCCAGGCCATAAGCACTTCAATGACTGTCCCCAAATAGTCCCCATTCGAGTGTGTATGTGTGTGATGTCCCCAAAAATGATGTTCTATCAATAATATTAATGTAAATGACTCGGATAAACAGCTGTCCCCCATTAGTCCATAGTCAAGTGTGTAATGTGTGTGATGTCCCTCAAAGTCCCAATTAAAACTGTGATGTTTTACAAGTTTAAAATCAGCCCTATTATTATGGTATGAAAACTTTAAATGTATTTCTATCATGTTTCAGGAGGGGTTCATCACTGTTGCTGCTGAGAACAGAGACATCAACAAACCACAGGTGAGTTGTAATACTAAGAGGCAACAATAAAGAAACTTCCTGAATGTTTTGACTATTAGAAATATTGTATATGCAAAGAAAAGCTACACTACAATCCCCAGCAAACCACTGACACACTATGGCTTCATTTTGCACATGTCTTCAAAAATATATTTGTCCTGGCTGCCCAAATTCTCATTACTGCATCGGCCCATGACTGACTGTCCCCAGTTGGTCCCCATTCAAGTGTGTGAGTGTGTACAATGTCCCCAAAAGTCCTGTCCCCATCAGTATTACTATTGCTAAGGAGTTGACATAGAAGACGGTCCCCAGTTGGTCCCCATTCGAGTGTGTGAGTGTGTACAATGTCCCCAAAAGTCCTGTCCTATCAGTTTTACTATTGCTAAGGAGTTGACACAGAAGACAGTCCCCAGTTGGTCCCCATTCGAGTGTGTGAATGTGTACAATGTCCCCAAAGGTCTGGGCGAAAAATGGTGGTGTTATTGCATATACAATTTTATTTTGCATAAGCATTGTTGATATATAGGCAAATTAATTACAATTCTATTTCAGGAGCAGTTCCTCCCTGCTGTTGCTGATGAGACGAGGGACATTGGCAAACCACAGGTACGAGTCTCAATATTGACTGGTAACTGGAAATCCACTCCAGTCTGGAGTTACAATTGTACTGTTCCATAGACTGTATAAAAAACACTGGACATCCCGAGCTGCTGCCGCCACGTTCCAAACAGGAAGTATCCATGGAGGCTGTTCTGGCTCCTTCAAGCCGAGCTCCATTCTCTTTCTATTGGGACATTAGTGTCTTTACTCTGAAACGGCTTCTGTCAAACTAAAATGTGCATCTGACTCACTCCACATGATCCTGTGTTTGATTAAAGTTATGTTCTTCACAAATCAACTTATTACAATAATAACTGACCAATCAGGTGCTTCCTTTTCCAGGGGTCGGTTTCGCTCATCTTAGCAACAGGTTTGATTGTCAGCTGGCGCCGCACGTTGCCGCCGTCTCCTCTCACCGAGGGGTGGAAACCGTTAACAACCGCGCTCCTGATTGGTCCGTGTGGTTACCAAGATACGCACTCGGATTTCCAAATATGGAGTCTGGCTCCACTTCAGCCGCTATAACTGCTAGCTCCACTTTATCCGCTATAACTGCTAGCTCCACTTTAACCACTATAACTTTTAGCTGCGATTAGCTTCATTTGGCTGGAGTCAAACTCTATGACATTGCACTCGTCCAGTGATTTTTATACGGTCTATGTACTGTCCCCAGTAAACCACTGACACACTGTGCTTCATTTGAACTGATTACTTATCCTTTCCTTTCTCTGACGCATCTTTCTCTCTCTCCAGCAAACATCTACTCCTGACATCACTGAGAGCACCAAAAATCAGGTAAGAGTTGGTTTTACAAAAAGACAATCCATTAATGTGTGTATATTTGTGTCTTCTACATTACATCATCTGCAGTAGATTATTTACATAAAATACCTTGATTGTCCCCAGTTGGTCTCCATTATAGTGCACAGGTGTGTATTACGTCCCCAATAGGTCTTGTCCTCTGAGTATTACTATTGTTACATAGCTCAGTTAAACAACTGTCCCCAATTGGTCCCCATTCGAGTGTTTGAGTGTGTATGATGTCCCCAAAAGTCCTGTCCTATCAGTATTACTATTGTTACAGTGATCAGTTAAACAACTGTCCCCAGTTGGTCCCCATTTGAGTGTGTGAGTGTGTTACAATGTCCCCAAAAGTCCTGTCCTATCAGAATTACTATTTTTACAGTGATCAGGTTAAACAACTGTCCCCAGTTGGTCCCCATTTGAGTGTGTGAGTGTGTACAATGTCCCCAAAAGTCCTGTCCTATCAGTATTACTATTGTTCTGGGGTTGACATATAATACGGTCCCCATTTTGTCCCCATTCGAGTGTGTTAGTGTGTATAATGTCCCCAAAGTCCTGTCCTATCAGTATTACTATTGTTCTGGGGTTGACATAGAAGACGGTCCCCAGTTGGTCCCCATCTGAGTGTGTGAGTGTGTATGATGTCCCTAAAGTCCTGTCCTATCAGTATTACTATTGTTCTGGGGTTGACATAGAAGATGGTCCCCAGTTGGTCCCCATTCGAGTGTGTGAGTGTGTATGATGTCCCCTAAAGTCCTGTCCTATCAGTATTACTATTGCTAAGGGCTTCAAATAACTAACTGTCCCCAATTAGTCCCCATCCCAGTGTGTAAGTGTGTTTAATGTCCTCAAAAGTCAACTCTTACTTATGAGTCTGTATTGAATGGCAGTATTTCTTTGTATATTGTTATTGTGTTATTGTGTTATTGTTGCCAGGAAGAGTTTGAGACAGACAGCCCAAGAATCAAGAATCATTTTTCAAGAAAAATACCTGAAGAATTGGTAAAACCACAGACTGCAGTGATGTTTGCTTCTATTCCTCACTCACTGGTAAGAAGTTAGGAGACAGAGGAGGGAGATTATCAACGACAAGAAATGCCAGACTATCCACTTCAACACAGAGTCCAAGAAAGTACAGTCCTGATACCCCCAAAAAGACAAAGGTCCCACAGCTCCAACACTCAAGATCAACCTTCAGTTTCCTCTTTCAAAGTAGCCACCTTCAAAAAAGAAATACAAAGAGAATCGTGAAAAAGATTTTCAGGGGTTGTCATCTGGACTGTTTTTGAAAATCAAGACTTTCAACTTCCATCCAGAAGTCATTATCAATCAGTGAGCTGGTTAGAGAACTCTGGTCTGTGTCCAATGAATCATAGACTTTTTTGTTGCCGTAATCGTGGAGTTCCAAACAGCACGAATTAGGAACATGTGCACAGTAACAAAACAGAAGTTGTTCTTGCTGTCCAATGTCCCAAGAACTCAAAAGATGACACCAAACCATAATTTGCCCACAACATTCAGGTGGTTAAGGAGGGAAATGAGTTTTGGAGTCAAGGTGTAGAATAGGCGCATTTTACCCAAACACAGAGCTGCCATATGCTGTCGAACATAGACAGTGGGAGGAGTCACCCCTAGTGTACACTGACTCCAGTCTGGTTGCAGACGCCTGTCACACCAGCTCTGGTTCACTGCGGTCTGTTTTTGATGAAAGCCACATAGATTTACCTGGTTTCGCGAAGAAACACTCGTCAAATGATGAAAGCTGCACCAGATGCTGTGGCGTCCGGCAAAAATAGACTTCTTGTGGATTCTTTCCTCAAACTCACGGCTGCCGACCCGCGGCCCAGAGCTCAGAGGTCGGTGTAACACAAGCATTGATTTTAAGCACTTTCTAAGTCTTGTGGGACCTGCGCAGGTCCCGAAGCCGGACCGGAGTCAGTGTGCATCAGGGGTTAAACATTATTTAAGAACCCGGATGACCTATGTACAGTATCCTATATATCTGTTCAATCGATCAAAAACATACTTGTAAGGTATGCACTTATTTATCAGTTTATTTTTATATTTTGGAATATAACAATTGAAAGAAATTATAAAAATGCTTGTGGTTTGATACCATTTTAATTCATGATTATGTTGATTGCGTTGGTTTTGTTGGTTTCATGTACCATTTAAACTGGCACATGAAACATGTTTGTCATTATTCTGAAGTTACTTGTATAAAATATGGTTTATAACATATTTACTAAGACAAAAGAAATAAAGACCTCAAACTGGACATTTATGAGTTTGTGTACGTGTCCTCAAAATGCACCTTAAAATTCTTTGTCCCCAATGTCAAGGTTAAAAAACTCATGGGACACAAGTTGTGAAAAAGTACAATCTGAGGTGATTTTGTGAATCTGGAGAGTCAAATGAAAAAAATGGCTCTGACAGAATCTTTCTAACTCATTCAGAAAGGGTAGTCCCGAAGAAGGGTTCTAGGTTTGCGACCCCAAAATTCCTCTAAGCAGTATGTGTGTGTGTGTGTGTGTGTGTGTGTGTGTGAGTGTGTGTGTGTGTGTGTGTGTGTGTGTGTGCGTGCGGGTGAGTGTGTGTGTGTGTGTGTGTGTGCATGTGTGTGTATGTGTGTGTGTGTGTGCATGTGTGTGTATGTGTGTGTGTGTGTGAGAAATGCCCGTACAGCAGACGCACATCAGACGTGACAGAGTTGGTATAAATGAGGGGTTAAAGTCTATATAACAGGTTTGAAAATGTTCTAATTAAGACTTGGATTGGTGAGAGGACACTTGGACAATTAAAGTTTTACATCTGTGAAGTTGCAGTTTGTAAAGAAGTTCTGAAACAGAATCCCTCTGTGATGTCATCAAAAAGCGACGGGCCATTGAAAATACAGAGACAATTTACACACAGCTAAGATCATTTGACAGTTTAAACCATCATTTAACAAAATTCGTCAAAATAAAGTTGTTATCAGGTATTATTATCCGTCATATCATAACTGTTGTGTAATTTATGTGGATGTTGCCCCTTGTTTTCATATTGGTTGCTAGGTAACAGTTGTGGAAGTTCCTCTATCTATGTCATATTTTCTACCAGTGTTCAACCAGGAAGTAACTTTTTAAACATTACAAAAACTCTCAAACTAGGGATAAATGGGCAAAATGTTAATTATAATCATGTTCACTACGTACAAAACCCTTTGCATTTATAAACTGAACTTTACAAACAACACAAAGAAGGAAGGAGACATTTTTGCCCACTTTGGGGTGTAGTTCTGTCTTGATTTCCGCCCTCTTGTTCCTGTTTGTCTGAGTGAGGAGTAGGGCGGAGTCTTCCCTGGAATCTGCAGCGTGTTCAGCCTTTCTGCAGCCTTTTTTTTTTTTGCATTATTCTTGAAAAAAACATCTTTGTATACGTTTTTCAGTGCCTGCCTAAAGGGTTATTCTGCTCTGTCAGTACAATAGTCAGAGGATGTGATGAAGAGGATCAGATAGAACCAGACCAGAGGATTTGCTTTTAACATGTAGGAAACTATAATATATCGACGTTCCAAATCAATGACCCAAAAAGCGAGCTCTCTTGTTCAATGTTCCAGCCTCTACTTCCTCCTTCAGGCCGGACCAATGTCGCAGCAGGAGGTCCACTGCGGGGAAGGCAAAGTCACTCGCAGTTTGTTTGTCAAAGACATTTTGGAGACATAAAAGTAACTCAGCAATCTCTCTCCATTTGAAAAGTCAATGTTCTCAGCAGGTAGATGGCCAAAGTGATTTTTTACCCTCACAAAAGGGCCACTATTTTGGATTTACACTGCAAAAAAGGAACGTCCATCGCTGTGAACTTATTATTATTATATTTTGTATTTTAATTGTTTAGATTATGGAAGGTTATAATATTTTTAGCGGCCAAAATGTACCTCTAGGTGTCACTGTTTCAGACTCACCTGTGTTGCGTCTGTGAGGAGGAGCAGATTATTGACCGTGTTACAAGAATGCATGGAATTAAAGGGCATTTGAAGTGCTTATCTTGAGTACTGAACTCATTCTTTCAAGGAAACAATTCTTTAAAGATCATTGTTTATTTTAAAAAAGGACATCATGAAACTGTCTATCAATCAGTCTATTGCTGCAGCTCATTTAGAAGTTAAAGAAAATTTTGCTGTTGGAAAAGCTGCATTGGAACAAAAGTATGAATTCTGGAGCAAATTGCAATTCTTAAAAAGAAAGAGAACAACTTGAACTTGAAATGAAATAAAAATGGCTGAAATGAATGCTAAGCTTGCCTCATTTAAATAAGCTAAGTGTGATAGAACTGTTTCTAATAAGTGAAGTTGTGGTTTCATTGCCAGCCCTGTCACAGACCAGCACTCCTGTACTCTGTCATGAACATACAGGGGCCAGTCCTGGTGACGGTACCTCACCTCAGTCCCTTATGATAACACAGTTCTGGACATCTTCATGTCCGGAACAGGACGACTTCTCTTTCTCTAACTGTGAGCTCTATCCCTCTAACGATATGGATTCCTCAGACGTTGCCAGCGGCACAGGTATAAGGCCTGGTGCTGCTGAAGCCCCGTTGGTGAAGGGCACAGGAGGCCCTCTGGGGAAAGGACGGGGCAGGACAGGCCTCCCTGATGATCTGCATCAGAGGGGACATGAAGCAGAGAAATGGTGTTGCTGCTGGAGTTCCGCTGCATGAGTTTGAGAGGTTGTGTTTTTACTTTCCTTTGATCCTTCAAGTGCTCTGAAGCTCAAGAGCTTTTTCCATCTCAAGAGACCCAAGGCATTCAAGAGGAAAAGATGGAAGTCTCAAATTTGAATGTGGACAAACATGATTGTAATGTGTGGCTTTGAAATTAACGTTCAACCACAGTAATGATGTTTTGTTGAGGATGTTTTGGTATTTAGGCTTTTATCTAACAAAAAAAAGTCTTTTATACATTATGGTCTCATATAAATGTCTGCGTAATTGCTCCAGCACATGCAGAGACAATTAAGGGGCCAGTGTCTGAACCGCCAATAAACTTTTTCAACCGAGTGGCTTTGTGACACGGCCACCTGGCCTCTACGAGATCACTCACTTTGTCTAATTTGTGTTTAATTTTTACATGGTTTAGAGATTTGCACCAGTGCAGTAGACTTTTTTTCTCCTATTGCTAATATAAATAAAAATGCTTGTGATTTTTTCCCTCTGGTGTTTCTTATGAAAGGGCGTCACAACAGGGGAGTGAGGTGAGATATTGAAACTTTAGCTTAATCCAATCGAGAGACAATTTAAATGTCAGAAACTTCCACGTACATCCATCTTTTTTGGCCCTGTCCCATTTGCCACAATGTGGACGGCACTCTATAATGAAGTGTGCATTTTCTGAACATGCATCACGTGTGTGAGTGCACAAAGAATGAATCACTCACTATGTGAGTTACACACTTAAGGTAACTCATAGTGATACAATAAAACATCCAGCAGGGTAAAACAGTCAGCGGTGCCACTTCAGTGCAAATGAATCAGAAAGCCATATCTCAGTATTGACCATTTGCTGAATTGGCCACAAACAAATAAGAACAGTGTAAAAAAAATCAGTTGAATTGTTAAGGCATTCCATTGTATCCAGTTAGAGTTCACTGCTAAGTTAGTGACAGAAGTGAATGCATTGTGGGGGATGTACTTGCCTGGAGTCCTCATTGCTTCACGTGTGTTGAAGTGAGGATCAAAACATTCTGTGCATGTGAAGTGCACGTGTGAGTGCTGGGACAGGGCCTTTGTCACTCTTTGTTTTGGTGTCAATGTGTACTTTAGCTTTTACCCAAACCACAAAGAAGCAGTCAGCATCCGAGGGATGTCCACTAACACAGTGGTTCCCAAAGTGGGGGTTGGGACCCGCCGAGGGGTCGCGAGGGATGAGCTGGGGTTGATTTCAAGATCTAATTTGAAGAAATATGAGACTGTATTTTTCTAATTAAATACAGTATCATTTAGTGAAATATGGTCTAATAAGCAATATTAACCAATATTAAAACTAGTTTTTATTTAACGTGCTTTAACCTATTTAACATGCTTTGACACTTTTCATTTCACTTTGAGGGTCTCGAGTTGGTTGCATGGCTATTTTGGGGGTCCTGGCCAGAAAACAGACCACTGTGGGAAGTTTTAATGTAGAACTGTTCTGCAGGAGGTGGGACCAAGTCCCTGTTTAGCAAATCTCAAGTAAGTCTTTGGCCTCAAGTCCAAGTCAGGTCCCAAGTTAATACCTCACAAGTCCAAGTCATGTACTTTTATTTTACGTCTTTCCAAGTCTTCAGACATACATTAGAAAAGTAACATCTAGACAAATGTTTGTAATTGTAAAACATGTCACCTGCTCATGCCAGATTGATGTGTATCACTCTGAATTAGTTCTACACATTATCAATCTGGACAGGCCCCCGTTGATTGTTGTCGTTCGGGAAAATGCATAACGTCATGATGTACATTTGAACTGATCGGTCGCAGCGGCACAAAAGTGGAACAAACGCACAAAGCACTTCTATGGCACGTTTTCAAAGCAAAATAGTCGGTAAATGTGTTGAAACAGGCCGAAGTATGTCAATTGGTGCCGTCATGTTTGTTTAGGTTTGCCTATTTGACTTCCGCCCAAACCACAATGCTGTGCTGTGATTGGTCCAGCACACAGCGGCTCAAACACACACCGTCCAGATGGATTCTTAAGAGTTTGTGAACACAAATATCCAGAGAATCCATGGCAGGGCCTGGGTAGTAAAAACAATTTTGTATTTAATTGTTTTCCTGGAAATACAAATTTAATGAAATGCCCATTTTTCCAAATCAATAAATGGTATTCTGTTCGAACGGCAACTATATGAACTAGTATTGAATACGATTTAACCAGAGGTTCATAATTTGAAATTATAAGACAGATGTTCACATTTCCCATCATATATGACCCACATTATTATCCCCATTCCCTCACACAAATTGAAACTAGATCTGCAGATTTATTAAAAGTAAAATGTCCATAATAAAGAGGTGTACAAGGCAAAATGCAGATGATGCAAACAAAACAATCTCCTTGAGGTCTTAGTCTGTGTGAATGCTGTAGTTAAGACATCGACAAACATGTTCTCAAATACATGTGATTCTTGGATTAGTTTAGCAGTTAAGATTGTCTCTCTCAAATGTGTAATTCTCCTAACATACCTTCATAACATGGGACCTTCATATAAGCTGCATTGCATTTGCAAAAGACTAAATGGGTCATTAGTCTGTCAGTCATCTGTGCACGATGAGGCTGAAGAATGATGCCTCCACGACAGAAGACACATTCCACTGGAGCAACTCTGATGGCTACTGCGTGCAGTGAAGGAAAGTCGTCATGTTCACTGTCTAGAACAAAAGGGCATTCTGACCACATGAAGGCAGTGACTTGACTGGACCGTAGAAGACGTCCCAACGTCCCTTCTGCCTCTCGCTGTACGAAGCAAACAGACCTCCTTCCTCCTGTGGCTCTGACTCATCCTCGTAAGCCTGGGGTTCAGTCTGTGAAGCATCATGCACAATTATTTCTGGCAACACAGGAACATAATATGTATTTATAGTTCAAATGTTGGACAATAGACAGTAGCTGTTTAGATGAGATGCTTGAAGACTGCACCCAGAAAGTGAACTTGGGGCTTTTGCCTCTGAAGGTGGTTATTTAGGGACAGGACAGAGGAGACCACAGCACTGATGGTCACTAGTTTTTCTCCTTGTGTCAAATCAGTGTCCTCTCTAAATGGCTTTAGGACTCCCCTGTGTGAACACCTTTAAATCTGTCAAATGCCAAAAGTCTGTAATGACGTTTTACTTCCTTCTTCATCCAATGGACAGAAATCCCTCAGAACTCCCTCATTTTTCTGTGAGACCACAGTAACAGTCAAGTGAACACAGTGTTTCAGTTTAGTTTTTAAAGCTGTGCCTTTCTCAACAGCCAGATTCTGCACTTGCTGCCACAACCACTGTAAAGTTACAGAAGCTCTGGTTTTTCACAATTTAGAAGGGAAGGTTGCAGTCGATAATAAGGTCTGCCAGAGTTGGTGATGGCTTTTTGTTGTGGATGGTTGATGCTGTTCTTCCAGGAGAGTTCAAGGATTATGGCTGGTTAGCACTCATCATCTCTATAAGGGAAAAATAAAAAAATGAAATAGATGCATATATAAGCACATATTGCACATAGTGATAAAATAGCATACAATCTAAATAAAAATAGTTCATTTTTTTACTATTTTATTCCATGTATTCAAAATTCCATGTATTTTTATGCAGTCTATTTATTTTATATTTACTTACTATGACTATGTACTGTATTTACTTATAACTAATATGTTCATATTTCAGTACATACAGTATAAATTAAATTATACTAAACAAAAGATAACCAAATACTATAGTTTGTTTGGTTTGAGTGACATAATTGTCAGCATATTTACTATATAAATATTTCTTATTCAATATTTCTTTCAAAAATACTCTGAGCGTATTCTGTAGGAGTTTTTAGTATTAAATTGTCTCTAGTATTAGTTTACTTACTCCAATGAACTAATCCGAAACACGTCATGAGATGCAACTGTATAATGTTGGGTTTTTTGACATTTGTTCATCTGAGTACGTCTCAGGCAGCGCAAAATCTAAAGAAAGTCTAAAGAAACATCAGTCAACATAATATCCACCTCACAAACACAGTCAGGCGTCAGTCACAACACGGCAGAACAAACATACAGGAGAAGTGGGACACATAGTTTAATACAGTTTACAGTTTTGGGCATGGTAGTGTAGTGGTTAGCTTCACAGCTAGAAGGTCCTGGGTTCAACTCCTGAGAGGCCAGTGTGGTGTTTGCATGTTGCATGTGTGTGTGTAGGTGTCCTCCAGGTGCTCTGGTTTCCCAGCAGCTCAGTGGGACTTTCCTGGTTAAATAAATGTCACATTTTCAGCTTCAAGTCAGTCACACCAATTGTTCAAAGTCCAAGCCAAGTCCCAAGTCATTCATTCATTCATTTTCTACCTCTTGTTCCCATTAGTGAGTGCGGGTGACTGGAGCCTATCCCAGTGACTTTGGGCCTGAACAGTGGCCAACTCATCTCCAAACACAGAGACATGGACAGACAACCATTCACTCTCACATTCACTAGGGACAATTTAGAGTTGCCAGTTGACGTGAGCAACGTGAGCGTGGGAGAAAGGCGGACTCGGAGAGAACCCACGGTAACACGGGGAGGACATGCAGACTCCACCCACTCCACCCAGAGAGATCGTGTGATGTCGGTCTCCTTATTGGGAGGCAAGAGCACCTAACCACTCTGCCACCGTGCACCCCAAGTCCCAAGTCAGTGGTGTTCAAAGTCCAACTTATTTTCCCCAAGGCTAGTCTCAAGTCGTCAAATTGATGTCTCATGTCTGACTTGAGTCCAAGTCAAGACTTTTAAGTTAGTTACTTTATTTTTCTTCGGTCCAAGTACAAAAAAACAACAAGAACATAAGAATAAAGAAAGAAAAACATTTTACAGACCGAAAGGGTTTAGGCTGAAGTTTAACACTTATTTTGCGTAACCCTAATAACTTAAAGTATGACGTGCCAGACAGCGACAGATGAACATAATAGAAATCTATACACACAGGCACATATAACCCTTTTTATATTCATATATATGTATGATATAAACAGACACAGACAGTTACTGACCTGCACAAACACACTCAGACTCATTCTTTCGATTTCTTGATATTTTTTATTACATTGGATCTAAATTTTGTTTTAAAAGTGTAAATAGTTTTAGAGTCTTTTAATGTTTCTTCCAAATCGTTCCATAAACGGACTCCTCTTACAGAAATACAGACATTTGTTTACGGTAATCCTTACATTTTCTTACTGAAAGATAGATATCCTCTGAGGCTGTACTCTGTCTCTCTTGGTTTAAACTTCTCTAAGAGACAGCGAGGGAGCAAATAGTTATGTGCCTTATACATCACAATTGCAGTGTTAAGGTCAACAAGATCATGCAGTGCAAGTCCACACCTCTGCTGCTCTGTCACACACTGTTTAACAACTGCAAAAGTAAATGCAGACTTTAGGGCTTGTATTATTATATTGAGTTAATTGTGATAAGACTGGAATTAGTTATGCGTAAAACACACATAATTTGCCAGGAAACATCCTAAATAAGGGAAAAAGTTGTTTCCTATCGAATCCATTGACATCCTTAACATCCTATGACAGTCATTCCCAACCTTGGGGTCGGGACCCAAATTTGGCTCACTAAAGTCTCCAAGATTTTTAAGAAAAGAGGATCAAACTAGATGTGTGAATTTTAATGAAGGGATGCCATGTTAATTGCTTCTTTAAAATATTTCTAATTCTTACTGTTCTGCAACATCTTTATTAACCATAAAATAATAATGTTTTTGTAATAAAGCAGTAACCTCTAGGGTAGGAAAAGGATGTTGGGCTCATGGGTAAAATAGGGGTCACTGGGAGAAAAAAGTCGGTAACCACTGCACTATGACACGTGGCTAACTGTATCTAACTGCCGTGCCCAGACGCTTTCCACGCGCTGAAACCTGGCAGTGCAGCTACTCCGATTTCAAGTCTTCTTTTTTACAGTGTACAGCACATTAGGGCTCGCTGGTGCCTCTCCTCATTTACCTTCCTCAGTGGGCGGTGTCTGAACGACCCTTTTCACCTCCAGGCTTGATCGCGCTCACGTTTAGCATCAGGATAAACCCAAAGATTGATGCAGCACTTAGCCAACAATGTGTTTCCTCAGCGCGGGGCCCGGGAACTGCAGGGCCGGGGCTGTTAGCGCGTCCCAAAAGCTCTCCTCCTGCCGCGATGTGGTCGAGAGAGGACAGAATATGCAGGCCAAAATATACTCTTAGACTGAGAGCAGGAGCAGACACGGGCTGATGGAGCACAGAAACCAAGCTCTGAAGGACAAAAGCAGGGTCAGGCTCACAGATTTGATGTTATTTATGTTGTGTGTGTGTCAAATGTGTAGAGGATGAAGGTGCATACAGTGAGGTCCATGTTATAAGCAGCGTTGGGAAGAAAGAATGCTTTGTAAATGTATTCAGTTACAGAATACTGAATACCTGCAATAAAATGTGTTCTTCAACATCCTGTTACACTGGACTATTCAACTTTATTTAATAGAGGGCCAGATTTCTGGATGGTTTTGTCCTCGGGGTCGGAAACATGTCCAACACTTTAGAAATACAAAAAAAAGTAATACACAGGCATTGACAACATTTGCAGAACTGAACCAGGACTAAACCAGGACAAAACCAGGACTAAACCAGGACTGAACAAGGACTGAACCAGGACAAAACCAGGACTAAACCAGGACCAAACCAGGACAGAACCAGGACCAAACCAGGACTGAACCAGAACTAAACCAGGTCTAAACCAGGACTAAACCAGGACTAAACTAGGTCTAAACCAGGAGTGAACCAGGTCTAAACCAGGTCTAAACAAGGACTAAACCAGGACTAAAACAAGATTAAACCAGTAACAAGAGATAAAGTATTTTCTATATTTTTGAAAGCTGGCCTGATCATGTCTCTTGGAGGGCCTGATGTGGCCCCTGGACCTTAAGTTGAATAGCCATGTGTTACCAGGTCAAATCTGAGCACTGTGCGCTGAATACTTAAGAACACTTTTACACAGACATGTTTTCTCTCTTACTAAAATCATATAAAGTTCGTCTTATCCTGTATTATTTAAATGATACTGAATAAACCATGCTTTGCTCACTGCTCGATGCAAATAAATAAACAGTAGATCATTGAATTGACACTGAACAAATGAATATACACTGTTCATGAACATTGCTGCCAATGCATCAGAAGCAGGATTTACTGAGCCTTTGGACTGTACTTGATAATCCGTGCACCACGATGGAATTAAGGACACCAACATTTGTTCCAACGCAGCCAACGTAAGCCGATATTTACATAAAAATGCAATCTAAATGTTTCACACGTGGACAGAACTAAATGTGCTGTACCGAAATGATTCACTACATCCACGTGAACCATTACACTCCTACTTTTGCTAAAAGTCTGACATAAAAATTAATGTTCCAAGCCTTATTCATGCTGTGGTGGTTCATGAAAACTAAGTAAAGTGCACAATTTTTAATGAGTCACAGTCATTTCGTCTGTGGCCACCTGCTCTGTATAGGCTGTTCTGCAGCTGATCAAAAGTTTAGGACCACACCTAAAAAAACAAACAAACAGAAACCCTCTTGAAACAGAAATAAAGTCCCAAACATGATCTCAGTAATGAGTAGTGCCATTGTTACTGTTGATCACTTAAAAAACTGGTTGCGGTGTTTCCACGAGGTGAGAGGGAGCATTTGTCCAAGTGGTGCAGACGGCCTCATGAAGGACATCTACTGTCTGAACTGTGCTCCATTTGTGTAAACGTCCCTTGCCGTCCGTCCCCAAAGGGTCTCAGTTGGATTTAGATCAGGGGAACACACAGGACGGTCCAAAAGAGGGATGTTCTTCTCCTGAAGAAGTCCTTTGTCCTGGGGCTTTGTGAACTGTAGCCTTGTCCTGTTGAAAACCCAGTGGTTCCACAGATGAGGCCCTCAGTCATGAGGGATGCTCTCTGCAACATCTGCACCGAGCCAGGGGCCCCTGTACCACCTGGAGCTCCATCGTTCCACTGAAGGAAAAAGCACCCCAGATCATTCTGGCGCCCCCTCCCTGTGGCGTAGAAAACATCTCAGGTGGATCTGCTGGAAACCATCAGGACCATCAAGGTTACATTTTAATCATCAAAGAATAAAACTTCCACCTTTCAGTGTTCCATGTTTGGTGTCTCTTGTTAAGTCCAAGCTGCAGTTGGCTTTTTTGCTCCATAATCCTCAGGATCTTTTAAGAAATTCCAAATGACTGTCTTTGCGTCCCACCTCAGCAGCGATGGAGAGAGGCCCTCCTTATGCAGCTCAACAACACGACCACTTTCAAAAAGAAGCCCTTTTGTTCCTTTCCCATCAGAATGTCATGACACTGTGAATACCTGACACAATACCAATTTTTTCTTTTTTTTTCCCATTTCATGTTACTTATTGAAGCTGTACTTAGAACCTTGTTAACCAGAATCAGAAAAGGCCATTGTCAGTGAACAAAATTTACAAACTAGGAGCTTGCTTTGGTGTAACATGCGACACACAACAATGAATAATGAACAAAATAGTATCAACATATAACAGTAGTAGATCCAACCATGCAAAATGTGACTGTTGCCATCTATTCAACTGGTCTTAAACTTTTGATCAGGACTGTATATTCACAACCAAATGCTTGTTCATTAAATGCAACACATTCCCATTATTCACTGCTCCCGCTCATTATGGAGCATTCATTTAGCTGGTGTTTAGAGAATACATGGCCCCATTGCTCTCTCTCCACACCATTAAACCTGTTGTGTACTGTATATGTTACACTTCCCATAGTTCACAGACGCTCTTCATTAGGCTGCCTGGAAACCACTCAAAACAATGCATTTCATAAGAACAGCTTGACAATGCAACTTCGAGTTTTTGGAAGTAATTTGCTCGGCTTTTAAGAACTCCCAGGGTGCACTGCAGCAATTAGCGACCAATCAATGGGCACATAATGGCACCCATAAAGAACACTGAGGTAGTTTCGGGCAGGTGCTGGAGGTGGCTCGGAGTGTTTAGTCAGCGACAGTGAAGTGATGCCAAATGAAGGCGGCATTCATCAATATAATAGAATAAAAGTAAAGTGAGGAAAAGTTACGAAAATAACAGTCTGTTGTTTTCTTGTTGCCGACCCAAACATTCTACCTGAGCAGCTAGTGACAAATGTAATTATTTTCTGGTTAATAAAGAAGAAGAGCACTAATGATTATAAAGAAGAAGCAAATAAAAATGTAGAACTTATGGCAACTGCTGAAATCTCATATATAGATTTTGTGGGTAAAGAAAATGTATTTTAGTGCGTTTTAGGTTTGTCTCTGTTGAGGCCCCCAACCAGCTCTAATTTTTTTTATTTTAATTTTTCAATATGAGCTTGACACCCCTGACTTGAGCCCTGAAACAGCTGCAGTACATCCAGAACGCTGCTGTTCGGGTCCTGACTAGAACCAGGAAGTACGAGCACATTCGTCTGTGCTCAGGTCTCTGCACTGGAGTTAGGCTCAGAGAACAGACTTTAAAGCAGCTCTGCTTGTGTTTGAGTCTCTTCTGACATGTTAGTGCCACATGAACCATCTCACACTCTGAGGACCTCAGGGACCAGCCTCCTGCTGGTGCCAGAGTCAGGACTAAACATGGACCAGCCTCCTGCTGGTGCCAGAGTCAGGACTAAACATGGACCAGCCTCCTGCTGGTGCCAGAGTCAGGACTAAACATGGACCGGCCTCCTGCTGGTGCCAGAGTCAGGACTAAACATGCACCGGCCTCCTGCTGGTGCCAGAGTCAGGACTAAACATGGACCGGCCTCCTGCTGGTGCCAGAGTCAGGACTAAACATGGACCGGCCTCCTGCTGGTGCCTAGAGTCAGGACTAAACATGGACCGGCCTCCTGCTGGTGCCAGAGTCAGGACTAAACATGGACCGTCCTCCTGCTGGTGCCTAGAGTCAGGACTAAACATGGACCGGCCTCCTGCAGGTGCCAGAGTCAAGACTAAACATGGACCGGCCTCCTGCTGGTGCCAGAGTCAGGACTAAACATGGAACGGCCTCCTGCTGGTGCCAGAGTCAGGACTAAACATGGACCGTCCTCCTGCTGGTGCCTAGAGTCAGGACTAAACATGGACCGGCCTCCTGCAGGTGCCAGAGTCAAGACTAAACATGGACCGGCCTCCTGCTGGTGCCTAGAGTCAGGACTAAACATGGACCGGCCTCCTGCTGGTGCCAGAGTTAGGACTAAACATGGACCGGCCTCCTGCTGGTGCCTAGAGTCAGGACTAAACATGGACTGGCCTCCTGCTGGTGCCAGAGTCAGGACTAAACATGGACCGGCCTCCTGCTGGTGCCAGAGTCAGGACTAAACATGGACCAGCCTCCTGCTGGTGCCTAGAGTCAGGACTAAACATGGACCGGCCTCCTGCTGGTGCCTAGAGTCAGGACTAAACATGGACCGGCCTCCTGCTGGTGCCAGAGTTAGGACTAAACATGGACCGGCCTCCTGCTGGTGCCTAGAGTCAGGACTAAACATGGACCGGCCTCCTGCTGGTGCCAGAGTCAGGACTAAACATGGACCGGCCTCCTGCTGGTGCCAGAGTCAGGACTAAACATGGACCGGCCTCCTGCTGGTGCCTAGAGTCAGGACTAAACATGGACCGGCCTCCGCTGGTGCCAGAGTCAGGACTAAACATGGACCGGACCTCCGCTGGTGCCAGAGTCAGGACTAAACATGGACCGGCCTCCGCTGGTGCCAGAGTCAGGACTAAACATGGACCGCCTCCGCTGGTGCCTAGAGGTCAGGACTGAACATGGACCGGCCTCCGCTGGTGCCAGAGTCAGGACTGAACATGGACCGGCCTCCTGCTGGTGCCAGAGTCAGGACTGAACATGGACTGGCCTCCTGCTGGTGCCTAGAGTCAGGAATAAACATGGACCGCCTCCTGCTGGTGCCGGAGTCAGGACTAAACATGGACCGGCCTCCTGCTGGTGCCTAGAGTCAGGACTAAACATGGACCGCCTCCCGCTGGTGCCTAGAGTCAGGACTGAACATGGACCGCCTCCGCTGGTGCCAGAGTCAGGACTGAACATGGACCGGCCTCCTGCTGGTGCCAGAGTCAGGACTAAACATGGACCGGCCTCCTGCTGGTGCCAGAGTCAGGACTAAACATGGACCGGCCTCCTGCTGGTGTCAGAGTCAGGTCTAAACATGGACCGGCCTCCTGCTGGTGCCAGAGTCAGGACTAAACATGGACCGGCCTCCTGCTGGTGCCAGAGTCAGGACTAAACATGGACCGGCCTCCTGCTGGTGCCTAGAGTCAGGACTAAACATGGACCGGCCTCCTGCTGGTGCCAGAGTCAGGACTAAACATGGACCGGCCTCCTGCTGGTGCCAGAGTCAGGACTAAACATGGACCGGCCTCCTGCTGGTGCCAGAGTCAGGACTGAACATGGACCGGTCTCCCGCTGGTGCCGGAGTCAGGACTAAACATGGACCGGCCTCCTGCTGGTGCCAGAGTCAGGACTAAACATGGATGGGTCTCCTGCTTTGAAGTTATAGTAGATCAAATTCCTCATTGAGACCTTTTGGGGTCAGTTTGCCTGGAGTATAGATCCAGAATGCTTCACTTTTATGCAATATTACTAAAAAGTGAGGCAATAAAGACCATCTGATCATCTGAGACCGTTTCCATAACTCGGACCTGAGATGTTTACATGATCATTTTATGTAAATAGTCTGTGTAAATATTGTAAATAACTGTGGGTCATATTCTCACCATTTCGATTCTCAAAAGTAAACGCCTGTTATTCAGACAATATATATGTATCTGTTCACTCAAGGCTATGCGAACGTAATGTGAAAAAAACAACAGTTAATCTGTCACATGACCTGTCAGGTGACCAGCTTGCAGGTGTAAAACAGGTGTGCTTTGTAACATCTTTATGTGTGAAGAAGGGCTGGTGGATCCTTTCTTCGTGTCTTTCCTTTGAGTCTGGTTTGGGACCCAGCCCGCAGGCCTGACAGTATTTCGGATGTGCGCGTCTTCTTCTACTCTACAGTTTTCAGTTAGATTCACTTTTTTATTCTCATCTACCTGGCACTTAATGTCATCACAACAAAAGATCCACTCTGCTGACCCTGTCCATAGCTGGAGTTCACGGCGAGCGGCAGATTTGTATTCTATTTGTGAAAAATAGCTACGCTGTTGTTGAACTTTCCATTCCCTGCAAAGGTAAGAGCACTTCCACTCTTTCATTATTCATATTTCTATATGGTCAGCTCTGTATGAACAACAGTGTCCTTGGTCAACTCGTCTCACAAAAAAAAATTATGTTTTGCACCTCTTCATTTGCCATGGCCAGCTTCTCCTCTAGCTTCAGAGCTAAACCTCCTTGTGTTGAAGCAGAGACAGACTTGAAATACCTCGATCTGTTCTTCGTGTCTCTGGGTCTCGGAAAATAAACACTTATTTTTACCCTTCATTTTCAATATTGCAATGTTTTTGTTTTTCAGTTGTTAAGAATATTACAACATTGTTCCCTCATCAGAAACACACCAGGAGTTGTATTTGGCGTCCCCAGACACACTTGTTTCATAAATCATGTTCAGTAAGTCTTCTCCCCTCTGAGCCTCAAAATACAACTGGCTCCAAATGTCCCACTTTTGTGTCATACGTCATGAGTAGAGCTCCGGAGGTCTTCTGTTCTGTTTTTAAGTTCATAAATCATGACCAGATTTGAGTGTTCCCTTCAACTTAAATACAGCAATCTGGGGTAAGATAGCTTTTGTTTATTTCCCCATGGTAATGATCTCTGCTGCCAGTAGATGGAGTGCTAAACGCCAATACGGATGAAGGAAGTTCTAAAACATGAAATGAAAAAGTAACTCAAGACAATGTTAAAAGCCTAAAAGCAATACAAATAATACAATATAACAATAATATAATATGTGTCCATTAAAAAACGCGGTATGTGCAGAGCCAGGGTGTACGAGTGTGACATTTTCTGAGCAACATGTTTTTTTTTAAAGGCTTAACTTGTCCATTCTGCTCCAAAAGATGTTTTATTACTTCATTTAATCCACTTCATCCATAAATTTCTCTGGGACATTGTAACTTCAAAGGCTGTTTTCTTAAAAAAAACATTTTTTTCCCCACAGAGACATAAAGATCAGTCTTTAAAAGACACATATTCTCTTACAGTGACTTTTTTGAGATTTTAACCATGTTCTGATAATGTTCCGTCATCAAAAACATACTTGGAGTAGCATTTAGCTGCATTCACACAATTTTGTGGAATGTTAATTAGAAAAGGCTCTCCTCTCCGAGTGTCAAAAACACTTCCTGCTGAACTCCCTCGATCTGTGATGGTTTTTCAGATTATCTATGTCACTTATCAGAGAATCTTCTGCTGATGAAGTCCTTAAATCATCACCAGACTTGTAACTGAGCATGTCTGCCTCCAAACACGATCACTGCTACTGCTAGCCTGACCGTGGCGTCTCTTAACGTTATAACATAACTGAACTGTGTATCTACTGGCAGCATACACCTAGTGTCAGGCCAGACAGCAGAGAAACTTCTTGTTCATACTCCCTTCATTATAAACTTTTTTTTTGTTCTAAAACATGAGGTGCAAATTTAAGGCACTCAAGAGCATGTTTAAAGGTTAATAACAATATAAAAATAATAATATTTTTCCTTTGAAGTAGCACCTACTCACACCAAACTGCACTAACTTGATTTTTGTGAATTGTACAGAAGGATTTGTTGAGATCCCATGTTGAAGTCCCATGTTTTAACTTAAAATTTTCAGTTAGATCAAGTTTTTTTCAACCACCCCCGCACATTTGTTTGTATCTATATTTAAACATTTTGCAAGAAATGTTTTGAAATTTTGTCCATTTCATATATAAAATTCCATATTGTTATGCAAAGAATGACATGATGAAAGTTAATCTTCATCCCATTGGTTCCAAGCTGGTTGTACAAAAGCAGTTGTATACTGTAGCCTTTGTTTGTTGTCTTCTAAGTCTTTCACTCTATAAGAAGCTACACAATCTGAGCATTCACCCTATACCAGCCAGCGCCTCCTCCATGTTCCTCCGATATAAAATCCCCCGTGTGAACACTCCATAAAGCCCGTGGCAGCGTCGCCTGTGTCTTTACTGCGACTGCCACTTCTGTCGAGACAAAGTAGCCCCAGTCGCTCCTGCTCGTGCGGCGCTGGCTGGATAAACGCTCACAGACAGATGAGCAGCGCTAAGCTAAAGCCGCTCGGCGATATCCATCATTCTGAGGTCTGTGGGGAATAACAGTGAAGAGTCTGCGGCGGCATCAGAGCAGTGGAGCGGCGCCGGAAAAATCCCATCTGAGCGAACAGGCCCCGCACGCACCGCAGAGAAGATGGCACTTAAGATGCACATTGTTTTCAAAGCTTAGTGTCTTTTACATGGCGTTTTCTTATAGTTTATGTATATGGGCCGTCATCAAGTCTTGGTTTAGCAGTCGTCAAGCCAGTGGTCCTCCCACGCAGTTCACTTTTCACAGCTACTTAGAAAATACAGAAATCTTCAGTTGTTTATTTGGAGACTGAAGGTTGGGGGTTCAAACGTCACTCAAGCTCACACTGTAGTTGTGCTCATGTGAAGTACACTTCAATACACTTCAACTTCATCATCTCACAATAGCTTTCATATACTTTAAAAACTTTTCTAAAAGATATATATATATATATATATATATATATATATATATATATATATATATATATATATATATATATATATATATATATATATATATATATATATTTGAGAGGGAACGTAATAGTTTTTAAGGGAATGAACATTTAAAAGGTGCTTATGGTGCAGTCCATTTCTGATGAGCAGATCAATACCATATATTGTTATATCAATACTGACAGAGGATTCAAAAAGTTTTTTTTTTAAACGTTTTTAAATACATTGTATGGTTACATATGGTTTCTGCACACATATTTACTGTCCTTAGTTGAAGCAGAGGTTGAAAGAATAATGATATGCATCAGTACAATACCAAAAAAGATTAATACTGCAATGTTTGCCATGGCATTACTTAAAGTAAAGTCCATGCACTGAAGCTGACAGATCCAGCGTCACAGATACAACATCCAGTTCCCAAATGACCCCCTGGTGGAGCGACCCTGAATGCTCCCTGGCAGGTGTCACCAGTGAAGCTCACTTCTGGGGATATGCAGCCTGTGCTCGTCCTACTCGTCCTGAGGCCGAGCTGTTGGAGGCAGAACAGTAATCAAGCGTTTATGTTTTTTTTATTATCATTACTATTATTAATAATATTAATAATAATAATCACTGTCAAAGGCTGGCAGGCAGAATACTCTAATTCAACAGGGTTAGACAGCGCCCCTCACCAGAATATGAATGGGAATTTTGTTAATGTCTTTTCTGAAGGTGTGAGGGGGACATACTTTTTAATCCATTTTATCAAGTCAAGTCTCAAGTCTCAAAATAATGAATAATGACTCAAGTCTGCCTCAGGTTCAAGTCACAACACAAGTGCACGCCTCTGGGTCTGACACAAGCACATGCAGCTGACCCGCTTCTCCACAGATCTGACCAAGAACTTGGCCTGGAAGGGTCACTCGTGTGTGTTCATTAAACGACTGGTCAGTGATTTTTTTTTTTTTTTTTTATTAATCTAACTAACCACTCAAATCATTATTTCCATAGTTATTATTATTTTTATTTAATTTATTTATTTTTATTTCCATTAAAAAAAAAAAAAAAATATATATATATATATATATATATATATATATATATATATATATATTCAAAAATAAATAAATAAATAAAATAAAATAATCCTAACCATACCATAACTGTAAATAAATAAAAATATTGTAAAAACTAAACTTGCAAACCAATGTAAAGTGGGGTCGTGTGGCATAAGTGGGTGGGGAAATGAAGCGCACAGATCATGTAGGTAGCATTAAAAGAATCGTGAAAATATGGTACCATGAGATCCGCACGCGGTTACATCCCGAGCTGTAACATTTCGACCTTTGCACATGTTTGATCTTGTTCAACATGACAGCACTTTCTCATCAAACAGATTGCACTGGCTCGCTACAAAACACTGGCTCACGGTCCGCGCTTCCATGTTTTCTCTGCTGTGATTTTGGCAAAACACGTCTCGCCTTCGTCCCCGTCGCACATGTGCACCTCGACGCTTTCTACGCAAGTTTCCGGTTTTGCATCGGTTGTTTGGACGCATTAGCGAGCCCCGTAATCCGCGGAGGCGTGTGTGTGTCCGACAAGCAGCGCGCAGACGGGGGAAGTGCACACTGCGCTCTGTCATATGGCCCGCGGAGAAGGGGGCTGTAAACTCTGGGGGAGCCAGAAGGATGAAAAACCAAATCCGAGGCCGAGTCTGCCCATTAACTCTGGTGTGAGCGCGCGAAAACACGGAGAGCAGGCGGGAGGATGAGGGGGTTCTGGCTCGGGGCGTGGAGACGTGGGAAGAGCCAGGAGGGGCAGGGGACAGGGAGACCGCCAGGACCAGGCTTCTGCGAGGGACTGTGAGGGAGGAATATGAGATTATCAACGAGAGGAGCACAAGGATGGACGTGAAATACTGGGCGAAACTGTGCAAATGACAATTATTTTAGCAGGCAGTTGGTCAGCTTTTATTTATTTGTTTATGTATTTTGCAATTAGTCAAACGATCACTTCTATTGTACCTTTGAGAAATTCTAAAACAAAAAAAACAAACAATCATTTCTACTGTATTGTGCATGTTGATTTTTTTTTTAAATACATATATAATTTAACCAAAATATATGACAAAAAGACTTCTTGATAGAGAATACTGTAAATATAACAGTATATTCTTATTGTGTAAGTTCACAGACTCTTCCATCTGTCTTGTTCCGTTGAGAATGGGCTCAAACCACCAGTGGGATTGGACCAAACTAAAACAAACATGGTGGCATCGACAGGCGGACGTACTTTGGCCAATTTTAGCTCAGATACACACTATTTTGTTTTTCAATATTGTGCACATAGAGGCACTACGGATATGTGGACGAGAAAGTTGGTTGAGCTTTTCTCTCAACTGGATTTAAGTTAAAAAAAAAATTTATAATATATTATATAATATTATATATATTATATATATATATATATATATATATATATATATATATATATATATATATATATATATATATATATATATATATATATATATATATATATATATATATATATATATATATATATATATATATATATATATATATATATATATATCTTAAAGGACACATTTTTTTTTTTTTTTTTGTAGCCTTAAGCCATTTGTTCTGAGCATTTCTGCCTCTAAACATTAACTGCTGCAGCAAATCCACACAATGATGTCTTTTCAACGCAAACTTCACTAGATTGTATATAGCGCCATGTGCTGGTGGATGAACTCAGTAAGTGTCATTTCATACTGGCTCATAACACCTTTCATGGTGTTATGAGCCAGATGAGATGGCAAATTGTATTATGTATTAATGTATTACCGGGGCATTTGAAGCGTCTGTCGTCTCCCCCTGCTGTCTCTAGACGGAAAACCCAAAGGCAACTCTCTCTAAAAACCCTGGCTCTGTTATATATATATTGTTTTATATTTGGCAACATGAAATATTTTGTATATGTTTTAAATTATATATATTGTACTTCCTTATTACAATTTAAAAAAAAGAATGAAAATGTAGAAAACAAAATAATATTTTGATCTTTTCACTAGCAGTGTATTTTCACATGAGAACTCTCTCTGCCTCTTTAGCTCTGTCGCTAAAGTTCTTCTTTAACACAGTTTTGAACTTCCTCCACTTTGACCAATCACGTTCAGTGAGAGCCTCTCCAGATCGATTCATAAGTAGAGCTCAATTTATCAACCCTCCATGCGCCTGCTAGCATAACAGGTTTGACTCCACATTTCACATACATCGTGAACGTTATTATATGTTATTTTAATGCCTCGTTAAAATGAATGGGATAGAATGTACACATCAGTACCAGGCTATTCTAAACACACTCTTCCAGAAGTATCTACTCTGCCAGTGTTCTTTAGTGCAATCCTCAAAATATTAACAATGGAGATAGTTGAGCCAAAAAGGGCATCTGGCTTAAAATCTTTGTGAATCTGAGGTTGTCTCCAGACTATTCCTGGCTCCGTTCGTCGGTGGTTGGAGCCAGTAGAGGCTGGTAACACTGAGCAGCAACAGACTGCTAAGCCCGGTGTCTGCTGCCAGAGAGAAGAAATATTAAATAATAATCAATGGGAACTGGAAATGGTTGCATGTAAATCCACTGGAAAACATAATTAATTCAATTACTGTGCACATACTGTCATTAACTGTGGCTTTGTTGTCAGTGGGAGTCACGTTTAGGGGCGCCGGTGGCTCAGTGCATTCGCCATCGGCTCCAACACCGGGTGAGGAGTGAAAGAATAATGGCTTTGAGAGTCCATGTCAAGGCGTTAATGCTGATTGTGAAGTGTCTCTGTCGGGCAAAACGACTGTGCACGAGCCAAGGAAGCCCTCAGCCATTCTCTCCGATGGAAGCACTTCTTCACAGTGAGTTTTTTGTTGAACCAAGATAGCTTTTGTTTCCCCTCCATGCTAATGCCCTCAGCTGCCAGTAGATGGAGTTCTAACACCAACCTTGAGGAGGGAATACCTTACTGATAGAAAGCCCTAAGCCACTCGCTCATGGCTGTGGGTGTGGCTTTTCTGCATATCCATCTTCTGCACATCTTCTGGGCAGCAGTAGCACAGCGGTCGTCTTCTGATCTGAAGGTCGGCGGTTCAAATCCCGCTCTCAACGTAAACATAGGTGAATTTAAAGGTTCTTATTTCATATCAGTATTTGTTTTGTTCATTCGCGATCTTTATCAGCGTGTCACTCGATGTTGCTGTGACGTGTCTTGTCAGCTGATTTAAACAGGTTTTGCCGTGGTTTTCCTTCTGGTTGAGGTAGGACAGCAGCGCCATCTTCAGTGTCCCAGGTGTGTGAGAGCAAAAAGACCCCTCGTCCCGGTTCATAGTCCTCTGGGCACGTATTTCAGTTGCTTCCTCCTTCCTTAATTTTCTCTGTCCTCTGTCCCAACGATGTTTGCGCCTTCCCAGTCCATAATGTGGTTCTCTCTTTTACAGTGACCCATTTTGAGTTGTTTCTTCTTTGTGTTTTGTTGTGTGTGTGCATGCTGTTTCCTTCCTAACACTGGTCTGAAATAAGAAGCTTTAGATTAAATCAGTCACTCCCAACCTGGGGGTCATCATATTCTCAGGGGGTCCCCAGGGTCACTTAGAAAAGAGATCCAAGCTAGAATGTGCGATATTAACGAAGATATGGCATGTTCATTGCTTCTACAAATTATTTTATAGTAATTACTGTTCTATAACGTCTTTGTTAAGCCAAAAATAATTATATCTTTCTTTATAAATCTCCACAGGTAAGAGAAGACGGTTTGGGTCGCCAGAATACTCTTGGGTGAAATAGGGGTCGCACAGAGAAAGAGGTTGGGAACCAGTGGATTAAATGATCAGAGGACCAAATGAACCTCGTTGGACTATAAACATCCTCGGTTGAGCGGTCAGATCCACTGGCCCACAGTTGCGATTCCAGCTCCCTCAGATGAATACTGCAGTTGTGTCCTAGGGCAAGACACATAACCCGCCTCGCCCTCAGTATCTGCGTACTCTGGTGTGTGAATGGGTGAGTGGTCCCTTGACGTAAAGCGCTTTGAGTGCCTTGAAGGTAGAAAAGCTCTGTATAAATGTGACTTTTTACCATTTATCACAGAGATTGTCGTGTTGAGATTTGAACTGGCAACCCACTGATGAGAAGGCAAACACAGACTATGCTAGAAAAAATTGCAAAGGTTTGGACACTGGTTGGTAGCGAAACTTCAGCTAAATTTAAAGTTAAATTAAGCAAGACAAGTTGTTTTTTTCAGTCTTGTGTGGCTATAATCTTATTTCTTGAGACGTTTTGACTCCCAACCAGATGTAATTTTCAATCTGAAGGCACTGGTCTGAGAAGTTCGAATTTATTCTGCATTTATTCTTACATTGAATTACATCAATACCTGAAACCGCTCTGAATCTGTTACCTAATGAACAAGTTTCACGTTATTATCCCGCTATTGCAGTCAGGTACCTCCTTGTAAATGACTTCTGGATGTCTGTCCAAACCTGTTATACCACGGACCACCCCTGGATGAATGAGTGATTACACTGACACCGCCCCCAGGCTCTGTTACTGTCCCGTTCAGGCGCTCGGATGTGCCCAGATCGTCCCTGGCGTTGAGGGCAGTGGGTCGAGCCAGAGACGGCTGGTTACTGTGATGAAAACTGAACGATAGTCCCACTGTCTGCTGCCAGAGAGCGGGATGTGAATGTGGTGATTACTCAGACAGCAGGCTCCAAAAGTCTGCTGCGGTCAGTTTGTCTGCCTCTCCTTTTATCTGCTGTGTACAATAACACTGTTTCATCATAAGAGGCGTGGATCAATGGCAATATCTACACTGGAACAAAAGGATCTGGTGTTTGGTGGAGGGTTATTGCTTTGCCCGGAATGTTCCACAGTTTTATTTGAAAGAAAGTTAATGATTTTAAGTCTTTGCATCCTAGGTCAGTGTGACATTGTAACTTTTTTCTTAAAATGCATTTTTCTCCCTCGAGACATAACGATCACCACTTAAAGTAGAACCCACACCAAACTGTACAATCTGGACTCAACAAGATTTTGACGAGACGTACTGAAGGACTTTTTGATATCTAATTCTAAAACTGATTTATTGGAGTTTTAAGTTAAAAAAAAATTGACTAAATTTGAAATTTTAGGACAATTTTCAGTCCAGTCTAGTTTACTAAAGAAGATATCCAAAATCCCTTCCGTAAATTTTTAAAACGAGTATGTGTAAAAAATGAACCAAGAAATTCAAACCTGGTTCTGTCCATTTTATTTAGGTTTATATGTCATAAATATGTGTATTTTTGACTATTTTTACACATACAATGCCTTATTTCCACATGAAAACATTACATGATGAAAAACTTGCAATACATTTTTTTCTTCCATTTATGTAAATAAACTACAGGAGAAGTTTCAAACTGATAGCTTTAAATTTAAGATATTTTCCTATTCACCTGCAGTGCAGCTTAAGCAACGTTGGACATAAGTGTGTTAAACCGTTCATTTGTGCCGAGTGCAGAGCATCCCATGCGTTAACCCCTCACAGCGCGACTGGACGTTTGAACAGCACAGGAGAACTTTTCTGCTCATTTAGAGCAACAAGAGAAACGAGTGCACATCGCTGCAGTGGCCCCGCTCCTCTCACATTTGGCCCCGAGCTCAGAGGACAGAAGCCTCTTGGATTCAGAGCACAGGGTGTGTTTAGAGCGCGGTATCAGCAGCAGCTTCTTGTGCTCCTCCTGGGGAAAAGGTGGATAGTTCAACCAATCAAATCACTGCATTTAGTGACATGTTTGGCCACAGTGAGAGACGTGGAACAGAACGGGGTCAAGTCAGACGACCACATCCACAGAGTCCAGTGTGTGACGCTAACTTTTTCATCATAAAAATAAATGAACAATTGTCAAAGAGGACCCCTGCTTTATGACTAAAAATATGCCGGTTAGAATGTTCAGCGTAAAAATATTAGCGCGTTTGTTTTTCTATTACAAAGAGAGAAAAAAACTTGAAATTTTAAAATTATATCTGAGCTTCACTGAAATATAAATCATGGTATGTATTATATCTGTTGATAAAATTAAAGACTATAGAGTCAACATTTCTGTGATCATTTGTCCAGTAAAACGTAGGGTTCTGTCTTCATCAAAAATGCTTGTATCATCAACTAAACTAAATATGTAACATGCAGTAGTAAATGTGTTTAAATTAGACTCTTATATCTCTCATGTGTCTGAGTGGTTCTCATTTGCCAAAAACACCTTGGTTTTTCATATTGTGTGATATTCTGAAGTTATTCATAGTTTTTCCATTAAAATCATGGTTTGTTCCACTTTTGCCTCCATTCCAAAGTGCAAAGAATGTTTTGATGACAAACTTTTCCACGGTCTATTGCTCTGTTAAGTCCAGATGACACAACATACTGGATAATCAAAGTTTCAAATGTTGTCGGAGAAAAAAAAAAACTCACCATTTAACAATTATTCACAATTACTGAGACACGACCAAACAACAATGACTACACAACACTTAACTATTCGTCAAGTTTGTGACCAGCTTTAAAACAAAACTTTAAAACAAAACTTCAAAAACAGCTAAATACAAAATGAGTTTACGTAGGTGTATTTCTGAACTCTACATCGAATTTAAAAGACTTAATTTTACTTCTATAATTGCTATGGTTATTAGTTTTTAGTTCTTGTGATTATACTGTAGCCTGAATAATGACACGTATTGATTAAATGAATAATCTTGACATCCCTAATTGTGAGTTTAATTGTAATAACAGTGCACATAGAAATAACTCAGGTTGGGAGAAATAAATGTACGTAACGCAATAAATAATTAATCAAATAGACACATTTTGGCACTTCGATCCCATCAGAAACGAGGAGAGAGTGCGTTTCTAAAAATGGCGTGAAAGGTGATTGTTTAAGGTAACAGAGCAGCGCCAGGAGACAGAAAGGGAAAAAAGGGAAGGAGAAAAACTACACTGTTCACTTAAACTTCAGCTTCATGTAAAATTTAGCATGAGGAAAACTTCCACCAAACTAACTGCTGCGAAATGACCCATATTTAGCGCAGAGCCACATGGGGGTGTTCCGTGAAAGACGCTTGATAAAAAGCTTAGAGTCAGAATCCTCGCTAATAGTCGTGGTCTGCTCCAGAGCAGAGCAGCTGAGGTAAACGCACTCCAAACGGCTCAAATGTTGCATATTATTTGGACCTCGACATACGTCTGTCCCCTTGAACGGCTTAAAGGTAAACTGTGGTTTGCCACTTGCTTTTTTTCCATCGAGATGTCATTGCTTTGACTGGAATGTTCCACAGTATGGCATTACAAGAAGCGCAGTGTGGGGACATCTGATTGTAGACTGGTGCTCTTTGGAGAAGGCTACTTTTCAACTTGAAGATACTAGAGAAGTTGTCTGCTGGGTAGAATCTGTCTAGAAAGTCAAAAAAAAACAAGGCATTCCGTCCGTTTTAGAGAGGCCTAGGTAAGAGGTGTGCACTAAATATAAAAAGATTTAAGTGTATTTTTGTTACACACTTAAACTTCCGGTCACTAGGTGGCGTTGAGTGGCACTAGACCTAGTTAAAGGCCCTGTACTTGATTTGTACTGTTTTGAAACGTGGAAAACAGAACTAGTTGATGTTAAACAATTTACATCAGTCACATGTATCACTCACTTTCCTAATGCATCCCCAGCATCCTAAATACTCACCACGTTGGGTTTGTAAGCACTTTTCACAAGTTTCTGAGCCCAGAGCGTCATGGAACATCCCTGTAAAGATAACAAACATTAGCATGCCAACAGCGTAGGATAAAAGGCTCTATAAACAGCTGCAGAGAAAGCGCCGTGGTCTCATTTTTACCTGAATAGATGCTTTTGCAATGTATCTGTGCTGGGACAACACATATTTTACTTTATTACATGCAAAACATTGGATACATGAACTGGTTCTGTTTCACAGCAGTAAAAATAAGGTACAGCTCCTTTAAACTACCTCACAAGAGAACGACATATGGCCCTTCTCTATAGGACCAGTATGGCACGGATTTTCTTTCCTAACCCACTTGTGCCACAGACCATCACTTTGCATTGGTGGCTATGGCAGGTTTGGATTAGGATTAGGATTAGGGTTAGGTTTAAGAACAGATCATTTTGTTAAATTTAGGGCTCTGGGGCAGGTAAGATACCCATGTCTCGGCAGAACTGGGTTGGAGAAAAAAAGGATGCAGCAGGGAGCTGTGTGGCGTCTCCACTGCACAAAGGTATCCATACTGTCCCGTGAGAGGTCCGAAGGGGGGACGCAAGAGGTACTTGCTACCAGACCATGCTGGCTCACTTTGAAACACATGCAAAACAGCTGGCAAAAAAGCACCACGTATACAAAATAATTCATGATTTTAGGTTTTATTCATTAAGAAAACATGGCTTTCGCGGTCGTCTTGTGGAGGTTGCTGCAGAGGCTCGTGGCTCCACTCAGTCTCAACATGGCGGAGGAAGATTTATGACAGACTCTCAACTTGTACAATAGATTCAGACTCAAGTTCCTTCTCAAACGTACAGCAACATACAACACTTCCCCCAGTTCACCCTCAAAAAAGGGGTCTCGATCTGGGTTCTCACATGGTAAAGCAAAGGTTAATAAAAATAATGCGGTCTGTTTTGTCATGTGCGAAGACATGTAATGAACACTGTACCCTGTTTCCCGACATGTTACATGTTACTGACATTGCTTTACCAAGGTCATCAAAAGAAATACTTTACTAGATGAGCTCCATTCTGTGGAGATGGCGTTAACGGGATGGGCGGATCACAGATGAGCTTTTTACAACAGCAACCACCACTCTGTGCTGCCCTCCTTTCTAATGAAGTCGGGGAAAATGAAAAAGGATATTCACTCTGAGTGAGTCTGACATCGCATGTGCTGAAGAGGTCATCAAAGCCCTGAGCTGAAGCCAGTGTAAGATGCCACATTAGTGATGTAGGAGGCCATGCCAGCACTGTCCTCGAGAGAAATCAGCTCGAGCACAAGATCTGACAAGAAGATACTCCACTGAGAAGACCAGTCTGAACATGACGTCTGCTTCAAGAATATACCATTTCAATCTGAGGAGGGGACTGCCCTGTACGCAAGATAACAGCTGAGCAGACTGGAGCTGTGGTGAGACCATGCAGCGGATCAGACTGGAGCTGAGGAGAGACCATGCAGCGGATCAGACTGGAGCTGAGGAGAGACCATGCAGCTGAGCAGACTGGAGCTGAGGAGAGAGCATGCAGCGGATCAGACTGGAGCTGAGGAGAGACCATGCAGCGGATCAGACTGGAGCTGAGGAGAGACCATGCAGCGGATCAGACTGGAGCTGTGGTGAGACCATGCAGTGGATCAGACTGGAGCTGAGGAGAGACCATGCAGCTGAGCAAACTGGAGCTGTGGTGAGACCATGCAGCTGAGCAGACTGGAGCTGTGGTGAGACCATGCAGCTGAGCAGACTGGAGCTGTGGTGAGACCATGCAGCTGAGCAGACTGGAGCTCTGGTGTGACCATGCAGCTAATCAGACTGGAGCTTTGGTGTGACCATGCAGCTAATCAGACTGGAGCTGTGGTGAGACCATGCAGCGGATCAGACTGGAGCTGTGGTGAGACCATGCAGCTGAGCAGACTGGAGCTGTGGTGAGACCATGCAGCTGAGCAAACTGGAGCTGTGGTGAGACCATGCAGCTGAGCAGACTGGAGCTGTGGTGAGACCATGCAGCGGATCAGACTGGACCTCCGGTGAGACCATGCAGCGGATCAGACTGGAGCTATGGTGAGACCATGCAGCTAATCATACTGCAGCTCTGGTGTGACCATGCAGCTGAGCAGACTGGAGCTGTGGTGAGACCATGCAGCTGAGCAGACTGGAGCTGTGGTGAGACCATGCAGCGGATCAGACTGGACCTCCGGTGAGACCATGCAGCGGATCAGACTGGAGCTCTGGTGAGACCATGCAGCTGATCAAACTGGAGCTGAGGAGAGACCATGCAGCTAATCATACTGCAGCTCTGGTGTGACCATGCAGCTAATCAGACTGGAGCTTTGGAGAGACCATGCTGCTGTTCCGGCTGGAGCTTTGTTGAGACCATGCAGCTGTTTAGAGTGTTTAGACTGTAGCTTTGTTGAGTCCATGCTGCTGATCAGCCTAGAGCTCTGCTGAGACCATGCAGCTATTCAAACTGGAGCTCTGGTGAGACCATGCAGCTGATCAGACTGGAGCTCTGGAGTGACCATGCAGCTGTTCAGACTGGAGCTCTGGTGAGACCACGCAGCTGATCAGACTGGAGCTCTGGAGTGACCATGCAGCTGTTCAGACTGGAGCTCTGGGGAAATTATGCAGTTGATCAGACTGAAGCTGTGGTGAGACCATGCAGCTAATCAGACTGGCGCTTCAGACTGGAACGCTAGAGAACCATGCAGCTGTCCAGACCGCAGGCTCTCTAAGCTCTTCAAACATTCTGCAGGTTGTAGAGTGCACTTCAGAGCCCCGTGCGCCGAGGCTGGAGCAGAGCAGATGTGGAAATGTGGACGAATCATTTCTACCATTCAAGAGACTTTTAATGTTTGTCAAAACATCTGCAGAGGCATTTTGGACACATTGTGAGACTTAGAGTGCAGCGACCTGTTGTACTTTAGTGAGTGTTAAACTGGTTTCAAAATATCCGTGTACTGTGTGAAGTGAATTCATTTCTGGCCATGAAAATGAACATTACTATGTGGTAAAAACTATGTGCAAATGAGCCTTTACCTTTAATGACTCTGGACTTAAACTAGACAAACTAAAGACCAGTCAACCACATTTTTTGTTTTTTTTGTTTTTTTTACATCAGATGCCCTTGCTGCTACAACCCAAGATATTCATGATCAGTTATATTTCATTGCAGACAATCAAATGGTGCAGTAGACATGCAACATAACTATGTGGTGCTGTACCTGATTTGAACTCTTTTGAAACATGAAAAATAGAACAATTCCCTCTCAGTTTTTTGCTGGATTTTAAAAAAAGTAAAATCTGTGTTGCCCCAGCACAGATGTATTGTAAAAGCATCTAGTCGGGTGAAAATGAGACCGCAGTGCTTTCTCTGCATCTACTTATAGAGAGTTTTATTCTACGAGAAGCAGGAAGTGCAGCATTAGCATGCTAATGTTTCCTAGCTTTGTCGTGGTGGACCATGTGGCTCTGGCCTAAATGAAGGACACATTTAAAGGACACATTTTATGCATTATTTGTATAGTTATTGGCCTTTAAACATGCTCTTGAGCTCCTTTACTTTAGCATCCCATGTTTTAGAAATAAAAATAAAGGTTCACAAATAACCAAATGACTTCATGTCACTCTAGCATTCTCTTGAACATTGTTTATTTAATCTGCTTTCTACCTGTGGTTCACTGAGGAAACTGTTTATGTGATTGTGGGTGCTACAAGAATAAGTTGATTTGATTGTTATCAGTGAAAATCGACAGATTTAGAACATTATCCATCACTGTTTTACTGAACTTAGAAACCTATCACTCGATCAAAACATGTATTTTTAATGGTGCACTTTGTAACTGCGGAGGGTTTGAGATGTTATTGCTTTGCTTAGAATGTTTTACAGTATGGCATTGTCTCTATGGAAACAAGCAAGGGGTGCAACTAGGTCAAGTCATTTTATTATTTCAAATTATAATTAATTACTATTTCAAAATGGATGCAGAATACTTTACTGTCAAGTTATACAGAAAACCTTTTATAAATAAATACTTGCAGCTAACTGTATTTGAAGACACCACCACACACTGCATGACACTCAGATCCATTAAATATTTATTGCTAGAAGTAAGTGTCACTTTCATTTATTAGCACATACTCTGTAGATCCTCTGGCCACCAACTAGCTTTGATTAGATGCACTGTACAATGACGGCGAGGAGGTTACGGAGAGGTGAAGGCGCTCATGTCAGCCATTGCACTCCTCTCTGCAGGGACGTGTTACTTGTATCTGCGCTCCACCAAAACACATGCAGCGGTTGGTCAAAGGAGCACAGCTTGACGGTTCTGGGCTCATGACAGGAACTCTTTCCCTTCTGTCTTTTCTCTCCGCGTCTTTGGCCTAGTTTGGTCTCACACAAAATGCATTATTAAAAAGTTGTCATGATGATTCTTGTTTCGCAGCCACCGCAGTGTATTCGGACTGGTGCCTCCTGCAAAATATGTGGTCAAATAAAACTTACAATTCTGTTACAAGCTCTAGTAAACACGCTGAATGCATGGCAAAGATTGGTTTTCTGCTGTTTACGGTGTTGCAAAGCTGGCAAAGGGATTGGAGGATTGGATGGCTTTTTTAAAACACGCAGCTAAGCATAAATTCAGCTTGGAAGATCTAACTGCGTCGTCTTCTCAAAGCTCACCTGCACCTTGGCCGCCATCACAACATCCCGCTTACTCCCAGCACACTGCACCTGCTCTGCATCCAAGCATCGCCTGTCGTCGGCTACATTTAAACCCTCAATCCAGATGGAGCCCTTTTTCCAGTTCATGCCGTGCTTGAGGCTGTGGTTGTGCTGTGTTTATGTGGTCCCCGAGAACTGAGCATAATGTTGCTCCGAGTTGAAAAATGCACATGGAGCTGATTGTTGTCGAGTGGACAGCACATATGCCTGCCGTGTGGGCCATGAGTTCAAATCCGGTTCTTGACAATTTGCTGCATATCATTCCCAGGTCTTGTCCTTGTTTCACGTCAAATAAAGCCTGCGAGTCAATAAATGCACATGGAGCTGCTGCCCGACTTCAACACCTGACGTCAACTGCTGTGCGGAAACGGACCACAATAAGTTGATTTATCAAATGATTGTATTAGTTTAGTCATTGAGTAACATTACTACAGTTAGAGGTTTATGGGCAGTCGTTAAAATCAGAAGCATTAAATTAATTACCGATGTAACGTTAGCAAGCTAAGTAGGTTTAATGTCAGCTTTTGGAGAGGCTATAAACATTATCTCAATGTTAGCTCAGTTAACTTCTGATAAAGAGCGGCGTCTGTGAAGTTATTTTTGTAGCACCCAAAATCACAACAAAAGTTTCTTCGAAGGGCCACAGGTAGAAAGCAGATTAAATAAACAATGTTCAAGAGAATTTAGCAAAGGGACAAAGCATCTGTTCTTTCCCCTCCTTCTTGGCAAGGAAAACTACAAAAACCCCATGGAAAAAAGTAGATACCTCAAGGAGAACCACATGAAGGAGAGATCCTCCTCCCACAGACGGACAGACTGTAGATGGACCAGGACTGACACATCCACCTGGACCAGAACCATCAAGAGGAAGGAAGGTGGATCATCTAGTGTAGAGAGAGTTCCTCCAGACAGATGAGGAACAGTTCATCTAGTGTAGAGAGAGTTCCTCCAGGCAGATGAGGAACAGTTCATCTAGTGTAGAGAGAGTTCCTCCAGGCAGATGAAGAACAGTTCATCTAGTGTAGAGAGAATTCCTCCACACAGATGAGGAACAGTTCATCTAGTGTAGAGAGAGTTCCTCCAGGCAGATGAGGAACAGTTCATCTAGTGTAGAGAGAGTTCTTCCTGGCAGATGAGGAACAGTTCATCTAGTGTAGAGAGAGTTCCTCCAGGCAGATGAAGAACAGTTCATCTAGTGTAGAGAGAGTTCTTCCTGGCAGATGAGGAACAGTTCATCTAGTGTAGAGAGAGTTCCTCCAGGCAGATGAGGAACAGTTCATCTAGTGTAGAGAGAGTTCCTCCAGGCAGATTCCGAGGACAGCACGAACACAGCATGACTCCTGTGCGGTCGGTGGTTGTCAGTCGCCGAAACAATCCTGGATTTCCATCGTTTTTAAAATGGAGACTGACGCTAACCGCTGTATTAAAACTGCATTGCCGCTAATGCATGGAGTGGCTAGAGGCTAGCTGTTCACACACACTGGAAAGTCTGTACCCGCGGTCCGGGGTGATTACGCAAAGAACACAACCTTGACTTGACCTGACTTTTTTGAGCTTCTAAATATGTTCTAATCTGGTTTCCAATCTGCATCTCTTATCAGCATCAGACACACTTTTCTAACGCTGGTCAGATGGACAAGTCTTTACAGTTGCATAATGAAAAAAGAGAGTAAAAAGTGTTGAAGGGCGAGACATCCGTTCAAATGTCAGGCCACGCTTCAAATAACAATCGTCGGGAACTGAAAGGCTCTGCAAAGGTCATGGGTTTTCACTGAGCAAACCACGTCAGCCACGTGTTTGAACAGGAGGAAAATCTGTTACATAAAACCATAAGGAAATGTCCAGACAGTGTTAAGAAAAAAGTATTTTACTATTAACTTGACTCTATGCAGCTTTGGCTTATTTTGTTGGGGTCCTTGTTGGTTAGTCTGCTGAGTTTGTCAAGATGTGTTAATTAATGTGTTATTTCTGATGATATTTTTCATATAGTTTGCAGATATTTGGTTAATGGGGCTTAAACCTGATTTTGTTCATGCGATAAAATAAATCTGTTTTTCTCAGTACAGATATATTGTTAAAGCAGCTCTTAGGGTCAACATGAGATCGCTGTGTGCTGTCTGCATCTAATTATTGAGCGCAAACTGAACTGACTGAGGGCGCAGTACCAGAAGTAAGTGGAAGTGTAAGTGTAAGGGAGCAGTGTGTCCGTGTGTTGGATACAAATGAGAAATTACAGGCAATTTTTTAATAAATATTCAGACAAATCTAAAGTTTGGAGGAGTGACATTGGAAACTGAATACATTCAAATTCATTGGTTAGTTTGTTTCCAAGCACCACACCTTTTTGTCTTGAGTCTAATTTGCCTCATATGCTTGTGCGCCTTGTTTGATGCGAATCTAATTTGACAGAGTGTTCACATCGAAGTGCAGTAGTAAGTGCAGTTCACTTCAATTGAACAAAATTGAAGACACCCTTAGTCTCAGTTTAGACCATGTTTAGGCCTAAATCAGTTCAGATAAAGTCCAGGTCTAGATCAAAGATAATCTAAGGTGGTACTTAGTGTGACAAATTTGCTCTAAACCACTGCAGTCCAGGGCCGTGCAGAGCATCAGAGGGCAGAGGCTCAAACTTAAAAAAGGGCCCCTGTTCGGGCGTTATAATTTTTTCGTGAAAGCAAAAGATTTACTTCCATTTTTGTGTTCTGGCAAAGTACATTAAAGGAAAAATGATGCATTTTTCATATTGTTATTGGCCTTTAAACATGCTCTTGAGTGCCTTCAATTTGCCACCTCATGTTTTAAAACAAACAAAAAAACGTTTCATATTCATTCTATGCCCTGTGCTATCAGTCACTATGAAATTACACTTACTGAGTTCATCCAGCCAGCAGATGGCGCCAACGTAATATATAGTCTAGTGAAGTTAGCGCTGAAGAGACGTTTGCTGTGGATTTGCTGCAGCAGTGTTTGTGTTTAGAGGCAGAAATGCTCAGAACGAGTTTAGCGATGATTTAAGGAATAAAAACTAGCGGGCGATTGCGGAACAGACAGCGGAAGTCCTAAAATGTGTCAGAAAATCCAGGAAGTTCAGCAGGAAGTGTGTTTGGTGCTCGGAGGGAGAGGCTTTTCTAATAAACATTCCTCAAAACAGTGTGAATGGAACTGAATGCTACTCCGGGTGTGTTTTTGATGATGGAACATTGTCAGAACATGGTTTAAAGCTCAAAAAAGTCACTGGAGCAGAATGTGTGTCTTTTAAGCAAATGTTATAGCTTTCATAAATTATTTTATGTATTCTGAGAAGCCCAGCACCCCCCAGTTGCACTATGTATACAATAGTACAGCACAATTAACACTCTTTCCCTTATTTATTCCCTTATGCTAAAATACAGCAAAATAGTGTTGGAATCTCTCTGGGCCCTTGCCAGCCCTGGGCCCTTAGACTCTTTCTAACCTTTCTCCCCCGTTCGGTGCCCTGTTGAGGTCGGCAGCTTTCACATCACATTTGCCCCGCTCCAGAATGAAGAAGCAGGCCCTGCAGATGCAGCTCCTGGTCCTGGAGTCTGCCCTCCCAGAGCAGAGGCGAATGAAGAGGCTAAAAACACACACGAGCTGGATGACTGTCTGAGCAAAGTCCACAGGGAGCGTGAAATATTTGATCCCTACTACGCTGTTTTCAAGGTTGGAAAAGGGCTTGTATTTTGTAAAAAGTGCTTTAGTTTTGGAAAAAGTGATTGAAAATGCTTGAAATTTAAACTCTGTGTCTACAAGTTTGACAGTAATGAGCAATAATAGTCTTCAGTTTGTTGTTAAGTATTTTAAATGTGCGTATAACAACTATCCATATAATTGTGTGGTGTGCTAGTTTGTACCACTTTCTAAAATGCCTAAAAATAGAAGAAATTACTTCTGATTTGCCCAAAATTTCCAACAAAGCACACTGCACCAATCTTTGTGATACTTTTAATCACATTCTCAAAAAAACATATTTCATTATTTTGTTGATTTCAAAAACTACAGTTAAAAGACACATTTGCAAGTTTGTCCTGAATGCAGAATATACAGCTGTGCCAAGTTAAGTGTAAAGGTACTGGAGAAAAGCAGCGACCTTGAGAGTGCTTGAAAAGTGCTAGAGTTTTATCCTTGGAAATGTGTACGAACCCTGAGTCACGCGGGTGGGTCGGGCTCAGGTCGACAGTTACGTGTGTATTTTGTAAACTTTTTCCTTCTTTTGCCACAGATCCGCTCTCCTGTAGTAAACGCACTTCCGGTTTGGCGAGAACCCCATTCATGTAAATGGCGAACGAGGGAAAGTCATGTAAAGTAGATTAATTTGTGTAAAATGTTTAATGAACACGAGCAACAACAAGTCACAATGCACCGATTTCCTGGAGCCAGAAAACGTCTTTTTAAGTCCGTGTAGAATTTATTTTCTGCTGAGCTCGTCTGCCCCGTGCAAACTACAACGGAAAAAGATGGCAACGCACACAGCAACTTCAGCAATAAGGTCAAAAGCACAATTAACTTCTCTGAATCATGACAAATTCAACTACTATCTGTTTATATATTATCTTATCTATTCCAATATTTTGTGTGGGTGTTAAACATACCCACATTTCACCCTTGAGCGTACTTTTAGCTCAACTGGACGCATTCAGGAGGCGAGAAGAAACGGACTAAATCCTAGAACGATTGACTCTATCTTGCTTCTCCACAGTGCAGCAAAAAAAACTTGACCAAAAAGAATATTGGATGTGAGGAAAAAATGTCTGCTTGTCTTGTTGTTAATCGGAGCCCTTGTTTAATTAACGTGGAGAAGTTTGTTGGCTACGATCAACACATTTGTCATAGGATTTGCCCTTTTTATGTTGTATTTAATGCGGTTCTACAATAAATATGGCATAGTCCATTTGTTTATTCATTGAAAAAGAACGTTTTTTAATGCAGGCGGGTTTGGGTCGGGTTGGCTTTGGAAATCACATCGTTTTCGGGCGGCGCGGGTCAGAATTAAGCCATGGAGTTGTTCCACAGCGAGGAGGAGACAACATCTGCCCTCCTCAGACGTTCACGAGCTGCAGACGCCCCTGAAGGAGTCACATGATCAAGTGCAGCAAACCAAGGCCGAAGAGGAGGAACTGCAAGCAGCTAAGACGAGAAAAAGAGGAGGTTAAGCGGTGGCAGGAAGACACTGGTTCACCTGTGTCTGTGCAACTCGACTTGTTTCCACTGCAGGCTTCTGTGAGTGAAGAAAAGACCACAGTGTTCCTCTCGCATGCTCAGTAAACAAGCATAAAAGCACCGTTGTCTTTATGAATAAACCTGGGCCCAGCAATGGCGAGGGATTACAGGGCGGTGCATTTTTAACTGGTGTTTTTTAGGTTCTTAGTTTGTGTTCAAAAATTGCTACAGTAGATTTTGTCCTGCTTCTAAAATATACTGTTATACTTCAAGTCATTCAGTAACAAAAATAACTCAGTTTCAAATGCCTAAGTCTGTCTTCTGTTGGGAGTTAGTTGGCTTCATATTTGAGCATAAGAAAACTTACCTGTGAAGCCGTGCCCAGCATTCCAAACACAATAAATTGACAGATTTTCTTGCTCTTGGTGGAGTGTGGTGGAGGCATAATGGTTTTTGTGCTGTTTATTCCGTGCACACAGCTCATTCTACAGCCGCCAGTGCATTTGAGAAAAGTGACAAACCAGATTTTGGCGTCAGGCTACTCAGGCCTTCCTCCAAACTGTCATGAAATAAAATAGTGCACCAACTTTTCTGCAAATTGGCTGAAATTCCAGTGGGGTTAATCAGATCGTGCTGTGAAAAATCCTTGTTATCCGAAATGTGAACAGTCAGAGGAGTGACTCAAAATGAATTTTAAAACTGCCCTATTCATTATTTTCAGTTGTTCCGTGCAGCTCTCCATCTCCTATTATCGCTGATGAGAAAAGAATATTGTATAATGTGATTGTCCCTGCAGGGAAATAGGACCTCTGCATTTGAAACATCCAGGATGCCGCTGGGTCCAGGCTGATTTTAAGCTCGGTTCTAGTGTAGTCTGACTCGTTCTGGTTCTTTTGGATCAGCTCCCATTAATGACTCCCATCAGGCTCTTCTATCACTCAGAGCACTGGTTTACAATATGTGGCTTTATAATTCCTGAATGTTTCATGTTCTCATTGTTCTCGAGCCTGTTCTACATTCACACTGTGGGGTAAATTGAACTTATTCATAATGATTTCCACAGGCAACACTGTCTGTCTTCAAATGTGACAGCCATTTCTTCTGCTGGATTTTTACCAGATCTGAGCAGATGCAGTTTAAAGCTCTACACACTACAGGATTTTAGAGTCTTATATAATGTTTTATGTGAGACAGAAAGTGCAGACTACAGGCATGAGAACAGTTTGAGATTTGAAATCTTGATCCTCCAAGAGCAGAGACAAAAACACACACAAGCTAAAGGTTGTGCTCACAGTTGTCATTGAGCTGTTTCCTGTACAGTGTAACCCGCTTTGAGACTCCAAGGTGTTCAAAACAATCACAATCTTGCATTAGATTAAAATCAAAATGGTTTTGTGAACTGTGGTGCAGGTAAATGCTTTTAATGCACAGAAAGTAATCTAATTACGATTTCAAAAGTCATTATGTTACTAAGTAACTCCTTTTGGGGAAAAAGGGAAATAAAACCTACAGCCCAGGAACCAATGTATTAAATGTATGACATTTCCCCACTAATTATTAAACTATTACATGCATTTCAAACAAACATGAGCAGAGTTGATGGTGCAGTCCTCCATAAACCAAGTTGGATTTGTTTTGGTTCAGATCTGATCTGCATTTCACAAAAGACACAACTGTCACAAGCTGTTGATCTTTTTTATTGTTTTACCCAGTTCTATGGATTTAACCTTTATTTTTCAGGAAAAGAATGTCACTATAGGGCTCAGTTTTATTGCACTATTAAAAGTAATCTGATTACAGTAATCCCTTACTTTGTCTGTAGTTATTATCCAACACTGGTCACATCATCTGACTTTATTAGGTTCAACTTGTTTCTCCCTTCCTGCAATATTTTCCTTATTTTGCCCATTTTTTCTGCTTTTTGCTGTGAAGCTGCTCTTTGCCTTGCCTTTGTTTTTTAAGCAAGGCAAAAGTTTAGCTGCTAAAATATGATCAGCAGATTCATTTGTAGAAAATGTTCAAAGTTCATGATCACCAACAAGTGGAAGGAGGGTTACAATTAACAGTGGCGCCTATGGACAGTTCTGGAATAAGGTGAACGTTCTGGATTGTAAAAGCAGCCTTTTGCTGCTACACACTATTTGTGTCGAATGATTAAGTATTTTATCGTTGACAAACCTGAAAGAAAGAGTCAAACGTTGCTCAGATTTACTGTGGGTGGGTAATTAACTCCACTTCACTTTCTGTATCAAAGAAGCTGTTCTAAAGCTGTGCCCTTGACCAAAAACGCTCACATGTGAACATCACCGACGTACCACAGAGCACGAGAGAGCTGGAACTAATTAGATCAAATTAATCACATACTTGGCTTTTTCAGAGTTTGAAAATGGACTATTGCAGTTTGGAGTGTCCACAGAGGCTGGGAATAACAGGGAGGCATCATAAATCCATAGAAACCTGTGTCATGGTGTAATTGGTCCCAGTATGTTTTGTGAGCGTTAAAGGCACCAGTCAGAGCTCCACTGAGCGCACACCAGCTCTCACCACACGCTGTCACTGTCACTGACTTTACATGCACTTCATGCACAAACTGTCTGAATTATGTATCATTTGGTTCAATGCAAAGGCAGGACCTGGGATCAGATGCAGTTGCAATGAATTTAAATACGTTTTAAAGGACACATTATTGTATTGTTATTGACCTTGAAACATGCCCTTTGCACCACATATTATGTTTTACAAATATATTCTATCTGACCAGACGTGAACCATCCTGCCTCCCGACATCTAAATGTAAGCATTCAGGATTTAGGGGCTTGGGGTGAGACGTTACAGGTGAACAGGAAAAAAATTTAAATTTAGAGATATCAATTTGAAATGTCTCCTGTAGTTTACTCACATAAATGTAACAAAAATGTATGAAAAGTTTTTCATCATGTCATGTTTTCATGTAGAAATAAAGCATTTTAGATGTAAAAACAGCCAGAAATACACATTTCTGGGACATATACATCTGTAAATGGACAGAACCAGGTTTAAATTTCTTGGTTCATTTTGTACACATGAGTTATAAAAATCTTTACAGACGGGTATTGGGATTTCTTATTTAATTTTTGAGTAAACTAGAGATTTGACTGAAAATCTTCCTAAAAATTCAACTTTCAACTCATTAATAAATCAGGTTTAGAATTAGATATAAAAAATCCTTATGTTTTGTCAAAATCTTGTTGAGTCCAGATTGTACAGTTTGGTGTGGGATCTACTTTAAGGCTGATCTTTATGTCTCGAGGGAGAAACATTAATTTTAAGAAAACGGCCTTTGAAGTTACAATGTCCCAGAGAAATCTATAGATGAAGTGGATTAAATGGAAGAATAAAACATCTTTAGGAGTAGATTGGACACGTTTGTTGTTTCCACATGAAAGTTGATGTGCTGAGAGAGAAAACTGACCAAACTTTTTCTAGCTTTATGTCCTAACAATGTTCTGTCATCAAAAACACACCTGAAGTAGCATTCAGCTGCATTCCATCTGTTTTGAGGAATGTTTATTAGAAAATCCTCCCCCCTCTGAGCGTCAAACACACTTCCGGCTGAACTTCCTAGATCTGGGACGTATTCTCAGAATTCATGTCATTTATCTTTTGCAGTTTTCATTCCTTAAATCATCACAGACTCGTTCTGAGCATTTCTGCCTCTAAACATGATAACTGCTGCTGTTAGTTTGATAATTGCGTGTTGCACATTTGCTTATAGAGATAATATAGCTAAGCATTTGGCTCCATCTACTGGCTGGATGCACTAAGTAACTGTCTTTCCAGACTGCTGAGAAAAATAGAATTATTTAAAAGTAAACTTTGTTTGTTTGTTTGTTTGTTTCAAAACATGAGAGGGCAAATGAAAGATTCTCAAGAACATTTAAAGGGTATAAACAATCCAAAAAGGGCATAATATTCTTCCTCCTAAAACAGCATTTTTTTTTAATTAATAAGTTATGATATAAACAATATATTCACATAGATATACACACAAATTGTATACAATTGTAAAATTAAACAACAAATCTTATTATGAACTTAGAACTTATTGTTCTAATCTATTGCACCAGTGGATCATTATGTTATATTTTGGACATTTTAAATTGCAATATTGATCTGAAATGACTTGATATCGTGAGAAGGGGAACCGTTTAAGAAAATAAAATTGCAGAACGGAGCTGGTAAAGAGCAATTGCCGTGGAGCAGGGAGGAACCTGAGGAGCTGCAGACCTGGACTGACGGAGCAGTCTGCAGGAGAGTGAAGACTATTCAAACATGCACAAATCATTCCAAATACAACTTAGAGTGGTTTGGGTGAATAATTACAATATGGTTGTTCGTCCAGGAGTGTTCCATCGTAGAAAAGGTTTCCAAGGTTGTCAAAAGTGGCTGTTTATGTACTGTTCTTTGCACCCACTATACAGCCCCTGCACAAAAGGCAACAAGTGGGCCCCAAAGTGTGGTACATCTGCATCTGTTTCTGAGCTGGAGAAGACTTAGTTTGAAAGAGAGTCCTTCTTTAAATAGAAATGGTGGTTTACGATTCAATTTAGCAAAGGTTTATGACAAACCACTAACACCCTGGTCTAAATCAATGGACCAGTCATATGCTAATCAGATCCCCAACAGTGACGAGGGAGCTACAGCCAGCGAGCATTAGGACTATCCACAGGGCTGACGTAATAACAGTGTCAGAAATGTAACAACAAAACAAGACATTTTGCTCTTGCCTGTTATGGCTACACGTTGCTTCACTGTACATTGCTGAGAATCCTCATTCAATTTGGCTCCACCCTTCGTACATCCAGTGTAAACTTAAGAAAACAAAGGCTGGAACTGCCGGGACGGTCACCAATTCTTTTGCAACAAAACTACTGAATAAGTATCGACGTCTTCAAATCCTCACTGTGGAGCAACCTGGGAAATCCAATATGTGAAATGTTGAACTGAATAATTGCTATGATTTTGGAAAGTATTTATGATAAACATTAGTCAGTGCCTTTGCAGGTCACAACATTTAAATATTAATAATAGTTAGGATATAGTATAGTTTCAGGTGAACCTAAGCAGGGTAAAAAATAGTTTGACAAAGACAGGCTACTATCAGGGACTCCTTCCTGTGGGCGGGGCTTTCACAGATCAGAGTAGGACATAAGTCAGAGTCCAGATGATGACCTATGAAGCCTCTTCTATGACTCCTTTAATCAGAGCGTTTCAGTTCACAAATATGCAAATGAATCAAAGCACAACTCCAGTGATAATTAGAATGCTACTTAGTGTATGTTAGTGGCTTGCTTTTCAACCAGTGTGCCAGGGAACACTAGTGTGCCTTGAGGCTTTGCCAGGTGTGCCCTGAAAAGTGTCCAATTTGTGTTAACAGATTCACAAATTCAGATGTAATTAACAAATTTACCATTTTGGAGTGTCCTGAGCAACTTCTGCACCAAAAAAAAAAAAAAAAGCAAAACCAATCACTATTGCCAAATTTAAAGAACTAGACAGTGACACAGACATTATACAGCATTTTTTTGTTTTACTAAATGGTTTGATTTGTCATGTGTTAGTAGTAAGTGGTGTGCCGTGGTATCATTTGAACTTGAAAAGTGCGCCGCAACTCAAAAAAGGTTGAAAAACACTGTGTTAGTGTATGTACATTAGTATCCATTTCTAAGAATGCCAATGAACAGTAAGAGGAAAACAGGTCAAACATGGCCATACAGAAGAAGAAAAAACACTCATACTTAGTGAGCCTATTCAAACTACTACTATTTACTAAATACTTTTTTTATTTCTAGTTAGAAATCTATTTTTGATTTAGATTTATTAAAGGTTTCACTTGGGAGAAACTATCGCATGCCAATCCTGAAATGTATCATTCACAACAGCAGAAAATAAAGATTAAGCATACACAGAGAAGTTAACTCTACAATATTTATTTATTTAATACACAAAAGTACAATATAATGAGACACTAAAAATAAAACAATTGAAAAGCTGAAAGTATAAAAGACGTCTTGCTCATGTTTACTAAAAACATTTTGTAATTACTAATAAACCATTAATTTGTTGTCCATGATGACGTGTTTCCGAATTTTGTTCTGAATTATGATTTTTTTTTAACCCTCCTTCTATCTTCAGGTCCATTTGACCCATCTAGATTTTTTTATTCTATTTTTTATTTCATTGCTATGAAACTTTCGTGGGTGGTCCAAAACATCACCTAACATACAATTTATGCACTTTTTTTTTCCTGATATGAAAACGTACATTGTTCTTTGACCAAATGTGTATTGCTCAAACGAAGAGAGCACGAGGGATATACACTTTTCTTACAATAAACTTGAAATCTACCGACTAAGTCTCAACCAAACCTGCAGACAACACCTTAGCCGTATAATTGTGTCGGTGGAGCTCTCACAGCTTCATAGCACCACCACCTCTCACGTCTCACCTTCGCTCTGGGAATTGAACCCTCGCCTCTCTGCGCTGAAATGAAAGTCCACCGTGAAGGATAAGACAAAATGCATCGACCCGGACATACTTAAAGACGCGGCGTCGAGTGAAACGGAACGAGGAGCGAACCCAGTGGAAGTCCAATCATTCCAGACGACATGGCAACGATCACTGCTGAGGAGGAGGGAGTCGATGAGGAGAAGAAACACGGCAACAAAAGAGCGCAAAAAGGACACGGCTGGGATAATGTGAAAAAACATGCACCTATGCAGAAAATGATCTCGTGATACTTTCCCTGTTTGCGTTGGGGGGAGAAAAAAGCTTAAAGGTCCCATATTCTGCTATTTTCTCCTTTACACAGTCTATCCTAAGGGCTTTGTTGATAAATGTTTGTGTTGTGCAATATCCATAACATAACAGTTTCCAAAAAACACCCATTTCTTGGACTGGCCCCCCTCCTTGCAAAAGCAAACGGCTCACTCTGAGATCTGACCCCCCCGAACAGAGAGCAGGCTGCCTCCCCCGCCCAACCCGCGCGCCTCCCCCGCCCAACCCGTGCCGAAGCCTAGAGCGGAGATGGTGCATGCGCCGTGTGCTCCGGTAAACAGCGATACACAAACACTGAATAAACATTTTATCCGTCCTGACGGTGCGTCGTGCTGAGTCCTACGTCCTGGATCTGACCTGGAGTTTGACGTGCTCCAGTACCTCGATGACGGACGTTGCCGTTTGGTAAATAACAAGCTAACTCTTCGATCTCTCGTATCCATCGTGTAATTACTGTGTAGCATTAGCATTTGCTGTTTTTATTCTGCGGCTGTGCGCTTCCTGGAGGCGTGGCTTGAGCACTGCGTCATCCTGGTGAAGCCGCGTCATCTTAGTGAGGAGCCCCCGTCTGCTGCTCAGCCGAGGGGGACGGAAAAGACAGTTCTCTAGCGAAAACATGCGGGAATCAATCAAAAAAACACTTTGGGCACAACATACGAGGCCCAAATAGCACTGTAGGAAGGTTAAAACCTCTGAAAAGTCAATTATGCATGTTATGGGACCTTTAAAGTCCCTATCAGCTCTGACTTGTTTGACTAAAATGAGCCTAATTTCAAACTGAACTGTTCCTGCACAAACTATTGGCTGGACAATTTGTGAAGCTGAGACTCTGTGGTTTTGGCCTTTGGCGTCTGCAGAGCTCATTCACACACACTCATTCACAGAGGAAAACCTACATTAAAGTGCGCCTATGTTTTCTTTGTTAAGTATATGAAGAAGTAAAGCTTTGTAGGTTTTGTCTGATTGACTTTAGTTTGGGCTTTTGTTGGTTTTGACAATTCCTCTTTCAAAGATGAAGCTAATTTAACAAAAAATTTGTTTTAGGGACTTGTACTAAAGTAAAACAAAAAAAAAAGTCCAGGCGGAATCCATATAAAAGTCCTGTTAAATTTTTCAGAATGTTAGTGTCATATTTTATTTGTGTATTTGGGGTCATAACGGACTCTAATTCATCCCAGAAGGACTGATTTGACTGTAAATAAGACATATTTTGTCCAGCAGCTTGTTTCCTTTAATCAGATGGTGGATAAAAAAGAATAATTAACAAAATGTCCAATAGTAACAGGTTATTAAAGTGCGTGTGCCATGTTTTTATGACTTTCTAATTTCGACTTTATTCAGTGCATTAATACTACTTGTAAATATATATTATTGTTTTACACCAATCAGGTCTCTGTTTGTGGAGAAACGTTGAAAGATCTGTTGAAAATTACAAGAAGTGTACAAAATGATGACGTCACACTGGGGAGACAATAGTTGTGCATAATTTACTCAAAATAAACTACTTTTTAATCCTTTAAACATTGATTCAACAGAATAAAGGTGTTCACATGTATTTTTCTTTGTCAGATGACTTTTGGTGCAGTGTACAGGACGGTTTCTTGGTAATTTCCTAGTGTGATGTCATCATTTACAACCAGGAAGTTGTATATACTCTATATATTATGTTGAAATCTCATCTTATTCTCATCGTTTTGTGTAAATTGCATCTCGTTTTATCCTCTGCAACCGGTTAACTGACTATTTGCTTTGTATTACTTCGACATTAAAGCTGCATTACTCAAGTGTTAATAAGTCTTTGTTTCCCCAAATAAAGTGTGCATTAAAATCACCGAGTATTACACTCAAAGAAGAATCAATGCACACATTTATACAGCGCTTTTCTACAGGTGCTCAGTCTTTATATCACACACACGCACTCACACACACACAAACAGCACACACATACATGCACACACACACAAACACACGCACGCACACAAACAGCACACACACGCACACACACACACACACACACGCACACACACACAGCACACACACACAGTACACGCAGCCGTACAGACACACATACATACATACATACATACACAGACACACACACACACTGCACACACACATGCATACATTCACAGACAGACACACACACACGCACGCAGACACACACACACACATGCACATACACATACATTCACACACACATGCACACACACGCACACAGACACGCACGCACGCAGACACACACTCACACTCATGCACACACACACACACACACATGCACATACACATACATTCACACACACACACGTACAGACACACATACATACATACACAGACACACAAACACATGCACACACACTTCAAACACACAGCACACACACGTACACACACACATACATACATTCACACGCACAGCACACACACATACATACACAGACAGACACACACACACATGCACATACACATACATTCACACACACACACGCACAGCACACACACATACATACATACACAGACAGACACACACACACACACATGCACACACATTCACACACACACACACACACACACACACACACACACACACACATGCACACACACAGTTAGAGCAAAAGTGAATACAAAAAGTTCCAGAATGTTTAAAACAATGCAGTGTGTGTTCTGTTGGAAAAGTGCCAGGCTGCTGTTTGTACAAAATAATGCTCCCACACTGACTGCTGTAATTAGAAACTTTGTTTATAAGTTTGTGTTCCGTCTTGAGGCTTCACATAATGATATTTTAAAAGTTTTTCTTTCTAAGCAGAGTCAAGTTCACGTCTGAGCTGGAGACAATAGTTTGTTAATATGTGATGTTGTTTATTTTGTTGTTCTTTTAATTGATCTCATAATACTTTTTTCTCCATTTAAAAAAGTTACATCTTTTAAGCAGCTGTGGTGACAAAAGGCAGTGCTTCAGTGACAGAAACAAATCTTTAACAAAGTGTACCAGTTTTTCATGTCATTTAGTAAAGTCGCTTTTGCTTCAGTCCAGATGTACTGGAAAAGCAGCCAAAATGAGACCGCTGTGTGCTGTGTGCACCTAATGATAGAGAGAGCTGTACTGTTAAAGTGCGTATGACGGGTTTTTATGATTTTCTAATTTTGACTTCATTCAGTGCATTAATACCTTGTGTAAATACAAATTATAGTTTTACAGCAATCAAGTCGCTGTTTGTGGAGAAAAGTTGAAAAATCTGTTGACAATTACAGGAAGTAAATAAATTGATGACATCACACTGGGGAGACAAAGGTTACGCAAAATGTACACAAAATAAACTACTTTTTTGACCTTTTAAACTTTGATTCAACAAAATAAAGGCGTTCACATGTGTTTTTCTTTGTCAAATTAACAAAATCTGTGACATTAGATGAGTTTTGGCCAGTGTACAGTGTGGTTGCTATGGTAATTTCCTAGCGTGATGTCATACTTTACAACCAGGAGTAAAATTTAAAACCTAAAAAACTCCTAAACTGGGGTTAAATTTGTAAAGATTTGTGTAGAAATTTGAATATATTCATCTTAACTGCATTTTAGTTAAAGGTGTATTTCAACCTGTCAGAGGCCCTTTAAGACTGACTCTGACTGACTCTCAAGACTTTATGCCAGCACAGGTTATTCATTATAAATCACGTTATAATCTCGTTCTCGTGGTCCCAACCATGTGTCCTTTTCAGGCCTGTTAACAGAAGTTTGGAGGCTCGGGGCAAGAAGCCTCACGTGGGCCCCCCTCTAATGTAAATTATAGGAAGAGGGTCCAATTTGGGCCCCTAAGACCCTGATTTGACCCTGTGACATCTGTACTCGTAGCAAAAAGCCTGTGCTTACACCACTTTTGGGATGAGGGCTGATTGGCTGTGTGTTGTGGTCCATCCTGCTTCACTTCTCACTCCGAAAAGCTGTGCATGTGCCCTCAATAGTCATGCATGTGAATACCACTGTAGTGACGTGTCAATATGTTTGTGAGAGCGAGGAACAAGTTACTGAGGACACATCATATCATTGAGAGCTCATAAACTGGTTTAGTTGTAGGTTCTGGCAACCCAAAGAGAGGTGCTCATTCTGCTCTCTGGTTAAACATTGTTTTAACAGTAACAACCCAACATGTAACGTACACACGCAGAACTTTTAAATCATTTGAAATATTTTGTAATTGTAAGCCATAAACATAAGATTAGCTACGTTTCCTTCATATCCGAGGACACAAATAAGATCAAATAGGTGTTTGGACCACGGAGGTGCTGAAAGCCGTTGAACAATTAGGGAGAGACGGTTAAAGACGGAGTAACTCAATGAAACAACGAATCGCTACTTGGAAAGACCAGAAATGATTGTTTTTTATTGATCTGTACAAATTCCTGATCAACAAATGTATTAAAATGTATTTTCTGCCCTCCCTCTCTTTGTTTTTCCTCTAATCCCGGACCTTGAGAATGCAGCTGGCTGGAAGAACCCGGGTCAGACTGATCTTGCAACATAAACATGAGATAATATTTTGCACACACCGCCCGCGCTCTCCCCTCTATCTTCTTGTTTGTGACCCCTGACCTATATCCACTGAAAAAATTCCATCGTGTGACCACGTGTACCGTACTCCCAATATCTGTTGTATATTGTGTATTAATGTTTGTTATACTGTTCTTGTTTTTCTTTTCTGAGAGTTTTGTTAGCCCTGGAAACGGCTGCTTCTTTCTGGAATTTCCCCATTGTGGGACAATTAAAGGATCTCTCAATTCTCAATTCTCAATTAAGTTTGGTCCAAATGTTGTTGTAATAGACCTCGGATCAGATGAGATAAATAGTTGCTGTGTTTCTACAAATTAGATTAATAATTGTGTGCCAATGCATTGACCATAATAAGTGGAAGAAGAGAAATGGATGTGAGAGTCCATGGCTGCAACAAAGGATGACAGCTGATCGATGCTGAATCTGGGGCAGGACTTTCAACGACAAAGTGCTGAGGCTTTTCATCAACGGGCGGCGATAAGGACCTGTTACAACCACAGAAATAAATAAAACATACGTGCCCATTTTAACAAGCTGTATCCAGAACGTGTTTCAAGTTCTATTTCATCCCTCCTGACCGCCAGAGGCGGTGCCTAAGCACTGAATGATCATCTTTTGCGCATGCGCAGGTCGAGAATCTAATGACAACAAAGTCACCTATGACCTCCCGGTGACCCACGTGAGTCTATATAGTCACGTGACACCGAGAGCTCAGTCCCTTTTCTTCTCTCGTGGCGCGGGTTGTCGAGTTGTATTGCTCATTGAGATTTTCGGATTTTTTTCCTGTTTCGTTTCGTCTGCTGGCTTGCTTAGCCCCGTGACTTTGGTCGAGGCAGCGAGGGTTTCTCGTCCCTCAGGGGCTGCGTTGGCGCCGGCGGCCTACCGGTTCGACTTTGTTGTCGTCGGTAGAAAGTGAGTACGGTGTGACACCTGGACGGCGTTTGAGTGCCGCTGTCCTGGCTGTCTTTTGATTTTGTTTTTTGTCACACTTGAGCAGCCGTGTTCGTGCCTGCTCTGTGTCATAGCAGCTGTAGTTTGTGACCGTATTGGTTTTGGGATTTTGGTTGTAGTTTGTCCCAGTATCCTGAGCGGTTGCGTTTGCCCGCTTCAGCGTTTTTTGTTGGCGTCCTACTGAAGGACCAAAAAAAAAAAAAAAAAAAAATTTCAGTTTTTGTCGCGTTTGATCCACAAGTGGCGTTTACTGCTCGGACTGGGTCGGCCGAGGTTGCTTTGTTAACTGCTGACTTTTTCTTCGTTTTGGGTTGTGGTGTACTGAGGGGGCGTTTTCTGCCTGGCCTCTTTCCACAGAACGTATCCAGTGCGGGGGCATTTGTGTTCGAAATGCTCGAAGCATTGGTCTGCAGGGCCTGTATGGCCCCGATGCAGCAAGAGGATGGGCACGATTTATGCCCCTCCTGTTTGGGTGTGGAGCATTTGAGGCAAGGCCTTACTGCGGATTCTTGCCCCAACTGTGCCATCATGCCTCATTCGACCCGAGTGGCTCGTCTGTCGGCATTTGACCCTGTTGACTGGGATACTGGACCTCAGTCTGACCAGCTGACTGCGGGGCAGTCCTCGGGTATGAAGCGCTCAGCACCTTCGGCCACGTTCGCCGCTCCACGGAAGAAGCAGAACGTCGCTAAAAAGGGAAGCTGTTCTGCCCGTGTGGACCACTCACGTCTGAGCTGGCCCAGATGAAGCGCACTGCTACAGCAGCAGGCTCAACCGTTCCAGGGTGAGCATGGTAGTGAACAGGACTTTCTGGTCGGGATCCTGCTCCTATACAGGAGGAGGATGCCATATCTGTGGCTGCGTCGGATACGCATTTTTCGATACGATGCCCTGGACTTGGAGTCACGGGCCCCGGACACGGCTCCCAGGCCTCCACGGACTGCCTGGCCGGACGACGACATGCCCCCTCGGTTGTTCGTTCAGCACTCCGTCACTTACGGTTGGACATTCCGGAAGTGAATGTGGCTGCTACCAGCGCCTTTTTTAAGCGTCAACGGACTGTTCCGTCCATTGTTGTGCCACCCTCACAGGAGTATGTTAGGGAGCTGCACGCGTGCTGGACTGATATGAAGGCGTTGTCGCGCTTGACATCAGATGGGAGGGCCTTGGCATCCATGCAAGATGCTCCCCGGTTTGGCCTGGGCCATATGCGCCTGTTGAGCGGCTATTGCCTCGCTTATCGTTTCACCTGAGGAGGGCCTTAGGGCGAATCCCAGATGTCCGAACCCGCAATGTCGCCTCACGGACGAAGTTTTTGTGCAGGGCATATGATGCAGGGCACGAATGGGGAGGATGGGGAACTCCCTTTCCCACCTATTGTTGGGTCTCTCCTCCGCACTGGAGGCATCGGAGGTGGAGCCACCGACAGGGCTTGCTTGATGCGTCTTTGCGCTTTAGCCTAATGTCAAGGGCGCTCGGCCGCATGCTGTCCACCCTGACCCAGGCGCGTCGCCGGGTGTGGCTGGCACAGTCTCCCCTTACGGAGCCCTGCGAGAGGGCGTTGAGAGCGTTCGGTCGTCGGGCGCGGTGCAGCCGCGCTTGAGGCGTTGGAACGAACAGCACAAGCCGATCAGACTAGAAGTCGATTGATCGGTCTCCGCCGGCGTACCCCTCAGCGTGGCGGTCCTCCTGCGCCTATCACTCAGGCTAGGGCGCCGTCCGCCACGCAGCGCTTCATATTCACAGGCGGTCCACCCTTTGAGCGGGGAGGGTGGCTCGGTTTCAGGGCTCGAGGCCCTCGTTCTGCTCCAGCCCACTCAGCGTCCTCCAGGCCCCCAGGGCCGGGGGGCGGAGATGAAGCCGGAACGCCCGACGGTCGGATACTTCACCGAGCAGCTTCGATTACTGGGCCGGCACACACCCCAGACACCTGGGTATTGTGCACCCTCTCTCGGGGTTACCACCTGCAGTTCCGCCGTCGGCCCCCCGTCCCTGGCCTAGTCAAGTGGACTGTGATCCGCGACCCGACCATGGCCCGGGCTCTTGCCCAGGAGATCGCTACCTTGCTGGACAAGGGGGCGATAGTGCCTGTAGACCCTCGGCGGGATCCGGGGGGGTTTTATTCCAGGTATTTTCTAGTACCAAAGAAGACTGGCGACTTGCGCCCGGTTCTGGACCTACGAGGTCTCAATGTTTTTTTAAAGGCCCTGCCATTCCGCATGTTGCGGACCACAGAAATGTTGCAGGCCATATCTCAGGGCGAGTGGTTCACGTCAATAGACCTCAAAGACGCCTACTTTCATGTCCCGATTGCGCCACGCCATCAGCAGTTTCTGCGTTTTGCGTTTCGGGGTCGTCATTACCAGTTCCGTGTACTGCCGTTCGGTCTGTCCCTGTCACCAGGGTGTTCACGAGATGCATCGCGGCGGCCCTGGCCCCCCCTCAGGCCGCCCAGCGGCTTAAAGATACTGCCGTACCTGGGATCGACTGGCTGGTCTGTGCCTCCACTCCACGACCAGGCTGTTCGAGATACCCAGGCCGTCCTCGATCACGCGTCGGGCGGTTGGGTCTCGCGGGTGAATTTGGCCAAGAGCAACGTGGTTCCTTCCCAGGACACCGTTTTTTGGGGTTGCTCTGAACTCTGTGACCATGACCAGCTTGTCCGGCAACTGACGTCGGCGACATTATGGTCATGCTCGCCAATTTTCGGATGGGACGGGTACTGCTGCCGCTTGTTCTTTACCTTCGTCTCTTGGGAAGCTGACGGCTGCCTCCCACGGGGGTGCCGCTGGGGCTGCTTTCTCTTCGGCCTATGCAGATCTGGGTGAACGGTCTGCACTTGAACCCCGCACGTTTCGTCCACAGGCACCGGCGAGTGCGTGTGTCGCCCCAGTGCCTCGAGTCCCTGTCCTGGTGGAGGGACAGGTCCTGGATAGAACGGGGCGTGCCATTGGGTTCCCTTCCGTCTCGGAGGGAAGTGGTCCACACCGATGCGTCACCCACGGGGTGGGGCGCGACGTGGCAGAGGCGCATGGCCCGAGGGACTTGGTCTCCAGCGCTCAGCGGGCAGCACATAAATGTGCTGGAGATGGTGGCGGTGCGCCTGGCACTGCAGTACTACCTACCGTTTCTCCGGGGCAGACATGTCATGGTTCGCTCCGACAGCACCACTGTGGTGCATCACATCAACCACTTGGGAGGCACCAGGTCACTCAGACTGATGGAGTTGACTCGGGAGCTTCTGGTTTGGGCCGCCCCCCACTTTATCAGTTTGAGGGCGTCCCACATTCCTGGTCCACAGAATGTGGTGGCGGATTTTCTGTCCGTCAGCGTCCACTGCCGGAGAGTGGAGGCTCCACCCGGAGGTAGTGGGCGGCATTTGGGGGATGTTCGGCAGGGCAGAAGTGCGACCTCTTTGCGTCTCGAGAGCTACTCATTGTCCCCTGTGGTTTCTCTGGCGGATGCCACCTGCCCTCTGGGCCGAGATGCGCTGGCGCACGACTGGCCGAGGGCTCTGCTGTATGCATTCCCACCGTTCCCTCTGATCTTCCCGACTCTATTGCGGGTTCACCAGGAGGGTCACTGCCTTCTCCTGGTGGCTCCGTTCTGGCCAGCCAGGATTTGGTTTCCACTGCTGCTCAGGCTCTGTTGCAGCTCTCCAAGACCCCTGCCCTTCAGGAGGGATCTCCTATCCCAGCTGGGAGGGAGGCTTCTGCACCCCGACCGGGCGTCTTCAGCTCTGGGTGTGGCGGCTGAGGGTCCGGCCAGCGGCCTTCTCAGAGTTTGGTGGGGAGATAGGCCACACCATCGCCAATGCGCAGGCACCGTCCACTCGGCGGTTATATGCCAATAGATGGAAGTGTTTTAGTGTCTGGTGTCAACAACGGGGCCTGAACGCGACACACTGCCCTATCTCCTCCATTCTGGAGTTTTTACAGGAGCTCTTAAATCATGGGCGGTCTCCGTCGACCCTCAAGGTATATGTGGCTGCAATATCCTGCTGGCGGGATTGTGCCAATGGTGCCTCGGTGGGTAGTGACAGGAATGTCTCGCTCTTCTTGAAGGGCGCTGACGGCTTAACCCTCCGAGGCGGCGGTAGCTCCATCTTGGGATCTGACTTTGGTGCTGGACGCATTGCAGGTTCCCCCTTTTGAACCTCTAGGACAGGTGGACCTGAAGTGGATTTCATTTAAGACTGCTTTTCTCCTGGCCATGGCCTCGGGTAAGAGAGTTGGTGAACTGCAGGCTTTGTCTGTCAGCGAGCCCTGCTGCAGGTGGAATGCCGATGGTTCGGGGGTCACTCTTTGGCGGTTGCCACGTTTCTTCCTAAGGTGTTTTCCTCTTCGGTCTGCAGCCGCTCCAACTAACGCGGTTTGGTGTTGGGGCTAATGACACACTCTGCCCGGTCAGGGCTTTGGAGGTTTATATACGGGCTCACGGCCGCTGTTCGGCAATCCGATCGCCTCTTTGTGTGTTATGCTGGTCCAAGAAAGGTCGGAGCGCTTTCTAAGCAGCGCCTTGCCCATTGGGTGGTTGAGGCCATTAAGCGGTCTTATGTTTCTCAGGGCCGTCAGCCTCCGGATCGTGTGGTGCCACTCTACTAGGAGCCTGTCCACCTCTTGGCGGCCATGAAGCGGCGTGCCCTTGGGCGCCATCTGTGCAGCGACCTCCTGGACTTCACCGTCTCGTTTGCCCGCTTCTACAGAGTCAATGTGGCGGTCTCCAATCCACTGGATGGGATCTTGAGGCAGCACCCTTCCTCGTCATGAGGTAGGCGTGTTTTTGTTTTTACTTGGTGTATTGGCGTATGGGATCCCTCGGGACCTTGTTGATATATGTCATCCAGTGCTTAGGCACCGCCTCTGGCGGTCAGGAGGGATGAAATAGAGCGAAAGTTACGTATGTAACTGCGGTTCTATGAATCCCGGATGACCGCCAAGCGTTCAGTCCTCGAATCAGCGGTTGCTCGCGAGAAGAAAGCCGGGACTGAGCTCTCGGTGTCCACGTGACTATATAGACTCACGTGGGTCACCGGGAGGTCATAGGTGACTTTGTTGTCATTAGATTCTCGACCTGCGCATGCGCAAAAGATGATCATTCAGTGCTTAGGCACCGCCTCTGGCGGTCATCCGGGATTCATAGAACCGCAGTTACATACGTAACTTTCGTTTTCAGCCATCACAATGACAAACCGTTTATAAGAATTTGTTAAACGATAAGATAAACATACATAGCAAGAATGATCAGATATCCCAATGATTAGATCTGATCTTCGGTGTGTGTTCACAGCAGAAAGAGAAATCATTAAACTATACTTACATAAAACACTGAACATGACACAACGACTGAGAAAACATACAAGACACAAAACAAAATGAACTCTTGGCACGTTTTCCAGTCCTGTTTGGTCCAAAGTCTGTCCAATAGTTTCAACTTAAAATGAGGTACATTTTCCATTTTACTAATGCCAATCATAATGTCAGCCAGTTTGTGTCATTATTTCTTCATAATGACCTTCTTCCATTCTCCAATGGCATCCATTTATTGTGTCCATGGCAGGAGTTTTGAGGCCCAAATACATTGTACGGATTTTGAGTGAAATGGTGATGTCAAAAACAGTCTAGAGCAGGGCTATTCAACTTAAAGGACAAATATTATACAAGATTTAGTTTTTTGAGCTTTTATTCATTCATTCTTTCTAACATTTTTCCGTCGTCAAAAACACACCTGGAGCAGCATTAGTTTGATTCACATTTGTTTGATGATTCTGGTTTGTAAATCCTCTCTCTCCAACACCGTGCTCTAAACTCCTTCGATGTGACGTAGATGATGCTGATGTCATTTATCCCAGAATCCTTTGCTGTTTTAAGTCCTTAAATCATGGCCAGACTCGCGCTGAACATTTCTTCTGTCTAATCACGATACAGTGATCCCTCGTTTATCGCGGGAGTTGCGTTCCAAAAATAACACGCGAAAAGTGAAATCCGTGAAGTAGTCACAGCTTTATTTTTTATTATTTTACAATGCAATACTGAACTATGGAATGAAACCAAAAACCAAAACCTGTTTTAAAGCCCAAAATTTGTTTAAAACAATAATTTTAATATAGTAATACAAGGTTGGAAACATTGTCACTCGCGTATTTCACGCGTATGTCCCAGCTGTGCCTCTTGGTCCTGACTCCGCTCCGCTGTAGCGTCTGTCTCTGCTGAAGGCGCAGGTTATGGGTAGTTGTTGGCGCTCTTTCTTTTTCTGAGCAAGAAGATTTCTATAAACGGATATGCCACCTTCGATTATATTTGAGAACTGCAATGAACGACTCAAAGGGTCCGTTCAGCGTAAGCGTCGCTGTAGTTCGGTGGATGCACTGTAAAAATATCCGCACTGTAAAAAAAATCCGTGAAGCAGCGAAGCCGTGAAAGATGAAGCGCGATACAGCGAGGGATCACTGTAACTACAACTTTGTCAGATCCACTGCTTACTGCAATGCATTATGGGTATATATTTACATGTGTGTAATTGCCTCTACAGCCAGTAGATGGAGCCACAGCTAAGTCAAAATGGCATCTCCCAATTTAGTGATAAGTTATATTTTACTTTGTAAAAGCATTTTATTTTTAGTTCTAAAACATCACACGTTAAACTGAAGACACTCAAGAGCAGGTTTAAAGGCTAAAAACAATGTGAATAATGCATATTTGTCCTTTAATTTTCACACACAACAAAACACGCCAGGCCTTTATCAAATGTATCTACATCTGTTGTACAATACTGATAAAATAAATAATGCTTTAGTGGGAAAATAAAATATGAAAAAAGGCTTTACCAAATTCCACAACAAATTCCAGTCCAGTACTGCACCAGAATTCATGGACTGAATACCAATCAGATCTTAACCAGGACTAACTCAGAATCAAACCAGGATCAAACCAGGTCTAAAGCAGAAGTAAACAAGGACTAAAGATCAAAAAAGTACTAACTAGAACCAAGCAAAAACTAAACCAGTAAACTGGAGAAAAATATAATATATATTTATATATTTTTTTATATTTGGAAAATCAGTTGTGGGCCAGATCAAGTTTGGAGGGCCTGATTTGGCTCCCAGGCCTTCAGTTGAAGGTCCAGAGCGCTTTGTTTATCACAGTCCAATATTTCCGAGCAATAGGACAGGATAGGACCCAAAACACATGCTTGTAGTGTACATCTGGCAACCACCCTTTCTCCAGCAGGTAGTATTTCCTTGTGAACATTGAGCACTTTGAGATGTTTTCCAACAGAATTCCCTCCAAACATGTGATTTTCTGGTCTTCCATTGGGATGTACATACACTTTTTTTTTACTTTTTTTCCAATTCTAAACACATTATACACCGAACATGACACAGAGATAGAACAGACAAACAAGACACAGACAATAAAACAAACTCTCTGCATATTATACATATTATTGTCCTGCTCCGCCCCTGTTTGAGCGTCACACACAGCTCTTCTCCTGCTCCTCTGTGGGACAGATCCAAGCTCTAGAGAACACCACAGGCTGCAAACTGTAGACGCTTTCTGTTGCATTTATAAAAACACGATTTAGACATTTGTAAGAAGTTGAAGCACATTTACTTTGTGCTCCTCGATGTCGGCTCAACAGTTGGCCTGGCACTTTTCACTGTATATGATTTTCAAAACTAAGTGGCGGCACTGGATGGTGATGTCATAAACAGTCTGGAGTGCTTTGTTAGTGGCCACTTTGAGATGATGTTATCAAATAGTGTGCTACATTTAAAATGACCTTTTCGATCGTAAAAAGTTTCTCTTTCATTTTTGTCTTTGCCACATTATTTTTTTTGCATAAATTACCGCCTCAAAGCCTGCACATGTCTGAACAATCCCAACGAATCATATTACTCACGTCCAATGGAACTGTTTACATGACATTTCAATAATCTGATAACTCCACAAATCAAATCATAGTCAGATGTTTGGTGATCACTCTGAAGACGACAAGTGAGCGCTCCAAACTGTCAGGAATGAAACAAACTCTCGTCTAATAAAAGCATATGGATATGTTTTGTATTTAAATCAACAGTGTCTGGCTGCAGACCTTAATCCAGAGTCGCCAGCCCCGCAGACCTTAACCAAGAGGCGCCTTAACCCACAGGTCCGGAAGTACACATTGCGCGGACGAAAATTAAGGTTACACCGCAATATTACTTTTTACTAACTTAAGTAAGAGGTTAGTAAAAATATGTTTAAAAACAGTCAGAAAACATTCAAACTGAATGAAAGATTGACAGTTTATGGAAATATTCAAAACACTGCAAATCAAAATATTGAACATTATAATCAGAAAATAAAAAAAGCAGTATTGAAAAAATGAAAAACTTGAAAGAAAGATTACATGCATTACATTCATCTCATTACATTCATAAAAAACAAAGCCCCTCCCATCCACCACATCTTCCACACAAACAAATAAGAGTTTAAAAACCTCCAGTTCCTCCTCGTGTTCTTCATCGTCAGATTCCAGTCTCATCTTTATTGACGATAGATCTATATCTACAGTAAACCGTAAACTTCACCCCTAGTTTTTCATAACATGTTACTTAAAACTCCACTTCAGAATCAGAATCAGAATCAGAATCAGAATCAGAAATTGTTTATTGCCATTGTCAGTGAAATTCACAAACGTAGGAACTTGCTTCGGCGTAGGTGCAACATAAAGCAAAGGATAAAATATAAAAAAAAAAAAAAACGCCATTAACACTATATAAAACGCCATTAACACTATATTTAAAAACACTTGACGTTATAACAAGTTTGATTCAAACACGTACAATTAGAAGCGATAAAGTAAAGAGCTTGTGGTGCTGTAAGATCTAAATATACACTTCACAGCACGAGACAAATTCTAATCATCACATTTTGTTCAGATTAATCAGCGGAGAGCCAAATATTTAATTTAGTTTCTACCTAGTTATAAATGAACAAGAAGAGGAATGATTGAATTAAAAACATAAGGTGCCGTGTGTTGATATTGGTTATTTTTGACACATCCGGGCTCTGGTAGGACCTCTGGGTTAAGGTACGGGTCACGTGGCCGCCTCCTGGTTAAGGTCTGCGGAGAGGCGACTCTGGATTAAGGTCTGCAGCCAGACTCTTTTTAAATTGCGTTGTATTCCTGCTGCATGTCTTTTCTTTGATCTTATTTATATTTTACTTATTTTAACATTTTTTTTACTGTTAGTAAACCATATTTTTTTGTTCCACTTTATCGTCAAAGCACATCATAGTTTGTGGGTTTTGTTCACTGACAAACTGGCAATTGAGTTTTTTCTGTTTTTTTTCAGCGTCAAAGTAGTTTCAAAAGGCATGTCTTCCCACTCCATTTTGAGCATCAATGTTTATTTCAAATGTGTTGAGCCAATCTGGGACTTAAAGTGCGTATGACAGGTTGTAACGATCTTCTAATTTTGATTTGATTTGGTGTATCGATACCTATTGTACATTTTTTTTTTCATCTAGTTGTACAGTAGTCGTAGTAGTAGTAGTTTGTGGAGAAAAGTGGAAAAATGTGTAGAAAATTAGTAAAAACAAACTGATGATATCACACTCATTCCATCCAAAGGTAATGCATCATTTACTCAAAATAAACAACTTTTTTACCCTTAAAACATTAATTCAACAAAATAAAAGTGTATTTTGATATGTCGGATTAAAAAAAAAAAAAAAAGTGACATTAGCTGAGTTTTAGCCCAGTGCACAAAGTCATTTCCTAGTGTGATGTCAGCATTTACAACCAGGAAGTGATGTTACAAAATCAATCAATCAATCAATCAACATTTACTTGTATAGCACAATTCATACAAAGATAACCCAAAGTGATTTACAATAATTAAAAAGATTAAAATAACAACAGGGGCATAAAGAAATATATAATGTACTTAAAACAGTAAAACATCATGATAAAATGTATACTGTTTTTTTTTTTTAAACCAAAACTTGAAATATATTTATCTTACATGACTGGTTTAAGCTGTCATAGGTGCTTTAACGGATTGTATTTCCTTCTGCACCACTTAATGTTGATTTTGTTTTGTTTTGTCTTCTTGCCAAAGGCTATACAGCTCGAAATAAATAAAATAAAAACAACTAAACCACAGAGGAAGATAACGTACAGTTGCTATATTAACTTGAATAGGTCAAACGATGAGCTCCTCTTGAACAAAGCTGTCTTACTTACACAGATATTAACATGTTAAAGAATCCTTTCCTCCGCCTGAGTGGGTCCGTTCCACAGAGACAGTTTGGCCTTTACTTAACCAGGGGCTCCACGGAGAGCTGTGCAGAGGCGCCCGGGCCCCAGACGGAGCCCAGCAAATCTATGCGCACCAGGGGACCGCTCTGCACCGCTGCACTTTCTTCGTGTCCATAAAGAGGCGGCGGACGACACGGTTTTTACCATTTTCAAACAGACGGGCGCAGACGGTGGTTAAATTTAAATGGTTGGCCACGGTCAAAACTCATCCCGTACTTTTTGGTGAGTTTATTAGCGTGTTCTGTTTGCTTGGCCAGTCAAGACGAAGTGCTTTTCCTGTTCTGTCGGTTTGGCCAGCCATAGAAACACATCTGTCCATTTCAAGCAAACATGGCTGCTGACGTGTAAACAAGAAAAAAAAAGTAACACAATGGACTGACACATTTCTACTGGTGATAGATGACCAATGAGCAATGCATAAAATAAAAAATAATAAAAAAACTGATTGGACATAGGGCTGGGCGATATGACAAAAATGATTATCCAGATTTTCTTGGGGCCAGATCATGATTTCTATTTTATCACAATTCATGTTCACTTTGTAATTTTCTATTGCCTATAATAGAGCTGCACAATTTAGGATTGTGATTTTTCTGACCTGTGCAAGTGTGATTACATTTGAGATTTATGTTTTCATAATAGGATTTGGTTCAAACTTTTAACATTTTAAACACAATTTTGTCACTTCTAGTCGTGTTTTCGTCACGTTCAGTTGTGTTTGTCATATTTAAACATGTCTTTGTCAGTTTTAGTCGCGTTTTTGACACTTTTAGTTGAGTTTTGGTGCATTGAGTCGCGTTTGTTGTTTGTCGATTTGTTTTTGTCGCTTTTGAACAATTTTTTTTCACTTTTGGTTGCGCTTTTGTCGCCTGTTATAGAACATGTTTGTACAAATCCAAACTACAGTGTTACCAATTTTTATTCAAATCAAAGCAAGACTTTTTGTTGTTTGTAGCACTTCAAAAATCGCAGCCTTTGATTTGCTAATTGCGTCCATTGAAATTGAGATTTTGTGTGGATTTGGTTTAATTGTGCAGCCCTGGCCTTTAAGAGGTAAATAAAGTCATCTGCTCAGAGGCTTCAGAGGCTAAACAACAGGAGAAAAAGTGTGTTTGAACAGACAATAAAGAGACAAACAGTCCATCACAATACGACCATTTCACAAAAATAGCAGATTGTCACAGGGACCAACTCACGATTCTATTTTCATCAACATATCACCCAGCCCTAATTACACGGCTCTGTTTAGTTACCATCTACTCTCCAACCTTTTTCAGCCGCAGAGCTACTTTTACAAAACAAAAATGGCAGAGAGAGCTACTATTTACAGGAGTTGCAAGAATTGAGTGGATGTAACATTGACAATAAGCCTTGGATGGCGTACAGAAAGATGCATAAAACCTAATGTGGTTCTCAAACCTTCTGCACCAAGTAACACCGAAGAAAATGTTTGGCTTTCCAATTACCACCAGATCTAAACTGGGTCATCACATAAACTATAACTATATTTTTGGTCTAAACTAGTAATGTCAGGTCAGGCTACAGGTTGGTATAGAGTGTACAGAGAACCAGTCTGGCTGCTTTCACAGTTTACAGGGGCCAAAGCAGAGGGCAGGATTATTGATGATGTGAAAAATGGCTAAATGATCAAATTGGTCATCTGCAGTCTTTAGTGCTTTTCACCAGTGTTCTGCAGATTCCTTCAAAAAGTAATTACTTACAGTTATTACCCGTTACTTCTCCCCAAAAGTGATTGAGTTAGTGACTGCGTTATTGAGTGATGAAAGTAACTTACCAGCAGGGCAGCACCGGGAGAAAAATTTGACCCTGGACTTTTTGGTCTGGACCGGCCCCCCATGCGACCATGACCACAGTTATCCAATGATTTAACAACAAAAAAACGATAATAAATACTAAACTATTCTAAATAATACATTTTTCAACAGGATAAACTTGCTAACTTCATATTTGTGTATTCAAATGTGTGTGGGGATTTGGGTCAAAACAGGAGTGTTGTTTTGGCGATTTGTCTAATAATTGTTTTAATAATTCTTAGCATGTCCTGTTTGGCTCAAATTTGCCCCAATTTTTTTGTTGTTGACTTTAAAGCTATTTTTTCTTTTTATCATCACTGTATATGCCCATGTTATTACATATTTAAAACAAAAAAGGTTGTGACTATTTTACTTGATTTTGAATTGATTAAATCCAAATGTAATAATAGATGTTTAAAATAAATGTCTTTATAAATATGGTTTGATCAGGCCCCCTGTTAGTGCCCCCAGAGTGTGCTTCTTATGAACGCCCTTGGATGTGGCCCAGCGGTGAGCTAAAGTGGGCCATAAACACTCCAGGCGTCACAGACATCCTTCCATCAGAGCCATGTTTTGTATAATTTTTAAGGATAATGGGTTTTGCTTCTTTGCTGAGATCACGTCAGAACGACACGCGCAATTATCGCTGCAATTATCGCCTTGACTGTGCTGCACGATAATCAATGTTGTTTTTCAATTGTCTTAAAATAACCAGAACTATGCACACATGAGGTCTGTCAGGGTGAAACATCAACTGGAGCCAAGAGTGAGTGGTGTGGAATGACCAGGCTCCAGTCCCGGCTCCAGTCCACGCTGCACCTGGGTCCTTCACTGCTTTATCTGCTTCATAGGCCAGCCCTGGTAATGCCAGGCTGGGCCATGCGTGTGGGCCTGCGATGAACCAGGCTGAAGATGAAACTTTTTAGATTGGGCTGTTGATGTGCACTGGCCCACCGGGAAAACTCCTGGTGCTCCAGATGGTCAGTCCAGGCCTGTTTACCAGGAAAAATATTAAAGTCTATATGACAGATTCTCATGATATTCTAATTATGACTTATTTTGGTCGGAGGACATCTGTGGTCATCATATTTTTACATAAGTGAAGTTGCCGTTTGTGAAGAAATAAAAACGTAAAATAAAAGTTTAAAATGATAGGAGGTAGTGCTGAGTTCTAAAATGGAATCCCTCTGTGATGTCATCAAAAAGTGACGTACCATTGAAAATAAAGAGACAGTTAACACTCAACTGACACACTCAACAGTTTAAATGGTCATTCAACAAAATAAGGGTGTCATCAGGTACTATTATTACTTGTCAAATCATAACTATTTTATATGGATTTTGACCCTGGTTGCTAGGTAACAGTTGTGGAATTACCTTTAACTATGTCATATTTGCTGCTCATGTCCAACCAGGAGTAACATCTCAAACTGGGGACAATTTGGCAAAAAGTTTTGTAAAATGTTTAATATGATCATGTTCACTACATTTCAGTGAAATGTGTGTCATAAAGACTTTAAATTGTGCATGATGTTCTGAGTTATAGACCCTTTATAAGTGTGTAAACAAAAACATTCTAAATTCAGAATGAAGGCAAAAGTGAAGTGCAACATAATGTGATTTCAATGAAGAAACTGGGATTTAATCTCCCAATCACAAAATATGAAAAATGTAGATGATCTTGTAAAAGTAAAAGCCTCAGACACATGTGAGTGACATCAGAGCTGCTGCTGAACACAATTATTATTGTATTTTACATCATGTTTTAGGAAATTATGATCAACTCTTTGCATTTTTGATGAAGGAACAATCCAGATTTATGGGTTTTATTGGAAAAATACTCACAGAAATGTTGAGCCCTCTAGATAACATTTTCATTTTATCTAGAGATATATTAGACACTTTACCATAAATTAGATTATTTTGAAGCTAAAATACACTTTTAAGGATAGAAAATTGTATTTTGTCCATTGTTTGTTATAGAAAAGCTAACTGACCTTTTCTACTCCTGGAAATTCAAATGTGTTGCTTTTTCCCAAAACAAACACTTAAAACCAGTAGAATTTAGATCTAATGTGAGCGAATCATTGAATAATTTACAGTCAGCTTCGGTTTGCCTCCAGTTGCCTCCATTCCGGAATTTTGATGCCAATGCATTTTAAAGGGTCTATTTAGCCTGAAAATGATCAAATGCAGCCACAGCCAGCGCTGGTTAGAGGCGTTTCTCCTCCAGACACAATCTGTACAGTCATAATAACACAGGACAAACAGCACATTTACCAAACATGCTGATGGCTCACGTCTTTTCAGCGATATGTAAACGCTGTAAATGTTTGTCTGTTTTACTTCCATCACAAAGAGCGCTAAATAACCATAAATATCCATAAAATCCACACCGTCTGCTGCATATTTCCTTGTTTGTTTTGTAATAAGATTGTACAAAGCTGGGCGTGCGACAGGAAATGTCAGGAAAGGCACATTTACATTTACATTCAATCTCTTTTTAGGCAATCACTGTCTCCCATTCCTCGCCTTTTGCGTTCACTTCCCAAA